>JAOXJJ010000627.1:7593778-7612880 GCA_025769935.1 Phoenix roebelenii | reverse complement strand
TTACCTTTTGTTTATGAACATTCGAGATTATGTAATAATCAGTACATTTTATTATTTATTTGGACATGTCGAATTTGTCATTTGAATTAATTAATCAATTATCGATTTATTGGAATTATTGTTTATCTTAGGCCTTGCATGATCTCTATGGTTCTACTTTGGGGATCATACGGCCGGTCGCGTACCGGACCCGGGTGATAGGTTCGGGGCGTGACAATTATAGTCAAAAATAGTCCAATATCATATTGCATTAGGATAGAAATCAAGTATTTAACAAATTGTTTTGCCATATTTTTGAATCATTTTTCAAAGTATACTATTTCAAACACCACATATTGATATAGAAAAAATAATAGTTGTGCCGAGCATTCATGCAATCAGAAGAGTTTAAAAGTATAAACATTAAGTAAATATATTGGCGAATGAGATGAGCATAAATTTGGTGGAATAAGATGGGTTAAGGTTTTTACCATTCTTTCCGATTCTATAACACTCAATATACTTTTAACAGAATAATTAATATAATTAATATAATACGGGAGAAGTATCTTAATTACTTCCTCCATTCTTAAAAAAAAAAAGTTTTACTATTCTTTACTTGATTTTTTTTCTTTTATGACCGAAAAGAAAAAATTATAGATATACATACATGTATGTACGTGTACGTGTATTTTTACATGTGCGAGTACATATATGCATATATTTGCATCTAAGCATATAATTGGTTTGGATTTGGGACAAATCCCAAATCCTATGGAGCAAGACTTTGGGTATAATTTTGAAATACCTAATCAAAAAAATTATTAGATGTATTTTTCATGCCCAAACCCATTGTTTTAGAGAGAGAGAGAGAGAGAGAGAGAGAGAGAGAGAGAGAAACCCTTTGCCTATAAATTGTTGTTTGCGAACCTGATCGGCCCCAGCAAATATTAATATAAAACATTCTATGATGTACACCTAACGTGAAAACCGATTGCACCGATCTTTCTTTCTTTCTTTTGGGCTAACAACAAATTAATCTGATGGCATAAAACCATGCCCCTCCCATGCATGCACCCAATCCAAGCTGAAAGAAATGGACTCACCTTCATGAGTAAACGTATCCCAGATGCAAGGACTCCTTCCATCCTCAGCTGCTGCTCCCTCCACCTACACGTTTAGAACCAAGAACCAGTACATTACTTGAGTCTCAATCTTGCTCATTATTCCCTCTCCCTCTCTCCCTCTCTCTCTCTCTCTCTCTCTCTCTCTCTTTGAGGAGCTTAAATTGAGAGAAAACTTAATTACCTGGTAAGCTGAGGTTCCGGCCCCAAAGACAAAGTCCGGTGAGAAGTCATCCCTGCTATATCGTGGTGCAGTTCGGCTCGAATCCACCTCCAGAGATGCAAACAGTAGGAGGAGCAACAAAGGAACGGTGCTCCCCCTCCTCATCCTTTTTCTTCTGTCGTGCCCTCCTTCAGTTGATGCGCAGAAGAGCTGGGCGAGAAAAGGCTATAGAACTCGCTCTTGTATAAGGAATTCATGGGCGGCGTGAGATGCCGATTCAGTAGGGCCATGCGGTTGCCGACAACGAAACCCCCCCAGCGACAAGAAAGTATGATCGGGCCCCGCGCGATTGTGTTTTTTTTTTTTCTTCTAACACGAACAAAAACACTAGTAGGATGCGTTGTATTCCCGGTGCTCCTTCTATATTGGCCTTGGGAATTATGTCACGTAATGAAGCAAAGTGGATGGTCAAAGATTAATTAGGTTGAGAGAGACTTTTTGGAGTGTTATTTCCCGTAGTTACCATAACATTGCTCCTAACCACCACAGGTCATGAAGCGTCCGTCCGCTTAGAGAGCTGCTCTTATGGGAGTTGGTAGCCAATTTTGTTTTTTTTATATATTATTTTTATGGTAGCCAACTTTGTAAGTGTTAATAATTGCTCTGCTTTTATCTTTGACCGAATGATATAATATAATATTTCTTTTATTAGAATAAACAAAGACGGTGGTAGAGCCCGGCCTTCGGATTGCATTAGGTTTGCTAAATGAACGATAGATCAGTCCAACCATGAACCAACACAAACAGACAAAAAGAGATGACACGAAAAATGGAGCGATATACACGTGTTTTGTGCATGTTTGTTTATAGTTGGACCGGTCCGCTAGCTCATCGGTGCTCCTGATCCTACTAAAATTACAGTCAAAGGATTCTAAGATAGATTGCCACTGGCATGAATCCGACATCTGCTATGGGGGAGCCACGATGGTGAGATACCATAGAATTAGCTGCAAAAACAACAAATAATGTGGACCACCCCCCTCTTGATAAATCTACCTTAAGAGGGTATTTGGTATGGGGCGATCTTCCTAAAATCAAGGATGATGTGGGTGGAAGAGATCGAGCATCCAGGATATGACAGTGATTGATCCTACGTGGCATTGATCTTAAACCACCTCTACTTCTCAAATCACCACCTAACCTAATGATTGAAAATCTATCCCTGAGATCAAGTATCCAGGATCATCCCAAGACAGTGATCTTGGATTGAAATTTGAAGATAAAAAATACTCTTGGATCTAAAAAAAATTAGTATATCAATATACCTAATATTTTATATCAATATTACATAAATAATATTATATTGATATACATATTTATGTTTGTGATATATACTATGTTATAATATATTATCAATCATATTATTCAATCATAATTTTAAATTATAATAGAAATATATTATTGCACTTTATATTTGTATTATGAAATTTTTTAATATATTACTTCTATTTTATCTTATTTTCTAATCACAATAAATATTAATATTAATAAAATAATATAATATAAGTATAAATAAAAAATAATTAATAATAATAATTAATGTATTTTATATATGCTCAATAATCTTGGATTCGTATGCAATACCAAACGTATTTATGGATATTCGGATATCTTTAGTCACTAGAATATTGCATGCCATACATGATGATCTTCGATCATCAAAAATAAAATTATTTTGAAATAAAAATTATTAATAATCTAAAATTATTTTGACGAACTCATTTAGGCCATCGAATGCCTTTAAAATTAAAAGTTGTCCGCCAGCGGCTCAAATGCGGGTTCCAAGCGAGTTAGGGTCCAGGGAGAACAATCGAGAAGAGGTAACGTATGAAAAATAAAAAGCAAAGCATCTCCTAGAGACAGGATGCGTCGGGTATACTTGGCTAGATCGCAAAGTTCAAAACAGAAAACAATCCTGTCTTTAAAAATGTAATAAAAATAGCATAAGAAGGTGAGCGGATGTGCACTTAAGTCACGCGAGCTCATGGAAGCTGACAAGTGACGTGATGCATGATGATATGGTTTCTAAGTGACGTGATGCATGATGATATTGGTATCTAAGTGACGTGATGCGTGATGTTATTGGTATCTATGTGTATTAATTCCTCGGACGTGAGTAGGATTAACAGCCCCCTCACTATTAGCATAATTTTAATAATCATACAATAATCAACATCAGTCTATATTATTTTTTTTAACATAATTCTACATTGTTAGTATTATTTTTTATTAGTATGGTTATGCATGGATCCATATAGAAATTACATAACAACTTATATTGACGAATATTATTTTTTTATTAGTATGATTCTATATCATGCTTATATTATTTTTTTATGGAGTCTGTACATGATTATATATAATTTTTGAGGTATACTAAATATAATAGAATAGAAAAATAAAATTATTTTTTTAGTTGTTAAATAAATCAAACTATAAAAGATGGCTTCCTAAGGGAACTTAATTTTTCCAAATAATTATGTTGTTGCTTTTCCTCGAAATGCACCTGGTTCACGCTAAATGGAGGGTTGCCACTATATTTTCTCTTGCTCGCACTCTGCTGTTGGATCCAACTGCACCGTTGAGCCTTGTGATCACCCTTGAATCGTTGCCTGCTAATAAGACGTCTCTATGTTAATCTGCAAGAAATGTGGATGCGGGTTCTTTCTCCCCAGGACAAAGTATATATACACAGTCTAGAAGTTTGCATGGGGATCGATGACTGCTAAAAAGGAAGAAAAAGATTCAGAATTAGTTCAAGAAGCACAGCAAAATGATCCATGCATGCATAAGAAGTTAAAACTGCTATAAATTAATATATACTCAGGGAAATGGCGAGGTCGAAAGGAGTATGAAACAGTACTCGCTGCTCTCTCAAATAAAAACTTCAATAAAAACAAAATGATAGGTGTTGGGAAAAAATATAAGTCGCCGCACTCGTATAGACGTCCGAGCAGACCCTCCGATCTGGAGGCGTCCGAGCAGACCCTCCATCCTAGAAGCGTCCGAGCAGCCCTACTGACCCAAAGACGCCCGACCCGCGCGCTGTGGTCACATCCCCCGCAGTGCGACCGAAAAACCACGCATGGCCTTCGTCAACAATCAATGCATATGGCTCTTACAGGCATTCGACTTACGCAACAATCAAAGCGTATGGCTCCCACAGGCACTCAGCTTACTCAACAATTAAAGCATATGGCTACTGCTGTCTACGGACACCAAGCCCTTTGTGGCAAACCTGATCGGCTACGAAAGATGGCATGACTCCACAATAGTTTGAAAGCTTCGGCTTGATCTCCTACAGTAATAGCATTGATTCACACGATTGAACGTTAATTTCTACTTCATGCCCAATCATACGACAGTACGTTTGCCCTGTCGCGTCACAGGTAAACCCGTTGCCCACCTATAAAGGGGAAACCCCCTGTAGGGGGACGAGGACTCTGACTCTTGTTCTCTGAAACTCCATGATCATTCACGCATTCTTTGGTCTTCTATCTGACTTAAGCATCGGAGGGTCGGCGTCGGAAACCCCGACCACCGGTTTCTTGCAGGTCTTCCGGAAGACGTCGCGCACCGCCGACCCGTTGCCGCTTGTCGATCTTCGTCGGAGCTCCTCCTTCCTAGCTCAGTGATCGTCCCCGGATCCAAATTCCAGCAATAGTAGGTAATTATATAATGTAAAATATCTATCCTAGATGCATGCAAGAGGGTTGCAGGCCAACCCCCAGCGATAGCGGCTCAAATACGGGTTCCAAGCAACGAGAGTCCAAGGAGAACAATCGGGAAGAGGTAACGTCTGCAAAAATAAAAAGCAAAGCACCTCCTAGATGGAGACAAGGATGTGTCGGCTATACCTGGCTAGATCACAAAGTTGAAAACAAGAAACAATCCTTCCTTTAGAAATGTAGTAAAAATAATATAAGACGGACAGCGGATGTGCCCTCAGGTCAAGCGAGCTCATGGAAGCTGACAAGTGACGTGATGCGTGATGACATTGATATCTCAGAAAGCGGAGGGCTTTAGCCTTTACAATTTATTAAAGAACAAAAAGAATGCCACGATCGAGTAGGATAAATAGCCTCCTTACTGCTACTAAATTTTTCATTATTAATATAATTTTAGAGATTACATGACAATCTATATCGTTTATATTATTTTTTTATTAACATAATTTTATATCATCAATATTATTTTTTATTAGTATAATTCTATATTGGTTATTATTTTTTTATCAGCATAATTTTTTTAAAATAATTTTAAAAATTATATAACAACTTATATCGATGAGTACATTTTTTTTTAACATGATCCTATATTAGCCTATATTTTTTTTTATAGGAGTATGTACATGAGTATATATAACTCCTGAGATGTGATGGAATTTTTTATCCTTTTTTTTCTTATTTTTCTATTCTTTTACAAATACTTTAACATAGCATCAAAGCCACCAATCACCTAATCTACTGCCACTATCTCTTTCGCCTTTGTTGTGGCTATCGTTGCCATATCTAGCAGCTTCGAAGATCCCCATTGTCGATCTATCGATCTCTGTTTTTGGATGAATCAATACTCAAAAATTCTCTATTTTTGGTGTATCCACAGTAACAACCCAAGACCTCACCCAAAATGGCTAGCTAGAAGGTATTATTTAGGTTCCTTGATCCTGTATAAGTACCCAACATCTACTCAGTGAATAATCGATGTAGGACTAAATATACGCCCGTACGGTCCTCACATACTCTCTCCGTTTAAGTACTGACGTTTTTGTCAGACTAAGAGTTCAAATTCATTCAAATCTAATCACAAACATCACGATCGGCCCGTGGTCAGCCCTAATAGAACCATGTTACAGTGTTCCCTAGTCTACATAGATTATAAACTAGATCTGTTCTGATATTATTTATAATAATTTAAGATCTTATCCAAAATAGCTACATTGAAGGTATTATTTAAATTTTTTTTGATCCCGCACAATCATCCAAGATTTTTTCATGGCAACTGATTGCACATATAGAGGCTGATAGCGGAGTGCGGACTTCACATCGAACTTGCCGCCATGGAACTTTTTCATAAACTATTAGAAAAAGATGACGAGGCGACGCGTCGCGTGGAGCCGTCCTTTTCTTCTCAAATCCACGGGGACGATCCCTTTGAGGAGGCCTTCGCTGCCGTGGGAGGAGGCCTTCGCTGCCGTGGACGGCGGCCGCGCCGGTGAGGAATCCTGACTCTTAGTCCATAGCATCGACAATCTCTGAAAAGTTACGCTGAAGTTTTCCTTTATTTTTTCTCCTTGTCCGAATGGTTCTTCGATTTGTCCTCAGATAGACAGATTAATCAATAATTATATCATATATTTGTTTGTACCTAGTGCTAAAGGGCGGATGAGATAGTCTCTGGTTGCTTGATATGATGATTTCTTGGATTTGATGTTTGGTATTAATCTTTCACCGACTTAGAGCGAAGTTTGTTTCATAGAAAATACAATTTTGTTATTATTTTGGAGTTACGTTGATGGCAAAATGGACAATGTAAGATGAAAAATTTACTTAATTTTTGTGGAAAAATTCGTGAGCGAAACAGATTAGTCGTTGAAACTGCTTTTTAGGTCAACAGATTTGGCTTTTACTGAATAGGAAGCGCAAGCTGCATCACATATAGCTGAAAAGGTTGCAGTTTGGTGCTTGTTTTGGAACTGGATCGAAGAGGTCGATCAGTTAATCTGCTATCATGATAAACTTATATTGATACATTGGGACGAAGATTCTAGTATGTTACGTTTATTTTGAGCAATATTTGCAAGTCAGCAAGGATGTCAATATATGTCGAATGCAAGCTCTGTCATTGGAAGCTGTTTCTCTTTATTGATTGGGAATTCTCAGGGCTCATGATAACACAAAAAATCTAATTTAATTATCATCTGGGTATATGGAGTCGATATAATCCAGAATAGGCGGTTACGGTTATCTTGAATGCTGGATCATCAATGATGGAATGTTTCCATAGTTGTATTTGACAATGTTCTGCTCATTCTGTGCTGTTTCCATAGCTAGAATGACTAGGACTAGCATTGTTGGCAAGATTTATTGTTCATGGTTTCTCGTTTATAGTTTTGTCATTTAAAAGAGCAAAAGTTTTGGGTGCTTACGGTACATTTAACATAACACCAAAAAAATGCATGTTGAAGGATGTTGTGGGACATGGTGCAAGTTAGATTTGTCAACTAGTACATGCCATTTATCATGGTTATAGACCTATTCTTACAACAAAATTATATTTAAAACTAAAAAGGTATTAGTAAAACAAACTAACAGAGAACGTTGTTTTCAGTATGTTCACCTTGTTGTCTGTGCCATGTTGTGATCCAAAGTTATGTATTTCATCAATATTCAATTTCTTATCATCTTTCTGCAATGTCAAGATTTTTTTTCTTTTTGAGTCTTTCCTGGGGTGTAAACTCAAATTAAGGTGCCATGCTTCAGTAGTTAACTATGGTTGAAGTCTTACAATAGAATGTTACAATAGGTTAGCAAATGGCTTAGCTAAGAGATCCAACAGCTTCATTTAGTAGATTTCCGATTTATACACTTGGCAATGTGTAGTGATCTTTCAAATACATACAAGAGTGTTAGGTCCTGATAAAATAGTGCTCTGTGCTTACATTTAAATTAAAGGCAGAAAAAGAAAACTAAAGTGAGAAAAGTGCATGATAGATTTATTCTGTTCTCTCTTTAATTTGGGAGTTAAATAGCGATCAGAAAATTATACCATTATCTGAGCATCAATATACCATGCTTTCAGCATGTCAGACAGGTGAGGTTGGTTTCCAAGGATGAAATCCAAAATATTGTATTTGTGTGTGGGGTTTCTTTCCCATCTTTTACAACTATAAGTTCTTATAATTTTCTTAGATTCTGCCAGTTTTTATGCTTTCTCAAATAATTTTTAATGTTTAACAAATCAATCAATAAAAATACTGTAGCTACCAGGAGGGAAAAGTTCATTTTTAACTTGAAGAACTTGTATGTACTTACAATGGAAAAAAATTCTCTCAAGATTATAAGTGGAAAAAATCCACTGATAGCTCAAATGCCATGACATGAAAACTAATATAGCTTACTGAAGCAGAACATACAATAGGATCATAGATTTCATTTCCTCAGGCGCCTTATTATTCTCCTTACCTTCGAATGATCAAGCCAGAGTGTGCATCAAATAGCCACTATATGTATTGTTTTCTGTTTTTCACCATTTCCATTCCAACCGAGGATAACCTGAAGAAAACTCATTGTTGAGCATTAGATTTGGCATTGATACCAGTCCATTCTATCTTGATGACATTCTTCTTCTTGAGGAAGTTGGAGTACCAAAATGCAGATAGCTTCGGTATCCTTTCATGCTTCTCATCCTCAAAATCCACATAGTAGAGTCCAAAGCATGATGTATACCCTGCCAAGAACTCAAATACATCTAATAATGACCACACAAAATATCCTCTCACATCTGATCCATTCCTGCAGAAAAGAACCAAGTTGTTAAAAGGTGTATGGCACAAACTTTTTTTTATTTCTTGGATTTGGTGGCTTGTAGTGTTTTTGACCTACATTACAGCATTACTGACAGCATCTAGTGTAGTTCCTATGAAACCACTCAAGAAATCTGTCCTGGCAGTGTCATGGCATACGTCATTAATAATCCCAGTGCATAACCTGGTGGACAAAATACAAAGTTGCAGACAAATTCATCAAACGTTTGAATGCTATATCTGTCACTTAGGGGGTGCAAACACTAACTAGAGTGCATCTTAGTGTCCGAGAATAATATTTTTGTTATATGTTCCTCTGGGACATGTAGCTCTCAAATGGCTGGTTTCCAGATTACCTTGGAGAGATGTTTAAAGGTGCTCAGTGGCCTTAGAAAAAGAGGAGCATATGGAAGTACCTTATCTTTTTTAAAGTATTATTTTTTTTGGTAGTGGCTCTCTCTTCGCATTTGTTTTTGCCAAATTTAGGGAATTCTGAGGCCAGTGCTGGTCTTACCAACATGATTGAGTAAGAAAATTGAAGCTACTATTTTGAAACTGCACTAACCATTTTCTTTGGTATAAATAGGAGCATTTTCATAGGCATCTTTGAAATACTCCAACATATATTGCAGCCCTCTTGGATCTGTTGGTGCATGCATTGGAATAAGCTGATTTCGAAAAACAAGTTAGCCATATCAAGTAATGAAATAAAAGAAGCAATGCTGGTTTACCCATTTTACCTGTGGAATGGGTGTTATGTTCTTAGAAACTGCAATGCATTATCAGCCATTGGTTAGAGATCAAATACTGCCTCCATCAACCTATTACCAGTGAAAGGGAAACAAACCTGTGAATTTAGCAAAGATATCTGCATTAAAGTCTCTAAGACCTGTCCTGGAATCATTGTAGTTGTCGCTGACATATGCTGAAAAATAGTGATTCAGACCAATGAAGTCAAATGAACCCTTCACCTGTTTGGACTGGTTTTTGATGAAGAGTGGGAGCCTTGAGCCAGCATTCTTCTTCATGACTTTCTAGGTAGTCCCCGAACACCAGGGGATTCATAATCCTGAAGTGGATGCCATGAGGTCAGTTGCTTGTATCCCTACTACTGTAGGTAGTATATATGCCTCGTACCTACCAGCCTATCATGAAGTCTAATGCTCTTTGGGCTGCTTCAACATCTACTGTTGAGTTTGTAAATGGATAAGACCAGAAGGTGTACACATTCAAGCCTATCCAGCCATTTTGTACAGCCTGCATTTAAGGATGTTAGCAATATTTTGTCTCTTCCTTCCCGATCTAAAGCTTGTGTATGGTGTAACTCTGGTCGATAATTACATGGACATGTTCTTCAAATAAAATGGAAATGTTGTCACATCAGAGCCAGGGAGAAAAGGTATTTCTGTACATTATCTGAATGTCTGTCTGAGAGAGAGAGAGAGAGAGAGAGGTGATAAGAATTTTAAGCAACAAAGTTCATAAGATTGAAAGAGAAGAAAACCGTAGATAATGTTGGCGAAAGCTGTGAAAGAATTTCAAGTGAGTTGGTGATGATGGGGGATGTAATATATTACAAAAGACTGAAAACATAACCAAGATTTTCCGTACCAGTTGATACCAAACCGGTATGTAGTATCATACCGTACCGACACTCGATATGCCTCATCGTCTCATACCATACCATGTATTAATACTCTAATAGGATGGTACTGTTCGAGATGGCGAATCTTAGTGAGAACACATAGCCGACCAAATAAATAAGGACTTGAGGCTTGTTATTTATGTTTAGGTTTAATGGACATTGTTAAGCCTTGCAATTCATGCCCAACAAGTAGATGTTGTCAAGTCTAATCATTGCAGATTACTTTAGATTAGGATATGACATCTCAACTTAAGCATTTCCTGTGGGAGATAGGTATCGGAGCATTTTTTGATGTGAGATATGTTGCATTCCGTATGGTACCAAATTCAACATTACTGCAGTTGAGCATTTTCTGTGAGAGCTGATGACCAAGTGTCAGAGATTCTTGACAACTGACAAAGAGATGTTGAGAGTGATGGTGAATTCAAACTTATGAATAACGAATTATAGTTTGTTGCAGCTCAATCTAATATTCATATGAGTAAATTATTCTACTTATAAACAATACAGTGCTTGTGTTATCGACAAATGTATACCTCTAACCCTGTTACTAGTATGCATGTGCATTGTACAGGTAGAGTCTGTATATGCACAAATATTTCCCATAGGGCATAATCTCTTTGCAACTGTTTGTACTTGGCATTATACCCTAATGGCATCAAAACATTCCTCCAGCACTTCCACTTTTCTACCTTAAGATTACATGCATAATGATGCAAACTTAGCCCCTTGGAAAGTCATTAAAGCATATGATCAACATCTAATTTCACAAATATAATCAATGATTTGAATAAAATGGCTTACTTGATATTTAGTCCGATATAGTTTGACAACTGATGCATGTGCTAAGAGGATGTTGTGAACTGCAATATATGGCTCTGTGGTGGAATTGCCAGCTGTGCAAGTGATGCCAAATGGATAAGAACATCGACTGGGTGTGAATTTTCCAGTGTCATTTGAGGCAATTGCCATAATGTTGGGTTCAGTAATGGTGGTCCAGTGGGAAACCCTGTCACCGAATTCCCTAGAGCAGACATCTGCATATGCTGTGAAATCATCCCTGAATAACAGTTTTATATCTTAGAAGGTTAGATCATGAGTATTTGAAAGCAAAGCTAACTATTGAGAAGTGAAAGGAGTACACTATCTTAGGGCCCAACCATCCTCCATACTCATCTTGAAGTACTTGGGGAAGATCTAGATGATCGAGCGTAACATGTGGCTGAATTCCCAGTTCATTCAAAAGAAAAAAAATTCAGAAAAGGAAAAGAGTTTTGCAGTAATTGTATTGCAAAGATATGCAGCTCTTCACGTGAGCGCAAATTCAAACTTTGTCATACTAAGCTTGGCATATAACATTTATACTTTAAGAATTGATATGAGGTCTCGATCTCTCATAGCCATGCATATGGATTGAGATAGGTTTCACATGATCATTGCTTGGTGTCTTTTTTACCCCTTCCTTTTGGTGTGCTGCAATGATGTTTAACCTCTCTTTTTATTGTAAGCTTATAGTAGATTATGAAGCTTACATTTTTTACTGCCCAAACAACTTCTAAGTTTCACCAAAAATCCTCTCTTGACTGGAGTTACCTTGTCCAGAAACTTAGAATCAGAGAGAATTGACATCAGGTTAAGAGTTGGTCTTAAAATTGTGGATTTCACCTCAGTTAATCAATTAATACCAGCTCGGAAAATTAGGCTTCCTTCTAGATTGATTTCTTTGATGATCCTCTCCTTCAAAGGTAAAAGATAACTGTTGAATGATGTAGCTAATCTATCAGGAAGTTCATGTTTTACCATTCATGTAGAGGCTTAGTAAGCTAAAGGGCAGCTGATAACTTGATTCAGTACTCTAGATGTATTTCCTACAGTCGATTGGTTATGCCATCTGATTGTAAATTTATGCAATAAAACAAATATAATTTGGAGAATTTCTCCTTGTTCATAACTCAGAATTTTCATATATCAAATAAGCATAAGGATAAGAATAAAGCAAACTGACCATGCTTTAGTAGGTCATTGATGAGATTGTTGTAGAACTCGAAGCCTTTTGAATTGAGAGCGCCTCTCCCATCTGCAAAATCAGTTGCGTCACATAAGCGAGGATTTTTTCCTCTACTTTGCAAAGAGGTAATGAGATTTTGAGAAGCCTTGGATGGTCTGTCATACTTGGAAGAAGCCTTGACCAAGAGATGGGAATCTGTAGGCCTCTAGTCATGTATCTGTCATAAGCTTGACATCTTCCTGGCAAAGCATCGCTCTATAAGTCAGGAAAAAGCTAATGAATGAATGAAATTGCATGTCTTTAATGCATATTAGTTGATACATGATTTTATGTTTACACTTTAGACCTTTGTGACCTTAGTGATCCTTCAGTTTATCAACATTTTTGTTTAAAAGAGTACAATCTCAGTACTTGAAAGAGTTGAGAACCAACAGGTCACCATTATGGACTGTGATCTTGCAATAGTACTATATAGGCCTGTATCAGGGAAATCAAGCACAACATATGATCAAGAGAGAGAAAGCTCTATCTATTATCATATTAAGATTTGAAGTCCATTCATCACAAATTTGTTATTGAATTATGAAAACATAATGCTTGGGCATATCATGTACTCAATGACCACATGCACATGTAAAGATGGGGAGGTCCAAGGGAAGCAATAAGTGAGGGTGCGAACTAGCGGAGTTGATAAAATCTCTTATTTTGATTCAAGGGGCCTATGTTTGATCCTGGCCTCCATCCGGTATTCATCCTTCCTCCAGGTTGCTAGTGCTCAAAAGAAAGAAAAATAGAAAATCTGAATGGAAGATGGAAGGACAAAGATATGATTGTAGTTGGAAATGGCGCAAGCAGCAAGAGTATTGATATCTTCACTGATTCACTGCAGAAGTTCCATGTTCAAGTTTCAAATGGGTAGTACAAGTTAGGAAGGAAAATGTTCTTCCTTTTGTAACGTTTTCTTTTGCTGCTTTTTTTTCCTGTCCATCTATTACCTAATATTTCTTTCAAGCAAGCTGTTAAACCTGATGAAATAAATATTAATAGATTATTGCTGGATGTGCATGTGCAACATTCATGTACCTGGTGAAATAGTACGAACGCAGATAACTGCTGTTATTTTTGTTATAATGAGCAATTATAACACTAAATAACCCACTGTTTTCCTCCATTATTATATATGTAATAAAATGGAAGCGGCCTGAAATCAAATTAGAAGTGTTCTAAGCCTCAGTTCCTCTCTTGTGCAGGGTTCTGAATGAATCATGGCTGGAGCTTGCTAAGTATATAACATGGTGCCTCTCACAGCAGGTATGGTTGCCCTTTTTCTACAATACGTGTGTGTCTGATACCATTTACACTTACGTTGGCAAAATATTAGTCAGCAGACCAGTGTCCGTTGCTATTTCCCCCTGTTCAGCATATAGGTGGAATATAGTGTTGTCAAACCCTTGAAATTGCAGGCTGCATTTTGCTCCATTGTAGCTTATTCTATGCAGGGTTGGAGAATCAAAAAGTTGTTTGTTTAGTTATCAGATGAAGTTTTGGTCCCACGATTAGATCGTAGGTTTTGGCATCAACCTCCTCCCTGGACTGGATAGATATACTTAGGAAATGGTGCTTAACTGCATTCCGAAAAAGAAAGAAAAAAAAACTCAAATAATGTAAAATGCAAGTTGGCAAAGTTGATAAAGTCACCAAATCAGCTTAAGGAAAAAAATACTCGAACACAGACATGCTAAAGACAATAAAAAAGGAGATAAAAGTGATACAATTTTTTATTTATTTTTTGGTTTGGCAGAATTTTTATTCTGATTAGAACAGCTCTAGGATTTAGCATACTTTGTCCATGCAAAAAGAGAAGGGTTAAAAAGAGCCTTTTTCATAAGTAAGATTAGTGCAGCCCTTTTGGAATAAGAATAAGTAGGTTTGATTGGAATTAATATTCTTGTTTTATTTCTACTTTCCTTAACCCATGTGTGAGGAACAGTCTTATTCTAGACCTACTATTGTTTTATGTCTGAATCAAATGGAACCTTAAATCATGTATACAGAACTTCTTGTAGCTTAGTAAATGCTGCTTAACTTTGGCCGGCAACATCCACCAATGGATGCACCAAAACAGCTGACGCTGAAACAAACCGAAACGATATAGTGGGGCTTGCAAGGTCCTTCTTAGCAACTAAAGTTTCTGGATCTGTATATTTGATAGTGCATTTCCAGGTATTTGGATCTTGATCATTACAATACAGAAGAGTATGCTCCATTGCTTTCTGAAGAAAAAAACAAAAATAGTTCAACCAGCATCTAAAATTGACCACACATAAAATTTTCCATTAAGGTATTGTTATTGGCTTAAAAAACCTGCAGCCTTACATAAATAAGGTCTGAATTGCGCATTGGCCTTGTGATCATGTCGCTCAACTAACAAATGAAGATTGTTATGGTATTCTTTTCATGTATTGAGACCTGGACGCTATCCAGTTCTGTGGTTTTTGGAGCAAACATTGCCTACTGACTTATCCTGTTTTGTGTCCACTAGCAGCTCAACTTGGGTCTTTTATAGACATGCATAGGTAATATAATACTTATAAGAAAAAGAAAAGAAAAAGTATTTTTTCATGAGAGACAAGTTAAACAAGCTGAGAGAGTTTTTAGTAGATTAAATAAATTTAAATGGTTAAACAAGTTAAGCAATTTGGGTTAGATAGGATGGAAACAAATTAAACAGATCTTAAACAAGTTAAATGGATCTTGTCATGACCAGATCTAATTATTAAATAGGTTAAAACATATTACAATAGATCGAAAGTGTAAACTTAAAGTTGATTTGTTTAATAAATAGGCATAGATAGGTTGATCCATTTATAACCTAAGCCTATTTATATCAAATTCAAACCTATTTAAAGTGGGTTGTTTGCGGATTGAGTTGACAAAATTATAATTGCCATCCATAGTTTCTAGGAGGACCTAAAAATAATTTATCTTTTTGCTGCTTCCTCCGTATTGCGTTTTTAAGGGTAGAACATTGTAAGCTTTTTTTTTCATTAAAGGTGTTTTGCAAAGGTAAATAATAACTTTTTGGTAAATTAATATGTACATTGTGGCTAGGGATTGTATGTTTTGTGCGGAAAAATAGAATTCATCCTCCTTTACACGAATCTATTATGAAATCATCTATCTCACAATTCATAAGATATTCCAAACTCGATCATGACACGTTGATGATCATTGGCAAGATAAATCTTACTTTCCACGCATAAAATACACCCCAAACACGTACATTATATAGAAACCTACAAGATTTTATTTTATTTTATGTTCTAAGTTCTAACTGATTGCAAAAGAAATTGTAGCGTTTTGGCCTCTTTACGTAGAATTAAGGCTGCAAATGGGTCAAGTTGACCCATGAACCAACTTGACCCGACCCGGTTAGACTCGATCCGACCCATTTTAGAGGATCCATGGGACCGGGTTGGGTTCTAAAATTGGACCTGTTCTATTTTTCGGATCGAATCTAGCTTTACTGAATCTTGACCTGGCCTGGACCCGACCCGACTCATTATTTTTTGGATCAATTGTGGATCGTTTATCCAATGACCCGATCCAATCAGATTCAAACCCAGATTATCCATTTCGGCCCGCAGGCCCACATGCCGCAGCCGTAGGAAAAATCGTTCCACTCTTCATTCCTTCAAGCTTTTAGGCTTAGCCAGTTAGCCATTCGATTTTCCAAGTTTCTTTTTTCCACTCGGCATTCTAGTGCCCCTGTTGGAGTAATGATTAGGGTTGCACGGGTTCTTCAAGAGTTCGCTCGATGTCGAGGTCGTCTGTAGATCCTCCATGAGTTCGATCGGAGTTGAAGCGATGTTTGGATCGAAGAGAGTTGATGATGAGATGGAGCTCAAGAAGGAGAGAACCGTAAGGTGACTGCGCGCATCTTTATTATTGTTCTTTCTGAGCAAGACCTAGTTTTTTTTAATAAAAAAAGAAAAATCCAATCTTGATGCAGTTCTTAGCTTAGGAATTGAAGCCCGATAGAACTCATCGATGATTTCATTCTTTTCGCATCTAGAAATGAACAAAACCCTTTACTTCTCTTGGATTTATACTTTTACGAACTGAGGGAGATTTGCAAGATAACAGTAGGCAAACCCTTGTTGCTTTCCTTTTTTGGAGAAGACGCAGTTAGAAAGTAGATATTTGATGTGGCTATGACATTGGGATTTAAACCCCAACAAAACCTGTCTTGATTCTCTTAGTGCTATAGGCTTTGCTTGAATTTCTTGACTTTGTTTTATAGGATGAACTGAAAATTTGAAGAACCTTTATTGAACTGCTAATAATTTTATGGGTTCATATCAGTCATTTGATGTTTTTCCCGACGCAAATACAGAATGAAGCAAAAGACACCATTGTTGTATCTAACTCATTGCCAGAATTTAAGAACTCCCCCCTCTCTCCCTCTTAACAAGTCCATTTACCATTGTTGTAGCTAACTCATTTGAGAAAGGTAATATTTCCTTCGATATTCTCTCGAGTTCATCTCTCCATATCTTATTTTTTCTCTCCTTTCTTTTTATTTCTACAACCATGATGGGCGCAGGAATGAATCTAAATGTATCGTGCCTTATAATCCACCTGTATGGTTTAATCATCTATTATTTGTTGTATATCTTAATATAACCAATAAATGAACCATAACAATTTTAAAATAACTCCTCATGCTAATGTTGTAGTAGATTATATGCGAGTGGATGATAACCCGACCCGACCCAGATCCGATTTTTTTTGGGTAGGGTCCAGGTTATACATGGACGAACCCGACCCGATCTTTTATTAGGTTGTGTCTAGGTCCAAAACTAGAACCCGAACAAGGAACCAGGTTGGGTTGGGGTTACTCATGACCCGATCTAACCCGACCTCATTGCACCCCTATGTTGAACGTGCAACAAAGGGATCTGCAAAGAAATGAGAACCCATTTACAGGTCTGAATAAAAAAAAAGTCTCTTTAATTTAACGCCCTCCCCAAATCTAGGCTCCTCTTCGTCTTCCTCCACTGACGAGACCCGGGCGGCGGTGATCCACCCTCCCCCCTCGAGGAGGCCTCTCCGCCGCCGAGGACGTGGCGCCGCTGCCACCTCCATGGACGAGGGAACAACGCAAGCTAGCTGGTGTGGAATCCTCTTCCCTTGGGTCTAAAATAGCAATTTTCTCCAAAAAAACTGAATTTTCTAGTAATTTTCTCTTCGCTAAATGATTCTCCGAATTATCCTTAGATAAACAACTAATTTGATAATTTTTGGATATATATTTCTATATGTTTGTGGGATTATATATTGGATTTAATCGTTGAGGTTTCTTTGTTCAATGATCTTTGTGATTTGATGCTTGGTATACGAAATAGTAGATGTACGGTGTCAGAATGTCATTAATTTGTCGGATTTTTTTGCGGTATTTTGGACAATACCGGGCTTGTAGCAAGCTGTTTCTGTAGCTGGAATTATGGATTTGAGCTTGAAAAAATATTGATGCTTGAATTGAATCAGAAACATAATTAAATTGAGATTTGTATATAAGTTGATGGCATCTTAACATCTTAAAAAAGCTCATATCTTTAAAATGCTGTGCTTGGGGTAGAACAAAAGTTTTGACTGTTTGTGTTAAATTTAGCATAATGCCAAAAGAAAGTCATGCGGAAGTATATTGTTGGGCATGGTACAAGACAGATGTGTCAAATGGTGTATGCACTTTGTTATGATTATTATATTAGAGACCTATTTGCATGACAAAATTATATTTAAAACTAAGGATGAGTAAACTAAACAAAAAAGAACATTTTTTATTAGTATATCCCCTTTTATCTGATCCGACTTTTGACATGTTTTTCATTACTTTGTTATCATTTGTCCTATATAAAGTTTTTCTTTTATTTTTTTTTATCTATATTAGAGTGTAGATCAGTATAAGGTTCCACTCGTGGCGACAACAGCCAAAATCTTGACATCAAATGAGCCAAGAGATTCCACAGAGCGGCACTATGAAATATGACTTGGCCATGTAAAGTGCTTGTGTGAATTCTGTGCAGATGTGTTATGTTCAGATGGAATAGAATATATGTTTACATTTGCATTATTGGTGGAGAAGGAAAACAAAAAAAATCTGTTTTTTCTTTGAATTATGAGATAAACACTGGTGTGAGAACTATTCCATGATCTAAGCATCAATCCTCTATAGTTTCAGCATCTCAAACCTATGAGGTTGGGGTTCCAATTATTAGTGTAGGAAATCAAAATATTATCCTTATGGTTGGCGTTTCTTTTCCATATCTGATAGATGCTATACTTATTGGATATAACCCACCAATTCTTATTTATTTTTTTTTAAGTTTTCTTCTGCAAGGCTTCCCCAAGTCTCTGTCAAAATGTTTAACAGACAAATGACTGAAAATGATTCTAGGTGTCAGGAAAAGATATGTTGTCCTGTCACAAGAATAACTGGTGTGCTGGTGTGAAAATATAAGGGAAGAAGTGCATTGATAGCTCAAATGCCACTGCATGGAAACTGAAATAGCTTACTGAACATTTACATGCAACT
>JAOXJJ010000627.1:7567370-7590462 GCA_025769935.1 Phoenix roebelenii | reverse complement strand
CATCTCTGTTATCAATTTGAAGGGGTTAGGACATTAGATCACTTGTATTTTGGTAGGAAAGTTTAGAACATCAAATAAGAAAAGGATTACACAATCTTAGGGCTCAGCCATCCTCCATACTCATCTTCAAGTACTTGGGGAAGATCTAGATGATAGAGTGAAGCATGTGGCTGAATTCCTATATCATTCAAAAGAAAACAGAACTGAGAAGAAGATATAATCAAATGCAGTTCATCTTAGGAGCACAAGATTGACATCTTCGGAATCTACGGTACAACATTTACACTTAGAACTGACACCTGGTTTCAGTTCTCATCCTCTCATATATATTCATATAGTGAGATAGTCTTTACGTGATGTTGAAACATCAGGCATTACTTATGTGATGATGGTGTTCTATTTCTTGTCCGACTGTATGTTAGATTTTTTGATAGTACGTTTATTTAACTGTCATCCATCTGATTTTCTTGAACAACCACGCCTGACTGAAGTTATCTTAGTAGAAATTGAGCACCATTTCAAAGGGCACAGAGTAACACCTTCTTGGTATGGTTGGTCTTGCCTATAAAATTGACTCATTTGATGATCCTTTCCCTGAAAGGTGAGAGAGGTATGTTGTATAGTGTGGCTAATTTATCAGAAAGTTACTGCAACTGTCGTTTATGGAAAGGCTGAGCAATCTTTAGAGCTTTTGATAACTTAATTGAAATGTATTTCCCACTGTTGATCTCTTGTGCCTTTTATGGTATGACACACACAACAAAGAATGTATGGCTTTAGAATTTTGTGACTTCGTAATTTTGAATTTCGTTTATCAATAAACTAAGGATAAGAGCAAATTAGAACAAACTGAGCTGACCATGTTTTAACAGCTCGTTGATGAGATTGTTATAAAACTCAAGGCCTTTTGGATTGACAGCTCCTCTCCCATCTACAAAATAAGAGAGCACACAAGTAAGGAACATTTTTATGGTGCACAGCTGTAATCAGAAGCATTGGTTTGTTTGTGATACTTGGGAGAAGTCTTGACCAAGAGATGGAGAATTTGTAGGCCTCCAGTCCTGTATCTGTCATAAGCTTGACATCTTCCTGAAAGATTACATTGGAAGTTAGGAAAGTGTAACAAACAATCGTAGATTCACATCTTTGCTGCAAAGGTTTGATGCATGACTTTACATCTCAATTCTTCAACCTGTTTTGTTTTTTCCTTAAAAAAATCTGATCACAAAAGCTAAGTTACTATGCATTTAGAAGATGAGACCCACAGTTCACCATTACAAGATGCAAATAGTAGTGTCTAGGCATGGACCATAAATGACTCCATATATTTTACTCCTCGACCGAACAACAGATTTCCCCAAGCTCTCCTAGTGAAGGTGTCCGCTGCTGGACACCCCCCCCTCTCTTTCTCTCTCTCTCTCTCTCTCTCTCTCTCTCCCCTCTTGTTCCCTTCCTATCTTCATCCCTCGTCCCTTATTTTCTGCTACCATTGCTGATAAGATTTAGTTGTTGGCTACAATGCTTTCAAATCCAAGCCCCTCTATCTGTCTTTCTCTCTTTCATCCTTGCTGGTCCCGTCTGCTCCTTCCTCATGCTCTCTCTCTCTCTCTGCGATAGTCACTCTCTACCCATGCTCTCCTTCCTTTTTCTCTTCAAGGTGAATGCCTCCCATTAGTCTAAACTTCCCTTCCTTCCCCTCTCCCTTCTCTCTCTATGAGAGCTCAATTGGCAGATTGCTTTACTGGCATCGATGGTCTGGTTGTGCTCTTTCTTGATGTTTTTCAGTGGCTTATCTGCATGCTTATCTATGCACTAATCTTTGGCAAGTCATCCAGTAGTGGAGTAGACTGCAGTCAAAATTTGAATTTTAAGTTTTAAATTTGAATGAGGTATATGGTTTGTATGGGAAGTATTTGGAATTTTAAGTTGTGAATTTCAAAGTCTTATTTAATGGAAGTATGGGATTTTCCAGCTTTTGTGCTCTTCTCTTCTTGTACTCCTTGATTACCTTAATGAAATATAGGGGTGGGTCTCCCTCCCTTTTCATCAAAAAAAAAAGGACTCCATATATTCAAATAGAGCTATAATCTATAACTAGAAAAAATAGGTGCAACAAAGAGGAAAAGTTTGATGTATATATAATTTTAACTATAATAGGATTTGAAGAGTCTTCATCAGTATTTTGCTATCATGAAGATAGTGCTATTTTCTGTTCATCAATACATAAAAACGTCTTACTTGGTTAATTATGTCTTGTATTTTCACAAGGACCATTGACACATGCGCAGTAAAATGGGGAAGTGAAAGTGAAGAAAGAAGGATAAGAAGAAAGGGATCTTATTGATTCAAGTTCAGGATGCATCTAATACCTGTTAAATTTTCTCATAAAAAATGTAAATGTTTCAAACCTTTCTTCTTGTATTGGCCTGCAAAAGAATCATGCTATTTTTTTTTGACAAACATGTAAACATATGCAGGCTGAAGCTCCACATAAGCCAAACTCTTGGAACTTGCAAAATGAAATGGCAGCTTGGCTTGGCTTGATAGCAAGCTCGCTGTGGTTTGGTAATTTACAAATAAGCGCAACAAGAATATATATTGGGTTAAGTTTGAGCTAGGCTTGAGCTTAATATATTCTTCTAAATTCGTTTGATTCGTGGAAAGAATTTTTTCTCACTATAATATTTTTACTAAGAAGATTTCTAAAAATATGATGTTTGAAAAAATGGTTTTGGCATATTTGGTTGATCATGAGAAAGTGGTACATTTCGGAGTGGCTTATGTTTGGTTGAACATTTACTTTTTGGAAAAAAATATATGAAATACCTATCATACTTTTAATAAAGTAAAAATCTTATCCATGGATTTTGATGACTTAAAAGGGTAGTTTGGAAAAAAAAAGAACCACAATTTCCAACCGGTAGAAAAGTAGCTTTTCCATATCCTTCATGGATTTTTCTTTTCTATAAAACATAGAGATCTTATTCTTATAGGAATGCTACTTTTTATCTCTTTTCTTTGAAAACTCCAACCAAATAAGAGGCTTATTTTTTGACTCAAAGGGGCCTATGTTCGATCCTGGCCTCCATCCAGTATTCATCCTGCCTCCAGGTTGCTAGTTCTAAAAAGAAAGAAAAATAGAAAATCTGAATGGAAGATGCGAGGACAAAGATAGGATTGTAGTTGGAAATGGTGCAAGCAGCAAGAGTATTGATATCTTCACTGATTCACTGCAGAAGTTCCTTTTTCAAGTTTCAAATGGGTAGAACAAGTTAGGAAGGAAAATGTTCTTCCTTTTCGAACGTTTTCTTTTGCTGTTTTTTTTCCTGTCATTCTATTACCCAACATTTCTTTCAAGCAAGCTGTTAAACCTGATGAAATAAATATTTATAGATTATTGCTGGATGTGCATGTGCAACATTCATGTACCTGGTGAAAAATAGTACGAATGCAGATAACTGCTGTTATTTTTGTTATAACGGGCAATTATAACACTAAATAACCCACTGTTTTCCTGCATTATTATATATAGAATAAAATGGTAGTGGCCTGAAACCATTAAAGTAGAAGTGTTCTAAGCCTCAGTTCCTGTCTTGATCAGGGCTCTGAATGAATCATGGTTGGAGCTTGCTAAGTATATAACATGGTGCCTCTCACAGCAGGTATAGTTGCCCTTTTTCTACAATACGTGTATGTCTGATACCATTTACGCTAACGTTGGCAAAATTTTAGTCAGCAGACCAGTGTCCGTTGCTATTTCCCCCTGTTCAGCATATAGGTGGAATTTAGTGTTGTCAAACCCTTGAAATTGCAGGCTGCATTTTGCTGCATTGTAGCTTATTCTATTCAGGGTTGGAGAATCAAAAAGTTGATTGTTTAGTTATCAGATGAAGTTTTGGTCCCACGATTTGATATTGCTGAAAATTAGATATTGGTATATTTATATCCATATCCATTTATATTTTGCAAATATGGATATAAATACATATATTAATTGGATATTTATATTTATATTTATATTATTTTAAATAGATATTAATACAAATCAGATATTGAACGTATGGATTCACCTAGTGCAACAATCAATAGGGAGGCGCTAGAGTTTGGGAGAGGTTGGATAGAGTCTTCGCCATGGTAGGATGGGTGCAGGACCATCCAGACTTTTGTGTGAGCCACCTGCTCCGGATCACTTCGGATCACTGTCCACTTCCGGTCAGTACCTCCAACTCTATTCCTTGTCATTGCCCTTTTAGATTTGAGAAGTTTTGGTTATCCTACCTTTGCGCGGGGGTAATCATGCGAGAGGCATAACGGGTGCCGGTGAGAGGAGATGTCATATACAAAGTCTCCCGCAAGCTTGAGCTTACCAAGCAGTGACTGAGGCGTTGGAACCGAGAGAAGGTGGGAAACATATTCAGGAGGCTTGAGGAGGTCAAAACTACTATTGGAGATCTACAGGCCCAGGAAGAGCATAATGGAGGGTTGATGGAGGATCTGAGGGAGCTCAGATCCAAGTTGGCCACTCATGAATCTCTTCTTTGGCAGCAGGAGACTCTGTGGAGACAGAAATTTTGGATTCAGTGGATTATGGAGGGGGACCGGAACATCAGATTCTTCCACCAGTCTGCAATCATCTGAAGGCAAAGGAACACGATCAGAGTGATGAGGGGTATTGATGGACAGCTGACAGAGGATCCAGAGGCCATCAGATGGGTGCTCGACCAGTTCTTCAGGGCTAAGTGGACAGAGCAGATAGACAGTAAGAGACCCCCCTATGTTGGTGCCCCAGACCTTAGTGTCGGAGGAGGAGAATGAAACCCTAACCAGGCTAGTGTCTAATGAAGAAATCCAGGAGGCTGTCTAGTCCTTAGCAGAGGACAAGGCACCGAGGTCGGATGATTTTCCCCCACTCTTCTTTAGACGATTTTGGGGGGTAGTCTGTCAGGATGTGATTGAGGATGTGCGATACTTCTTCGATATAGTTGTGATGGCGGAGGATTGGAAACAGACCTACGTTACCCTAATTCCGAAGAGAGTGGATGCTACGGAGCTGAGACACTTTCGCCCAATCAGTCTTTGTACCACCCTATACAAGGCAACGAAAGGCAACGATGAAGGTCTTGGTAGACAGATTGAGAAATATTCTTCCGATGATCAGCAGCCCGGAGTAGGGTGCTTTTGTTGGAGGGGGGTGGAGTATCTATGAAAATGTTTTGATTGCACAGGAGTTTATGTGTGACCTTCGGAGGGCTCCATCCCGGACGAGTCTGATGGCAATCAAGTTGGATATGGAAAGGGCATATGACAGTGAGTTGGAGCTTTCTAGGGAGCATTCTTATGAGTTTTGGTTTTCATGAGAAATAGATCGGTTGGGTCATAGGGTGTGTTAGCTCCCCGTCCTTTGCCATTTTGGTGAACGGCACGCCCTCCCGCTTCATTGCCTCTTCGGTTGGACTTCGGCAGGGATATCCGCTATCTTCTTTGTTGTTCATCTTGTGTGCAGATGCTCTGTCCAGAGTTCTTCGGCGTGCTATGGAGACCCAGATGCTAGAGGTCTATAGTCCGAGATTGGAGACCATTCAGATATCGCACTTACTTTTTGAGAATGATTGCATGATATTGGCTCGGGCTACCAGGCAAGGGGCGTTGGTCATCCGAAAGGTCCTGGGGAAGTACTGTGCTATCTTGGGTCAATGGGTCAACTTGGCCAAGTCAGTCATTTGTTTTAGCCCGAAAACCAAGCTTTAGGTGAAGACCTCCATCAAGCAGATCATGGAAGTGGGGGAGCAAGAGGGTACACTGCAGTATTAGGGAGTTCCAATTACTGGTCCCTGTCTGCGTCGCAGTGACTGCTATGTCACTGAGCACAGTGTTAGACATAGCCTTGAGGGTTGACAGATGGACGCTCTTTCGATAATCGGTAGGGTGACACTGGTTAGGTCGGTTTTCAGCTCCATGCCGATATACTTGTTGTCGAATACCATAGTGTTGGTGGCGCCGATGAGGTCCATGGAGCAGCTATTCAGTAACTTCATCTGGGGTAGGAGACAAAGCAGCGGTGGTATCAATCTGGTGGCATGGGAGGTTATATGTCAGCCGGTCAGGATAGGTGGGCTGGGAGTGCACTCCCTAGTGGCGAGGCAGGAGAATCTGACAGCAAGACATGTGGCTAGGTATTTGCTGGAGCCAGATAGCTTGTGGTGTGCCCTCATGAGAGGCAAGTATGGGGATTGCTCGGTGATGTCTAATTTTCGGGTGGGCCGACATGTCTCCTTCATCTGGAAGGAGATTTGTGACCATGCCCCGATGGTACTCCCAGCGGTCAGGTGGGCGATTGGCGATGGGCGGTCCATTGATGTTTTTCGGGATGCCTGGGTGACCGAGCAACCGTTGGAGAGGATACCCACGTTGGTAGATTCAGCAAGATTGATGAGGTGCAGAGTCAGGGACCTGATTATTTGTGAGGGCAGATGGGACGAGGCACTAATCCGGAAGACCTTTGGGGAGCAGCTAGCAGAGAGAATTCTGGCTATTCCACTACCTGCTCGAGAGGTGAGTGATAAATTGCTATGGGCCCCAATAGAGAGGGCGAGGGTGTGGGCTAGGGATTTGCAGGCATTGTTGGGTAGGGAGACCACCCAATAGATTGAGAGCAGGTGGATATGGAGGCTGCGGGTGCACCTCTAAGTGGCCTTATTCATCTGGAAGGTGGCTTGGGGATGTCTACCAATCTGGGGCGTGCTGATGAGGAGGGTGTCAAAGTTACTCTGATGTGCGAGGAGTGTGCTACTATGGAGGAGACTATCAGCCACACCCTTCTAGGATGCCTTCGGGCAGCACAAGTCTGGTAGTGGATGCCTGTTACCTTGCCGCGGATTATGGGGTCGGCGGAGGTTCTGCTGAATCACCTGAGGAGGTTGGCGAGTAGACCAGAGACCGTGGAGCAAGGCATCACTTGTGCTTACATGGTGTACCATATCTGGTTGGATAGGAATACCCGTACCTTTGAGGAGAGGAGGGCATCCCCAAGGACAGTGATGGACAGAACCATTCGTCATGTGACCGAGATCATTGCCGCTACCCAGTCACCTTCACCGAAGTGGATCAGGGACACCTGGGGTTTCCACACCGCTTCTACAGCGCCCCATGTGAATTTTGTCTCTTGGGAGCCCCCATCCTCAGGCCACCTCAAGGTGAACTTTGATGGTAGTGTCTTGGCAGACAGAGACGAAGGAGGGACATGATTTGTGATTCGGGACTACAGTTTCAGATTGATTGCGGCAGGCGGGCGGCGCACCAGCAATATGACTGCTATTGGAGTTGAGCTCAGGGCAACATCAGAGAGGATCACCTATGCGAGGAGTGTCCTAGGACCTGATCGCATCATCTTGGAGGGAGACTCTTCGACGGTGATTGAGTGGATCCGACAGGCTAAGCGCTGGGCGATGACCACCCATTACTTAAGGATTTTCGGAGATTGGTATCTAGTTGCATTTCTATCTAGGTTGCTCATGTATATCGGGAGGCGACCAAAGCGGCTGATTAGGTTACCTCTTTTGCTGCTCATTACTTGGGGGAGGTCATATGGACAAAGTCTAACCCTGTCCCTACACCTTTGTGTTATTTTATTTCTCTTGATATTGTTGGTTGTACTCATACTTGTTTGATGTGAACTACCATTGTACCAAAAAAAAAAGTATGGATATAGATAAAAATATAAGCCAGATGGTTAATCTTTGTAGCTATAAAAATAAAAAAAAATACTGAATAGAAGATAAATTAAGTCAGAAACATGTTGATACAATCATCTATTTTTTTAAAAAATTGAAGGGCATTATATAAAGTTAAATAAGATTATAAATAAAATTGAATACTAGAATATGGATTGGATAATTGGTTATCTATATCAGTATCTATATTCTTTCAATGGTTATGGATATAGTAGGATGCTTCTCTTTTTTTATAGTCTCGGATACCAAAATGAACATTCTGTTTTTTTATATATATATATATATATACTAAGTGTTGGGGCAGGGCACTAAATTATCACATTCTCAAAAGATTAAAAAAAGGGGGAAAGTGATATATCCAAATGGTGGTTTGGTGGAATCACAGAATTGAGAGGATAGATTCGTGTGGAAGAGTTGGAGGCCGTTACCTTGTATTTGTGGTACCCATCGGAAGCCACATCGCCCGTGCTCTTGTCCGGCATCTTTCCTGTCAAGGTATGATAAACAATGGCAATCCTTTTTATTTTATCTTCTGATTAGAAGAAAAGATGCAGGCTTTGCTAAATAAGTGCACGGAAGCAGGATTATGAGCATAGCGGCTGCATCTAGTTAGAAAGTGTTTTCCTATTGGCCTATATATTCAGAGGCAATCTTTTTCTTTTGAGAGAATATTATTCACATGCAATGAAACATTTAATTTAATAATGGAAGATATTTGAAATAGGACTTCATTAAGTTCGAACTATTCTGTAATGTTCTTGTGAAAAAAGGTACAAGTTTTTATCATGATCAAGATCTCAGCGAGGATCGTGCAATATAGGATACATAAGAATCCAATATATGAAAATTCTTGACTTTTGTTATCTTGACTAATATAATTGATAAATTTCGAGATATTGACTAATATGATGTTACTATATGGAATGATGTTTTCTATCTAAATATTTTAGGTACAATATCTTAAACACTGCTTTTGATTTTGGATTTATCATATCAGTCAAGAATTTGGTATGTTGGTTCTAATATGACAACTGAACTTAAAAGTTTCATTTCTTTGTAAATTTGTCATGTTCCCTCTCGGTAGGGATAGACTGGGTTGCCGTTTTATTTTAATGTCAATTATTCATGGAGATGGCTGATATCCCAACTTCTAAAAGTTGGTTAAAGATCACTATAACTATAAGTCCGTCAAATTTGCGTCAAGAAGTCGGAATAGTAGCTAGTAACCAATAGCCTATACAATCAATCTCTCGGGCTGCATGAAGCAAAGAACACCTAGAGTTGATTTTTTTTAAGTATCAGGCTGCTGGTAATGTCGTCTTAGAAGCAAGAATTTTTTCTCCATGAGGGACTTCAAGATAAAATTTGAGATTTGCAATAGAAGCATGGTGGTCCAATATATATTATTATCCATTCCTTCACTGCTGAAGTTTGTGCATTCAATTGATTAGCTTTCATGGTACCATAACTTCAGCACAGCCATGTCAAATCTAGAGATGGATCGCTTCCCCGGCCCCTCTGCTGTTCAATACAAAATAGCAGTAAAAATCACCTGCATGAGTAAAAGTATCCCAAATGCAAGGACTCCTTCCATCCTCAGCTGCTGCTCCCTCCACCTACGAGTTTAGCATCCATATGTTGTTCTTTTAGCAACAGCAGTGACTATGTCACCTTTTGTCTTTGTGTTATCTTGTGACATTTGAGACAGGAGGAAACTGAAAGGAAACTAACCTGGTATGCCGAGGTTCCCGCACCGAAGACGAAGTCCGGTGGGAAGTCGTCCCTACTATAGTGCAGGGCACTTTGGCCCCCATCAATCTCTAGTATTAGCAGCAGCTCTAGAAGAAGCCAAGCTGCCACGCTTCCTCTCATCTCCATCTCTCGTCAAGTTGTGACCTTCTGAGACTCCCCAAGTTCAGTTACTATAAGCCTCCTCTTCTTATATTTCCACTGACATGAAGTTGGCCTGACATCACAACCAGGAAAAATTTTCGCCAACCAAGAATTTCCTGAGAAAATGACAAAGTTTGCATGGAAGATTTGAAGGCAAAGTCCAGTCTCCGGGGCATGCGTTAGGAGGTAACAATGAAGAGAGACGAGACAAATTAAGGGACAAAACGAGAGAGAAGCATCCATAAAGGTTGATGTCATGCATGATGAGCGCGTATGAAAAACTTGTGGCGATGCACGGCAAAGTAGTTTTGGAAGTCAAAGCAAATAAAAAAAAAAAAAGTAGTTTTGGAACTTGTGGTCTGGTACGTGAGCTGGAGACGCTTTTTTGGTTGGAAACGTATGGAGCTATCTCTCAAATTATTCCACGTTGGACTAGTTCTTTCTTGGACAAACACATTGCCACTCCAGCCAAAAGCCCACTCTAGCCACCAAGGTGGTAGCCTAGTCGTACTGGCGTAATTCCTATTCTCATGGTCCCAAATTTGAGTCGCTGCGGCATTGATTAAAATATAGCTTTGGCCACTGCTTGGACATGAGGCATAGGAACACTTCTTGGATCTCTAGTAGCCGAGATGGTACCAGGTGTAAGTATTCACACGTGGGACTCAAGCTAGAGCCTAGAGGAGTAGCTGAGCCGAGCCCACGGATGAGAAGGATATGAGTAAAACCGGTCGGGGTGCCTAACACACGGCCATTTCTGTCTGCATCGAACATTCTCCTGATGGGGCGGGGTCCCTGTGGGGACTGCTATGCGGAGGTAGGCTTATCCCTTCCTCCCCCTTCCTTTTTTTTAAGCAAAAAAAAAAAAAAAAGAGCCCACTCTTCAGGAGCCACACTTCATCACAACCAACTAATGATTCTAATAAATTATTTGGGACAAGCAAGAACGAAACCCATCCATCCAAGACGCTCGAGATCATTCAATCCAATGCTTGCTTCATTCTACTCGAAAGCAACCCATGGCAATCACCACTCCTGACCAGCTAAACCACTTTGGTGATAAATACACCGGGAGACTTCAATGGAGAGAGGTGCTCAAATGATATAAAAAATAATGACTCTATATCACCTAACAGCTTGTTCTTGGAGGAGAGCCAAGCTTCAAGAGTTGGATTGTTGCTTTAAAACGAATAATAATGAAGTAGGATAATTTGTGATCACATACATATTTCAAAAAGAATTCCGATGTCAATTTTGATGGTTACGTGTTGATGGTGGTAGGCGGGGCGGTGCTGGTTTTGTGATCAGAGATTTAGACTTTAAGATGGTTACGATTGGAGGTTGCCAGATTTTTGACACCTCAATTCTGAAGCGAAGCTGAAGGCGGCATGGGTCGGGCTTAGTTATGCTCAGCGAGTGTTGCAGTGTAGCGCGGTGCTACTTAAGGAAGAATCGGCTACGATGATCGAATGGGTCCAGAAGAGGTTGGCGGTGCGGATATGCCACCTTCTGATCCGGGATATCAGAGCTTTAGCCTATGATAGAGTGGCTTTTCAAGCCATGCATATCTATGATAGGCCAACAGAGTTGCGAACTGGATGGCTACGTACGTGACTAACCACTCTGGGGGCACTATTGGGGTTGGGAAGAGTGACCTGCCTAATGCGCTTTGAAATATATTATATTTCGACTTTTTTGAATGTACCTGTATTAGATCTGTATAAACCATCCGTTTTAGTTAAAATAAAAATATAAATATAAATAAAAAAAATACGACAACCTCACTGCCGGTGGTATAGCGAGTGAAATCTAATTCCTGAGGGCAAAAAATCCTCCTTGCTATTGTGGTGGCAACCTCTTTTTGTTTGGAAAAGCTCTAATTACCAACACTTTGGTACGAGCAACTAGAAATTATGTGACCTTCTTAGGAAGAAGAGATTTTTTTTGAGAAAAAATAAAGAGGAGGTTGCTATCATCCTTCAATAATGCTGAGCTTGTCCTTTGTGGCCGACCTCGATCATTGTTTCTTGAGGGTTCTTTCCGAAGTAGCTCCTGAAAGTACGATGTCTCATCTTTTTATAATTCAAGAGTAGTTTTCACAAGGCAAAATGTCAGTGTTCGCCAAGGACTGGCAGAAATTTAATTTCAAACCAGCATGCATGTGTTGTTTGGCATGCGATGCATGAGAAGTAATATTAAGTTCCAGAAAAGATTTGATAGTGAACCATGAGGTTAAGTTTTTTTTTCTAGGTAGTTAACTTTAGATTAAGTTTGATCCTCAGATCAAACAATTGTCTTAAGGGCCGATTTAATTGAACCAACGGTTCTCCAAATTCTGGATTAAAAAAAGGCCCTGATAATGAGATTCTTGTGCTTATGTATTCATCCGTATTATAATTAACTATGCCTTTTAATATTGGAGAATAATGAGAAGTAGAAAATACCAGTTCTTCCCATCCTATAATGGCTATTATAATGTAACAAAGGATAAATAATGGAAATGGACTGATAACCATTGACAATGTTATTTCAGCTGTTATTTCAACTATTGATATTAAGTAGTTTTACAAAAAATAAATATTCTTTTCAGCTTCAGAACATCAAAACATCCCCAAAAGTTTGGCTATACCATATGTAAGTTTATATTCTAAATATCTTGATATCTTTAAAGGCTCAACCCAAGAAGGATACTGAGCAGGAATTCATTCTTTATGCTGGAGTTCAGAGTTCAAGAATATTTGATTATCACTTAATGCAGTCAATCAAGGGTTATAGGTTCTGATGGTTTGAAATTAAATTTCTAAAACTACTTAATATGAATGGTTGAAATAACAGCAGAAATAACATTGTCAATGATTATCAGTCAATTCCCATTATTTATCCTTTGTCATATTATAATAGTCATTCTAGGATATGAAGAACTGGTTTTCTTGTTTCGATTATTCTCAATCATCGAAATAATATATTTCAGATTCAGATCCCTATGGCACGCTTATACAGAAAAGAGAAAGAGGGAGATTGGGTAGAAATCGGTACTTGCTGCTTCAATGATATTAGTTAGTGAGATTTTAGTTTAATAACCTTCTTTTCCTTGTCACAACAGATTCGTTCTTGACTAGAATCTGATTTTTAATACAAAGAGACATATGTCTAGTAATTACCTACCATATCACCTCTCTGTTCACTGTCACAATTCTGCTACTGTTGCGTTAGACTAATGAATGGATTCTGTGATATCAGTAGTTGACGAGACGACCGTTAGGTATGTAGATGTTTCAAAATTTCAGAAGAGCTTTTTTAGTATGCTTAAGAAGAGTTTTGTTGGAGTTGCATTAATCTAAGCAGGGAATGGTTATTTTGGTTTCAATCCTCCAAAGGCCAATATAACAACCCAACAAAAACATTAACAGCGATTATTATAGTTTCGATTCACACAAGCGTAGAGAGACTTCAATAACAACCGTAATAACATTAACAATGATTATTTTGTTTTCGAAACCCATTTGGTTTCAATAGAGTCCGAGATAATACCCAAATAACATAAATAATGACTATTTTAGTTGTGATTCGCACACATGGAGGGAGACTGAAATAACAGACAAAATAACATTAACGATGATTATTTTGGATTTGATTCATGCACGCACAAAGAGACCGAAATACCAGCAGAAATAGCATTATCAATGACTATTTTGGTTTCAATACAGAGAGAGAGAGAGGTAGAAATACAGCTGAAATAACATTAACAATGATTATTTTGGTTTTAATTCCAATTTGATTTCAATGTTCAAACACACAGAGATTGAAATAATAGCCGAAACAACATTAACAATGACTTTTGATTTCGATTGAGATACGAAGACGCATAGAGACTGAACCAATGAACACTCCAAATCGCTTGCTCACTGGCATGCATGCATGCATTCCAAATTGCACGCACACGCGCGCATGCATGCAACAAAAACAAAACTTCTACAAACAATTAAACAATCTGCTCTCAACAATCTATTTTACTATAAAAATAGTGACCATGAAATAAAACCATTATTGTTATCCATTATGTTTTTATTAACCATTACAACAGCTACCGTTATATATAGATTGTATCCTGATTAACATTTTACCTATATATCCCCTATTCTTGCTCATTTCCTCTCATCAAATGAAACACCACGACAGTCTGTGCCTATGCAACACTGCATTACCAAGGGCATCCCCAGATCTTCACAGCTTATGCTCATACCATTTCAGTCACTTCTCCATCAGTCTCCTTACTAATACAACTGTTATTCTTTTCCAGAAAACCCTTCAAGCTTTAAATCGACGCGTATCTCAACCTCATCATACATACAATACCCATATTACGAAGCAATGGACCCCCTTTGATGCCAATATTTGAATTCACACAGAATTGCCAACCTCAGCATTGTCTTGTAATTTTCCCTCCCACAAGTCTCTCTACTGTATGGTGATCAAACCACACCCCACAGGTTGACAACCACATCCACATATAATTTAACAACAGTACAACTACTAGGAATAACAAGACATGGGTATTTGCCATGAACTCTGACTATGACACATTTTATATATTCTCATTGAGCTTCATTTTATAACCTCTAACCTCATATGACCAGAAACCCCTGCCACATTGATATCTGCAGAACAAACACTCAACAATCCCCTTGATGGCCTGCATTGTTTCCTCATTTTAGTAGAGAATGTGTAAGTAGTATTTAAAACATAATTATATCACATAACAGGAATGCTGACTAGTTCTTTATTTTTCACAGGGCATAAAGCAATCTAACCAAGTGAGAGATCAATAGCACCTGTAATATAGGCAGGGGCCGAAAGCCATTTATAATGTACAGACAGAGGATCTTTGTGAAAGACCTAAAGGTTATTTATTTAAAGCAAGATTCCATGCATTGATGAGCTTTAACCCAGATAACATTTGTATAGTGCAACAACAGCCTTGAATAGGAGATTGATAATTTGTGTAGAAGGGCCTTAAAAGAGAAGGAACAAAATAAGAGCTGGAGGGAGATGTCAAAGAGTGTCTCATGAACATCCACTGACTAAATATATAAAATAAACGACTGTCAATGGAAAAGATTGAATATGAATGGATTATGTAATTGGACAGGATAAAGCCTGTTTGTTTTGCTACGAAGCTTCAGTTCAAATTGATGACCAAATATATGCCAAGATATGTAATGCTGAAGACTAATACCAGATTGATCGCCATGGAATTACAAAGTTATTTTCAAGAGCACAGTACCACGACACCGGTAAATGGGAAGGAGGGGAATGCTGCAAACCTGCAATTGTGACCAGAACAACTACAAAGAGATGCAACTAAACTACAAAGAGAGATGTATTCTGTGGAATGTTTGTGTACCTACTTAAAACTGATGAAAGTGAACTAAAGAAAAGCTAATGGAATGGGCAATAAGATAAAAGAAACTAAAGCAATTAGCTATAGAAAAACAACTCACATAGTATGACTACAGAGAGAATGTTCAGATAGGTGTCGCAAAGAAGTTAAGTTGTGAAAAAGGATAATGCAAATGCTCAATATGCTGTCTGAAAATGGCATTGAGTTGAAATTAGAGGCCAAAATTATATAAGTAGTTTCCACTACAATCATGTGCCTACCAAATATATCAGATCTTTTCCTCAGATTACTTTAGCAACTGTGCATTCAATGCATAGGTTCAGGGAAAGTTCTGTGCTAACTGCATCTTAGGTCAAAAGATCTAGATGGAGAACAATAGAATAGCATAAACAGTGAGAGCAACATTCCAAAAATGGTTGAACAATGCTTCATAAATACATTAGGATTAGATCCATGGCCAGATGATAGAATAAAAGGAATATGGGTAATGAAAGCAATAAGGTTATATCAGATGAAGGGAAGATATTTGAAACATAATAAAAATAAATTAGCATTAAAAAGGGAGTGGGAAAAAAATGGCATTAAAAAGAAAAATAAGCGACCTGGTCAACTAGCACTGCAACAGAACCTGATGAAAAGAAAGCAAATATATGAACTAGAAGCATCTGATGCCCATTATTCAAGCAACGCTTCCCAACAAAGGTAATGTGCATCATTTGGAAAAGTCTTGTAGCTAAGCATAATGAACATCTCCATCCTTATGAGGATCTCACAACCTGCCAGTGGGTCACTACTTAGTGGAAGACTAACCACACTAGTTGTTGTACCATTGGTGGCTGCATTGGAGAAGAAGTGAATAGATCTCGATTTTCAGTTCTCACAAGTCAGTAGTCACCAGCACAAACACAGAAAAAATAATCAAAATGCAAAGCAACAATGTGCTTACAGTTTAGCATTGACTGTCCTACTCAGGCTCCAGTCATTTGCATCAGCCTTCACATGCACAATGATCAATTTCTTGATCAAAGACAAGAATGGCGACACACAAAATATAGTATGAAAGCCTTCACTTAGTACATGGTGGAAACCAGCACAGCATGGTTTGCACATGTGAAGAACTTTAAGATGCAGACTTTCACATTTCCGGTGATCTGTGAAACCACTTTGGTGTAATTAAAAATATTATCATTGAAAATTTATAAAAGTTACCTATATAAATTATGTTTGCAAAATTGAAAAGAAAAAAGTTCTGGCATTCAACAAAAGCTGATCAAGACGTGTTGATTTAACTGACACATGTTATGAAACCAAAGTTTGGACCTGGATCAAGGCTTAATGACTATAATAGGCAATGCAAGTAATAGTTCTGGGATGAAAAGATATCCACCTACCCGTAATTTACCCATGTGAAAAAGCTATCATCAAGGTTAGACGGAACTCGACAAGTACTTCTAACAAAAATATGGAAACCTACCTTACATTTACCTAGAAGGAAGACACAGAGAGAGGGAGAATGTGACAAGCATGTGCACGCGCGCATGCACGAGAGAGAGAGAGAGAGAGACAGAGAGAGAGAGAGAGAGACACAGAGAGAGAGAGAGTTAAAACTTTCAATAAAGATCAAATACCGAAATTTGCACATGTAAGGGAAGAGCAAGAATTTGACTTCTGCCTCACAAGAACTACAATAAGTTAATTAATACAGCTCTTGCAGAGATTAACATCTTGGTTTACTCTAATTTGGAAATAACTAAAGGAAGGGGGTTAAATTTCAGTAATCAATATATAAGTAGCAACCAAAGGTATAAGCACAAGTAAAAAACACACAAAAAAGGGACGAATGTAAGATCTGTCAACCTACGAAAGCACAAAACCTATAGCAACTATTGAGTTTTGAATGATATACACACTAAATATTGACAAGTATGCAATCCAGGCTTGCTGCATTGGTACCTTATCAGTATGATACAATATATTGATATAGTACGGAATGTACTGTACCGTACCAATTCGGTACCAATATCCAGTACGAATGGCATATCGACACTCGGTATGCCGAAAAGATCTCGTACTATACCGTACCGGCATAGTACTAGTGTGCCACCGATACGAGATCCGATACCGAGACGGCGAATCTTGTGTCTCACTATCAAGTTTAGCTGGGTATGATCATGGATGGAAAGTTGTTAAGTAAGGATCGTTGTACAACCCTCAACTACACGATTCAGGGCGTACCGAGTCGTACTAGAGGCTGACTGGTGCGATTCTAACTCTCGATTCGAGAAACGAGCGAGGGAATGAGAGAGGGAGAAGGAAAGAGAGGAAAAGAGGGAGGGTTCGAAACTGGGGCTCCACACAGCGCCCTCTACGGACGAGTGGAGAGGAGGGCTTCCAAGCCTCCTCGCACCCTCTCTCGGCATCTTCCTTGCTCCCTCTCCCTCCCTCTCTTCACCCCAAGCCCCTGTTTCGAACAAAATAGGGGTCCCGCCCAGTGGCTTGGGCAAAGGAGGGCTTCCGAGCCCCCTCTCTCCCTCTCATAGCATGTCTCTTCCCCCTCCCTCTTTTTCTCTCTTTTCCACTCTCTCCTTCTCCCTCTCCCCTAGCTCTTTGGTTTTCCTTCACCGGTACATGCCATAATGGCATGCTACCAGCCTACTAGCATGGGTGCCAATTTCGATACTGCGGGCTTTGCTGTTGAGTAATCCACGAAGTGTGATTTTCCGGTAACCTATAGAGATTTGTTTGGAGTTGTTAGTAGGAAGTTTGAATAATAAAGGGCATGGAATTACATCCTTGTACAACAACACTAGAAACATGATTTTGATGCCAAGATACTACATGCAATAATCGATTGGCAATAAGTAATCAAATTATTGCCATAACCGATGCTAGTCAGAAAATATCGATGTCCCATAACCGATGGACACTATATTCATAAAGATTGCAGACAGCGGTACTCAAATTGATTAATTCAAACAAACACAGCTGTAAATTCAGACTATTATTACCATGTGTTGTAAATGTTGTTCAAGAATGAACTACACAATAATGATGTTCTATCATGTTCTTTGGCTCAAAAACAGATATTCTATCATGTTCTTTTCAACTTGTGACTTCACATGGATTCTGTCGTGGGGGGTGAAAATACATGGTGATCTCTTAATGGTTGGGAGAAGCAAAATCTATTTTCTTAATGGCGTTAATCAACTGCATTACCCATGTTGCAAAAAAAATGTTGACCGTGTGAATAACAATACCATAGCATGCCTTTCAAGACACCATCATGATCACTAGCTGCAAGTAAACAAGAAGAAAGGGCAATTTAACATTAACCGATATGAAGTGTCAACTATCGACAATGCAACACACCAGATAGTTAAACTACATATTACCATAGGAGCGAAGATGACACCTACCAGTTGAGCAGCACGGAGATCTTATTATGTTACAATATTTACAAGATGCTACGATCAGATCATGGTTAATCTTTAAAGTGGTTCCTGTTCAATATACTGACATCATGATTCAAACAGTTATAGAAGATTAAAAAAATGGGAAGTCACGTGACCATCAACATGCACACTGCTGCAACAGTACAAGTATAGTCATCCATACCAGGTCTATCATTGATCACACTTTTCAACACAACCCAGTGGTAATATGAAGATTAATATAACAATTAGCAAGTACATTGAAGTCCAAATGACAATAAAAAAAATCACATATTACCAAGGAAAATAATAGAAAAATCTCCATCAGCATACATCGCAGATAAAATAAACACCAGAACTTATAGCATATTCTATAAAAAGTTGATCACTTTTCATCCAAGACGACAATAGCAATTAACAAGCCTAACACCATCATCACTAGCAGCAGTACATAATCCTATATAAGCATTATATAATTACTCAAACTTAGACCAAAATACGCACTCAAGACTAAGTAAAGGAGCAAGCTTCATTATCAAACATACATCGGCCTCTCGGTCCACGCCCCCGAGACATGCCCATTCTCGCAGACATAAGCCCGGACCACCGGCTCCCCATCATCATGAAACCCAAACACCCTCCTCAAGCAAAATGCCGAGTGGAGATCCCAGGCCTCATTGCAAGAACAGAAGGCACAGTCCAGCTCAATCGTCCCCCGATTCGAGTCGCTGATCGTCCTCCACACCCTCGACCGCTTGAAATTCTTGAACAGCCCTCTGAACAGCATGTACCTCCGCTTCTCCTCGACGTGGACACAGCCGGGCCACTCGCAGATATAGAGGCAGTCGCCTCTGAACCGGCTGGCCAGGAGCTTGGTCCCCTGTTCCCGGCTTAGGGTCCAGGACCCGGAGGCGAGGTGGGCGTCGACGGGGCCGACCCGCTGCTTCCTTCGCTTCTTGGAGGGCTCCCGAGGGATCAAGATCGGATTTTTAGCAGCGGAATCGGGGTCGGGGGGCGGAAAGGTGGGATTTTGGGAGGATTCAGAGGGGTCGTAGACTGTGTCGAAGTAGAGGTCATCGAAGAGGGACCAGCAGGGGAGTGAGGCGGGGTCATCGCCGGTGACCGGTGGTGGAGAGGGATCGGAGGCGGCTGCCGCGGCGGTGGAGGCGGTAGAGGGAGAATTGGGATGACGAGGGGGCAGGGAGAGGTCGGGGCCGATGTCGCGCTCGAGGCCGAAGTCGGAGTGCTCGAGGAGGACGCCGGCGCGGAGGAGGCCAGGGCAGCAGACAGAGAGCTTGTGGAGGGCGGCGGGGGAAGCGTCAGAGGGGAGGAGGTCGGCGGCAGCGGAGGGGAGGGCGCGGGCGCAGCGGGAGCGGCAGCAGACGCCGCGGACGAGGCCGGCGAAGCGGGCGGAGGTGCAGGCGAGGCGGGCCCAGTCGCGAGGGTCCGCCTCCAGCATCGCCAGGATATTCAGCACGATGTCCTCCGACAGAAGCGCGAAGGGCGACGCCGACGACGAGGACGAGGCGCTGGCCATTTTCGATTCTTCCACAAAATCTTGTTTGCTGTTTCTTTTCCCTTTTTCTATTTGGTTGGTTGAGGACTAAAAGGGGACTTGGGGTGGGATTTTGGGGGTTTGATCGGTTTAGGGATTTGATAGGTTGTTGTGATCGAGAAGGAGAAGGGAAGGAGAGAAGTGAGGAGGAGAGAGCGGTGATGGTGGGGGGGTTTTAGAGGCTATTATTTGACTTAATCTGCTAAGGTCGGTGATGGTTGGATTTTACTTCCTATATTTCTCTTTCCTTCTATGGGGGACAGAAGAAGAGGAGCGACAAAAATGGTGGGCGCGCGCGCGAGAGAGAGAGAGCCGAAGAGAAAAGATGGTACACGGTAACGAGAAGGTGGACCCGCGGTTTAGGGTTAAATGTCCGTGCATTGAACTCGAGACGTAAAAGGACGCGAACGGGTCGAGTGAATTGGCCAGACTAGTCTACAATCCTTAACCCAATTTCGGGTCTTGTACTAGTGTTCAGCCACATTTGATGAACCCAATCTCGTCACCCACAAAAAGGGAAAGCAGTTTAGGTCCCAGTGCAATGTATTGGAGATGAGATATGTCGCGGTTATCACCCCCGAAGTCACAATGAATTTGTGCTGGCGTCAAGAGACTATTTAGTTAATGAGGAGAAATCATACCCTACGCTCCTGTGCATGAGGCGAATCATTAGCTCTTCATTTTATTTTTTATTTTAGAGATGCATCGAGATAAATACTTGATAAATGAGGCTATAAAATAGAGCAATTGTAATACTTGATAATTGAGTGTAGCGTATAATTTTTTATTAACTAGAAGGGGGGAAGAGAAATGATAGAGCTTGGAGTACTTTGAAATCTTTGCAATGGATGGTGGATTCAGTGTGAAGGAAGGCGAATCTTCTTTCCCCGGTCACCCTGTCATGCTTTGTCGAGCTTCTTGTAACAACCAACAACTATACAGTTCTAACTAAGGATTCTATAATAGACCATTATAACCATTTTCAATTTGCTTAAGCCCCACTTCTTGGCCTTGTGATGGAATGATACATCTTTCAAGGAAATGTAAGGGACAAAAAAAAAAGGTCGAAAAGCGGTGTCAAAGAGAAGGGGAGTGGTGTTTCTCTTGACGTAAGCGTTGATCTGTGGTTGGTGTTGGTTTGGGACAAAAGAAGGCAAACAACTTGGCGTCGAGAAGGACGACATGGTGGGAGAAAAGATAACGAGGGTGGGGCACCTTTTGTGGCTTCCGAATGAGGGCCACAAAAGAAGGTGGTTGTGTGCGGATTCCGATGCTGCTCCTTTCTGGCGAGTACCCCCTTCCTTCCCCACAGCCGGATGTCACCGTGGCACGCTTTCCTTCACTCGTGGAACAACGGCTGGGAGGATAGATATCATGTTTGAAAGTGCTGAGTTCTAGGACCTTGTAAGTAATCTTTTTCCTCAGCTATTTCTGTTATTATAATGCAGATTAATCCAAAACTTTGTTGCCGTTGTGAACTTTAATCCATGGTGAGCCATTGCCATCCGTTAGTAAGAGAAATAATCCAAAAACTTCCTCAGAAGTTGTTTGGATTAGGCTCGGATACGAAAGCATGAACGGGTTCAAAACTAGTATACTATGTATTTCGAACCCCAACCCTGAATGCAAGAAATTAAATATAATTTGTCAATAATGTGTTCTTGATTATAATTGCGTGCGATTATCAATAAAATATTATATAAAATATATTTTCCATAATATCTGAATATTATTTTCTACTATTTTTATTGCATAATATGTTTGCAATGTAATTAGGTAATCAATTTATACATATTTATTATGATTTATGTCTGGATTATTTTTCACCTGATTTGACTTGAAAAATTTGATGGATTATAAAAAGCAATATTAAATCCAAACCGAGAAAATGATTAAATCTGGATTCTCCAATTTTTTGTTGCTCCAATCCAAATAGTAATTGGGTTTGAGTTGTGCGGCATGAGTGTAACGAACAAAATAAGAATCCTGCAATACTGAACAGAATTGGATGGTCTCCATACAGTGGAGATGTTTGCAAGGTGCTCATGTCACGCTATAGTTATATAATTTCAACCATCTACAGTAAAATTTGAAGAATTGTCGATTTTAGACTATAACATTAAGTCATATGGGTAGGCATCTAGTTAAATTGGATTACCTTTGAGATTATTGGTGTTGCTGGAAATCGGACCCGAGGATGACCACTCGGCCGAGGGGGAGGAGCTCCGGTACAAGTTGGTGGGAAACGATCCGTCGGCGGGCGGCGTCCTCCGTTGGACCTGCAAAGAAGCTGGTGGCCGGGTTTTCCGGCGCCGGCCCTCCGATGCCTAAGTCAGAGGGGGCAAGTGTGTAAATGGGAGTAGTATATGTTCAGAGTTTCAGCCCTCCAGCCCCCTTTAAAATGGAGTTGTTCTCCTTTTATATAGGGGCGCTGAGTTATCTGTGAGGTGATGGGGCGAGGTCGCCGTACAGCTGAGTATGCCGCATGAATTAGTGCACGATCAGGTGAATTAATGTTGCCGTGGAAGACGAGGTGGGAGTCAGGGAATTGTTACGGCTGACTGGACACAGCCGAGCTAATTTTCCGTGGAGGACTGGAGATCCGTAGATAGCAGGTGCCACGCGCATTAATTGTTGAGTAAGTCGGAGATCTAGAGGGGCCATACGTGATGATGGTTGAGTAAGCTGAAGTCGTGCATTAATTGTGGAGTAAGCCGGAGATCTGCAGAGGCCATGCGCATTGAATGCTGGGGGCGGTGGCAGGGTATGGTCTGCTACGGATGTGACCGCGGTAGGTGAACGTCGGGGTCGGACTTCCAAAGTAGTGAGCTCTGAGGTTAAGAGCTTCGAGGTCGGGCGCCTCCGAGGTCGGGCGCATCGGAGGTCGGGCGCCTCGAGGTCGGGCGCATCGGAGGTCGAGAGTCGGGTGCCCCTGATCACATGTTTCGGGACGTGCTCACGTGCTTTGGGGCAATTTATATTACCTCAACACTACCCCCGACTTTCGAGTTCGAGCCGCTTGCGAGCTCGGACGTGGGAAGTAGTAGTCTTTATTGCTGCGGTGGGGGCCAGGATTTTAAAT
>JAOXJJ010000627.1:7551791-7566218 GCA_025769935.1 Phoenix roebelenii | reverse complement strand
AGGAGGAGGGGACAAGGGTCGGCTAGCTCTATTAGGGCTTGATCGATCGAGGATAGAGGGAGAAGGGGGGCGGCCGCGGGTTTTGATGGTTTTCAACGACGTGCATAAGCGTCGTCATATTCAAACTCTACCACGACGCTAATAAAACATTGTTAAAACCCATATTTCCTGTAGTGTACGTACGTACGTATTTACTTATAAAAAATAAAATAACTACAAAAATAAGAGAGAAAGATGAAAATCAAAAGTAAAAGAAAAAAAAAGAAAAAAAAAGAAGAGATGAAGCAACAAAGGCAAGGAAGCTAAAAAACCAAGCCAAAATGCATTGTCAAGGATTAGGAATGGAATCTGGTCAGGCTTTCCTCCTACTAAACGCCAACTTAGAAAAAGACTTTGACTATGGTCAAAAATTTTAAGCCCAACATGTTTCTAATGACCCGTCCAAAGCCAAAATATGCCTTACCCGGATCAAGCCTAAGCTGGCTATAGATCAAAGCTTACGACGATGCCGATCGAGAACGAAGACAAGGGCATCCATGCTCTCCATTGAAAGCAAGCGAGTTTACCGTTGTCCACTAGTAGGACTAGGGCATCATGATCTTATAAACCATAAGGTGGAGGGGGGAGAGAGAGGGCGGGCCAGCTAGACCATTGGGCTAAGGCACTAGATGTGGGGGGAGAGAGAGGACTAAGAGGAAAGAAGGAGAGGAGGTTGTTGAGAGGGGTTTGGGATGGTATCTTATGGATCATCAAAGTATTTACAGCGAAAGATAAGAATATTTGTTCATGATATTACCACACAAAAAAGTATGCATAAGGGTTAAATTAATTTGTACTTTCCAATAGTGATGAATTGAATGCAGATTTTTACATTTTTGGGAGATGCCGAGGTCGCAAAAGTATACAATCCTTTAAGAATTACTATCCTAAAACCACTTCAGTACATGCACCTGTTGCTGGAATTTGGACCCGGGGGCGACCACTGGGCCAAGAAGGAGGAGCTCCGGCAAGGATCGGCGAGCGGCAGCGGTCCGGCGGTGCGCGATGTCTTCCGGAAGACCTGCAAGAAGCTGGTGGCCGGGTTTTCCGGCGCTAGCCCTCCGATGCTTAAGTCAGAGGAGAGGCTAAAAGATGTGTGAATAATTCTGGAGTTCTAGAGAGCAAGAGTCCGAGAGAGAGTGAGTCGGAGTCCCCGTCCTCCCACGGGGGGTTTTCCCTTTATACGAGGGCAACGGGTTTACCTGTGACGCGACAGGGCAAACATACTGCCATATGATTGGGCGTGCAGTGAAAATTAATGCTCGATCGTGTAAATCAATGCTGTTTTCGTAGGAGATCAGGTCGAAGCTTTCGAATTATTGCGGAGCCATGCCGCCATTCATAGCCAAACAGGTTTGTCGTAGGGTGCTTGATATCCGTAGATAACAGGAGCCATACGCTTTAATTGTTGAGTAAGCTGAGTGCCTGCAAAGGCCACATGCATTGATTGTTGAGTAAACTAAGTACTTGAAGGAGCTATACGCTTTGATTGTTGCGTAAGCTGAATACCCGTAGGAGCCATATGCATCGATTGTTGACGAAAGCAAGGCATAGTTTTTTGGTCTCGTTGCGGGGGATGTGACCACAGCGCGCGAGTCGGGCGTCTTTGGGTCGGTAAGGCTGCTCGGATGCTTCCAAGTCAGAGGGGCCACTCGGGCGCCTCCGGGTGTCCAGGTCGGAGTCTGCTCGGTCGCCTCCTGCTCGGAGGGGCTGCTCGGGCACCTCCTGCTCGGAGGGTCTGCTCGGGCGCCTCCAGGTCGAAGGGGCCGCTCGGTCACCTCTTGCTCGGAGGGGCTACTCGGACGTCTACACGAGCATGGCGACTTGTATTTTTCCCCCAACAGCACCTATATTCTAGAGCTCCAATGGGCTCTAAGTCTCTAGAAACTAAGGTCAAGGTGATACACTATTGGAGATGCTTGTCCCACAAACTTTTTTTTTTCCTCTTCTTGATGGAGAAGAAGACCCTCTTTTTTCTTTTCTTGATGGAGAAGACCTTCAACCCTTCTCTTTCTGCCTCCTTTTTTATAGAAGAGGATGACATGCCCTCTTCTCTGAGACCTAGAAGTAATCGGCATGTAGGAGGTAAGAGAGAGCCATGTCACCTTTCCTTCTAGGCCACCCCTCTCTCTGGAATCCCACGCAGACTCTTAGTCCATGCCAAGGAGGGAAAAGGGGCATTGACCCTAATGAGGGCGCCCCTTCCAAATTAGGCACAGGTAGGTGCCTTTGGTAGTGCACCAAAAGAGTAGGGGCACCAGCCCATTCAGTTGGCTTTCACTCGGGTCCAACTCGAGTGCCTTTGACTCAACCAAACCAAGTCGGGCTTAGACCAATCAATATGACTGGACTAATTTGTTAGCCAAATCTCTCGTCCAATATAAACTAGATCTTTTTTGGTCCAATGAATGAGAGAATCTTCAATTAGATCTATCTTAATTGAACTAGTGGATCTTCCTTGGTCCAATAAATGAGAGAATCTTCAATTGGTCCAATAAATGAGAGAATCTTAATGGATCTATCTTAAATATTCATTGCATTACTGGGATAGATCAATTCAAATTCCCATTTATCAAATATATGCCCCTTCAGGTTTGCTTATACATCTGCTGCATAGTCCAACATAGGAATACGAAGCACACATCGCATTATTGAACCTCTTGGTTAGTAGAACAAAATCAAGTGGTCTCTCTATCCCTGCACCAGCCACATCCTGCAATTAAGTATTCTATCAATCAAATGTCCGTATAACACAAGGCACTGTTAGACCTTTAGTCAAAATAATTAGTAAAATAATTATTTTCAAAATATTTTCAAGTTGCTACGTGGACCTCAAGACTTGTATATCTAAGTATGTTTCTATTTTAATATGAATGTTATGCCAATTTGATGGTTTGCATATTGGACAGCCTGACCCTTGCTCGTATTAGAAACTATTAGACCACCATGCTCCATTTCAAGAACAAAGTCCAAGATGTCGTGGTCAACACACGAGTTTTGGCCACAAATATACCAACCTCCAGAATACAGAAAAGTGTATTGTCCTTCGGGTTAAGGGACTATTTGTAAGCTCATGCACCTGCTTCATACCTTAACCCCTGCCAGTGCTTTGTGAGTTAGGCTGCAAATAGGTCAGGTTGACCCGCGACCCGACCCAGTTAAACCCGACCCAATCCATTTTAGAGGACCCGTAAGTTTGGGTCGAGTTCCAAAATTGGACCTATTCTATTTTTTGGGTCAGGTCTGGGTCAACCCAATTTGGACCCGACCCGGACCAGATCCGACCCACTTTTTTTGGGTCAATTTTGGATCGTTTACCCAATGACCTGTCCGACCCGACCCGAACTTGAATTACGCATGTAGACCCGCAGCCCACAGCCGCAAGAGCAACCTATAGGGAAAATCGCTCCGTCAATCGGTTTTTCATGAGGAGTCCTCAGGCTCATAACTCATTCACTGCTTGAAGCTCATGCTAGCTAAAGTCATAAGCCCATTTGCTTTCTTTCGAAGGGGATCCATTGCCCCATCCGTAAATCACTATAAGCCCATCCATCGTTCATCGCTCCTAACTCCTGAGCCCCAATTCTTCATTCCCCTGAGAGCTGAGGCAGAGGAACCCTAAAGAAAACCCTTCCTTTCCGGATTGATCTCCCCCTTCGTGCTCGTGCAAAACCGTAGAACCTCGTTGATTATTGTGGTGCTTTGCACACCCATCTTCCATGGACTCGGGAGGGGAAAAAGAAAGAAAAAGAGGTTCGGGTTTGTGCACTTGGAACAACATAGTTAGGGTTTTATTGCTTTCCCTTTCGCCCTCTTTTCTTTGTTTGCACCTCACCATCCCATCTTCTCCTCCTCTCTTCATTGGACCTGAGATTCTAGGATTGAGATGGCTTACACACTGCTGGCATTCGAAAAGCAGCAAGGGTATGGAGTTTGGGTTAAACCTCAAGTTCTTGGAAGTGGATGCAATGGTGAATGCAATTCAAAAAGAACTGAAAAGATTAGGTTTTGATTAGTAGTTGAGTTGGAGTGTATCGGTTGAATTCTGTTTTCTTCTTCGCAACCTCAAGGAAGCATCATGGGAGGTCATGAGTGAATATTAAGGTGTAGAGAGGGTTTTGGAGCTTTGCTTTATGACTCTGGCTAGGGAAGATCATTCTCTCTCTCTCTCTCTTAATCAATTTATCTCTATTTTAAAGGAAAAATTATTGGTTGGGAAAAAGCTTTTGTGCTTAGCCTGTAAGACTTCTCGTGAGTCATGAGATAAACTCCAATAAGAACTATAGAAAAAATAAAATACATTACAAAATTCTCTGTAAAATTCTTTGAATCCCAATCTAAACATTCTTAAGTCGATTTCAAGACCCAACTTGGAGTTCACCCAACCTGATAGGCTTCAGGTCGGCCCAAAACCATTTCTAGCCCTACAAAGGACACTCATCTCTCATAGAGAACACAATTACAATGTAAAGTAGCTTAGCCACCTGAATTAATGGACCAATCCAACTTATCAACTAACCTCAGGTTCCAACATCAGTTGGCCTGTTTATCCCATCTTAATTCAAAATTTGAAACATGGAATACCTAGAGGCCATTGACGTACAACCCATTTCACCCTATGTTTAAAACATGCTAGATTAGATGCCTTGCCCTTATGCCTTCAAGCAAACATCTCCCTAGCTAGTGCTGGATGGGGTCGATGGACTTCTCTCCACCTCTACGAACTACCATAATTCTCTTCAAAGTATGGACCATCCCAAATTCCATAGCCATGAGCTGATCATCCATGATCCAATCAACATCCATCGCTTCCACTTTAATCATGAACTAATCACTAGTGCCCCTCACCTCTGCAGCCATGACCTAACCTTTGGAGAAATAAACACTTTGCCTCTATGCCCATAATTCCATTGCTAAATTCCCACGCTTGCATGCCCGCAAACCAACCACTTATTGACATCTCATGCCTCCATAACTACGACCCAACCACTCACCTCTTAGCCTTCACACAATCGTAATGTCCCATCACTCTAATGACTTTCATCAGCCTCACTCGTCTTAACGATGGTCTGGACCCCTGCCAAGCCACCACTCAATGAAGTAAGAATCTCTACCATATCGTAGGCATTCTCTAGCGACAGCTTGAAGCTACTCAGCTGATCAACCTTCCTTAGGTTTTCAAGTCCAATCGAATTTATAGGTATAGAAAAAAACCCTATCAAATACAGATTTTTTTTTTCCGACCATCTTTCAATTGTTAAAACGAGATATACTGCTAGCACCATTTGTTCCATTTATCAATCCATTCTTGCTGGGGACTATTGCTTGCTGTAGCTTCATCAGCAGGACTTTGCTAGCTATATAGCTAGATCTTGCCACTAAAAGTGCTGGTCAAGAGCGTCATTGGCTTCCTCACCGATGTCGGCTTCTTTGTCACTGTCGACCATGAACTCTAGCCTCCACCAGCCCAGAAAAGAGGAGGGAAAAAGAGAGAGAGAGGAAAGAAAGGAGAAGAGGAGAAAGGCTAAGAATGAGATGGAGAGGTAAGGGGAGTTCCATGATTGTGCAAAGCAGAGGAAACCCAACTTGGTAACCTCTATGATGCATGTTTCTCATGCGGAGAGGTACGCATGTTTAGATGGGAAGCACATCGCTTATGTAACAACCCAGGACCTCACCCAAAATGGTTAGCCGGAAGGTATTATTTAGGTTCCTTGATCCTGTATAAATATCCAAGATCTATCCAGCAAATAACCGATGTGGGACTAAACACACGTCCGCACAGATCCTCACATATTCCCTCTGTTTAAGCCCTGACGTCCTCGTCAGGCTAAGGATTCAAATTTTTTAAATCTAATCACAAACACCACGATCGATCCATGATCAGCCCCAATGGATCCGTGCTGCAGTGTCACCTAGTCCACATAGGTTATAAGATGGGTCCGCTCTGATACCATTTGTAACAACCTAGGACCTCACCCAAAATGACTAGCCGGAAGGTATTATTTAGGTTCCTTCCTAAGATCTACCCAGCAAATAACCTATATGGGACTAAACATACGTCTGCACGGATTCTCACAACCTATATTGAAAATGGACAATTCACGTATGGCACAGTAATGTACATGTTGCTAAGTGAAACATGCATGGCCCTCTGCGGTCACCGCTGATGAACCTCCTCTCTCTGTCTCAGCCTCAAACCTCACAGCTTTCTCTAAAATAGCATAAAGAGCAAGTGTGACCCACACCTAAAACGGACCTTAGGATTAGCATTTGAGCATGTTTAGAAAAATAGAAAAGATAAACTGTATAAGTCATGAAGTACAAATCTGTACATATCTATCTAGAACCAGGCACAATTGCCTTAATTAAATTCAAAACCAAATGCGCGGTGGGCGTAATCAGTGAGCAAACACATGGTATTTTAACTAGTTACATGCTGTGTTCAGATACAAACCAAAAAAATACACGCGTCAGAGAACTATTCCACAAGTATAATATTCATGCAACGAAGTTTGCAGCATTTCATTCACCCTCTCACCGCAATCTACGTGAACCAAAACCGGGGCAGCCCCCTGTTTCAAGCACCACGGGAGCCGAAGCAGTTCGAATGAGATCCTAGCAACACACAAGCGACTCCTCCACCAGTATCTTACCTACACGTAGCTGAACTCATCGGCATCAGACGCGTGTCAACTAATTACTATAATTGCAAGACTCCTCTTTAGAGCCATTGTTGTTCCGGAGCCAGAATCCGTGCCCCTTCTTACCTTTTTAAACGGAAGGCCAAACTCTTCCTCCCCTTACAATTCCTCTGCGTTTCGATTGAAGAAAAGAAGAAAAAAGAAAGAAAAAAGCCGGAAAAATGGCAGAGAGCCCAAGCACGATTGAATCGATGAGGAAGTGGGTCATAGATCACAAGCTTCGAACCGTTGGTAACTTACTGATTTCTCAAATTTCCCCTTTTTCTTTCCTTTTTTTTTTTTTAAGTTTCCTCTCTACATATCTTCTTTATTTTTCTTAACATTGGCCAAATTCTTTTGTTTTTTAACCCCCTCTTTAAAGGTTGTTTGTGGTTGAGCGGCATAGGGAGCTCCATCGCGTACAATTGGTCTCGGCCGAACATGAAACCCAGCGTTAAGATCATCCATGCAAGGTTTGGTTGGAACCAACTCATTCTCTTTTCTTTGTTAAGATTGAGTTTTATTCAGTTTAGTTACTTTATTTTAATTATTGCCACATTCTCCTCGACAAACTAAAGACCCTATCAAACAATGTTATCATGTGTAAACTATTACTGAATGAATCCTATTGAGATTCCTCTACTGCTTATATTGGATTTAAACATGATCTAATTTCAGATCACCCCCTAATTCTGCAAAAAAAAATACTATAATTTAATTTTGTTTGGTTTATTATAATTCCTTGACATGTTTGTGATTATTTCTTTTATCATTTCGATCTCGAGTAATAAGATTTGGTATTTGGCTGTGTTTTTATTTTAAAGGTTACATGCTCAGGCTCTCACTCTGGCTGCCTTGGCCGGAGCAGCGTTGGTTGAGTACTATGACCATCGGACGGGATCAGGATCCAAGGTGAACCAATATGCCAAGGAGTTCTTCACAATGGATGCGCGCCCACAGAAAGATTGAAGTCAGAAGCAGCAGCAGCTGCCTGCCTCTGTTGTTCCAAAGCCATATGTTTATATTTTGCATGTAAAACGTACGTACAAGTGGAATAAATGCTGGGTTTTGGCTGATCTTTGGTGTCCGAGTCCTTCTCATTTCATTTATTGATGAAATAAGGTGGATTTCCATTTATTTTTACGAAAAAAGAAAACTAGGGGAGGTTAGTTCTTCCTCCTGCAATCTTTGTTTGATCACGATGGTACGCCATTTGTGCAACAACCAGAACCTTATTCTAAAAAAAAAAAAACAAAACAAGCTAGTCAAAAGATATTATTTAATTTTTTTAATTTTGTATAAGTATCTAATATCTATTGAGTGAATAACTGATTTCGGACTAGACGTACGTTTATATTGATTCTTCCAAATTTTTTTATAATGTAAGTTGGATTTGCTTTGATACTATTTATAATAATTTAAAATTTTATTTTAAAAAATAAGTTAAAAGATTTTATTTAAATTTTTTGAGCTTGTACAAATATTCAAAATTTATTCAGCAAATCAATGATGTAGGACTAAATATATGTTTGCACAATTTTTATAATTTATGTCCAATATGATGTGCTATCTTGCCATTTTCTTTTTCTTGCTGGTGCTATTTGGTAAGTGTTTCAAGTGCGTTATGATATGCTTGAGGTGTCAAACAACTTAGTTCTGCAAATAATTTTCTGGATTGTTGGCATTTTTATGTAAATGTTTAGCATGTGTGATGCATGAGGGTGAAAGTTTGAAAAACTTTGATTCCTCCAAGGTAAAGATGCAAGCGTGCATCTTTACCTTTTCTAAGATATTGAGAAAAATATTAGGATTTTCCTTTGATAGAAAAATGAAGTTTTATTAATAAAATTAAGAATAGTTGATGAGCGACCGCTCTGCAGGATTCTTCCATTCGTGTTTCAAAAGGTTCTCTCTCTTTTTTGCATGATTGAAGGAATAAGTTGACAATTGAAAACATAATGCTTCGTATCTTACAATTATACCAATATTTAAGATGTTTTCGTAGAGCAATGACAACTTTTATGAAATCTCCTTCAAGATTAAGCATTAAGGGCTCGTTTAGTTCGCGGGAAGCATTTTTCCTCCTGGGAATATGATTCCTGGAAAACAAATTTCTAGAAAGAGGATGCCTAGGAAAGTACTTTTGGCATGTTTGGTTGACCATGGAAAAGTGACAAATTTTCAAGGTGCTTATGTTTGGTTGGCCATCCATTTTCCTAGGAAAGTTATGTATAATTCCTATTATGCCCTTAATAAAAATTAGGCCTGTAATATCTCTTTAATGCTTTTTTAATGCTGAAGGATCTTTTTGGGAAAAAGTAAAAATGGAGTGATTCTCGCCTCATGAGAAAGTAATTTTTCCATGTTTCTCATGGAAAAGATTTTTTCATAAAATGTGGGAATCATATCTAGTCTAGCAAAAATTATGCAATTTTCATTTGATTTGACTTATCTAACTTCATTGATATGGCGCTCGCACGTGACCGCCGGCTAATCTCTTGAGATCATATGTAAAGGCATATATATCTCAAGAAAAAAATAAACAATATATAGTATATATATATATATATATATATTTTCAAATGCACAATTACACAGGTTCCTCTACGTTTAAGATTAATAAAGAAAAGGAAAAAATACGAGGATAATAGAAAAAGTATGGAGTCAAAGCAACCCTTGGCAGTCTAATGGATATGTCATTCATATTGCACATGTCATACACAAATAATACTTTACTAAGAAATTGGTTTGGCTCCATGTGAAGTTAGCAAATGCTGATGACACCCCCCATTTTTTTTTTTGACAATTGCAACCCTCCATCTTAGTAGGTTTCAAGGGATGCATAAAATACAAAAGTGGTATAATATTTATTGAGCTGTATAAATAACAGAGGAAAATTAATCAGATGGAACCAAAGTTATTGATACTTCCTCCTAGGTGAATTGCGCAAGCCTGGAACTAAAGAAAATATATGTTATACATATTTCTATGGAACCTTGCAATGAAGAAAGTTTCCTCCTGTAGCCAATTTTCTCTTTTTGTCAAGCTCGCAAAGTCAACAATATTAGCTGACTTTGTGCACTACTTAAGGACTTACAACAATTTTAAGCCTCAACTATAAACTTAGAAATATTTTTTCCTCAACAAACCTTCCCACCACTAAAAACGAACTTTTGAGTGAAGCTTCAACAAGAGGTTTGAGGTTTGAGCATCACCAGCTCCCCTAGGGTTAACCTCAAAGCGAAACTTGTTTTAAAACATGTATAAGTCCTTCAATTGCAGACTTCATATTGTGATCACAGAGTCACTATGTACCCTACCGAAACAACAACAAAAAAAATATTAGCAGGTTTCTACATGGATATGTAATTGTTGTAAGGTTGCTAATTAACCAATACCAATTGTTATACAGAGGTGAGGCAGCTACCCTCCACATTCATCTCATGTAAAGTTATCGCTAACTTAATGATATGTTTGGATATAGGAATAAATTATCAATGGATAAGTTTTGTCGATCGCAATCTTACAAAATAGGGATACTATTTTTTTTTCCGACATGATCTATTATATCCTTATTTTCTAGAGCTTCATTGATTAATAATTTTCTTAAATAATTAATTCTTTCTTCTCTTCCTCTTCCATTGTTATCTCCTCTCTGTTGGCTGTCATGTATTGCTATGTTTTCGTTATAGTTTACTAGGGTTTTTAAATATGCTCAAGATTTTACTTGCATCAGGATTTCCAAATTAATTTATATCTCAACTAGAAAGTAAGAAATAATATTACTGCAGCATGCTAGATTGACCTGTCACTTAAGAATTTATAAATAATTCATCTAAAAACTTAGAAGGGATTTGACTGTAATTTTTTGTACTAACATACCTTCGCAGTTCAAGTCGGCATATCCTGCCGTCTTGATAAATAATTAGCTCTCAGGATGGAGGAATTATTGCCCACATTACGTGCATCAGCAGTAGCCGTATATACAGTCAATCATGACCGCTGATTTCTGTGATGGCGCGCCGAGATATCAGCCCGTGGAGACGGTGCGGGTGTAGGATCAGTGGGGTGGGGTTTGAACCCTAACCGATATTTAGAAAAAAAGCGAAAGAAAAAAAAAAAAGCGGAAAGCTGTGCTCATAAGGGAGGGGAATTTTAGGTCGAGGACCTCGAGGTCGATGCCGGGCGCGATGGCGGCACCGGCGGCGATGGACCCCGTGGAGCCGCAGTCGCTCAAGAAGCTTAGTTTCAAATCCCTAAAGCGTGCCCTCGATCTCTTCTCCCCCGCCCACGGCCACTCCACTCCCCCCGATCCCGAGAGGTTCTCCCATAAACCCTAAATCCCAATCCCTCTTCCCTTCTCTTCCCCTTTCTCGTCTCCTCTCCTGCTCTCTCCCTCTTTTTCTCTCTATCTCTCTCCAATATCTTTGAATCGCTTCTTTCTTCCTGACTTTGGGTTTGTTCTATGTTCGTCTTTGCCCGGGGCGTTGCAGCAAGAAGATTCGAATTAGCTACAAGGTTCGAACTTTCTCTTTATTTTTCTTTCTCGATTACTTATCGAGCTTCTTTTATTAATATGGTCTGTAAGAGAAAGGCTTGCTTCAGGGTTCTTTTTTTTCTTGTGCAAGATTTTCTTGCTTTTTTTTCGAGGTCTCGAGTTAAGAAGGAATCATCTGGTCAAATTAAAGGGGCTGAGTGCTCACGTTGTTGTGAAACTACTGGAGAACATGATATATCCTGGGAAAATGTAATTTAACTGGTAGTTTCTTTTTTAAATTTGTACTAAAAAAGGGTAGGGAAAAGTTTTGAATTTGGCTGTTGGTTTCTTGATTATGGTTCATCGTCCTCTTAAGGATGACTGCAGCAAAGATACTGTATTTTATGCTGCGAGTGAAATTGTCTGATCGGATATTTGTAGTGTTAATTCTGAGCAGTGAACGAAGTATTGACGTTGCAGCTGCTTGATTTGAAGGTACATGCTGAATATGGATCAGTTATGGACTTGTCTATCGAGCAAGCACAGGACCGTGGTGGCGCTGGTGCTCAGGGTAAAGGTGACCTAGTATCGACCTCCACAGCATTGGCTCTTCCAGGTGTGGTGGTTGTTCCGTTTTTAGTGCACAAAATATTTGAAATTTTACATGCTTCTTGAACCATTCAGTAAATCCTTTTGGTTTCCCTTAAAAGCTTTTATATTCTGTGAAACTAAGAGTCTGAGGCTATAAGATGGTTGCCTCGTTGTAGCATGTGTACTTGGTGTATTGTAAATGACCCTTGAAAGACTGAACGTGATGGTACTCATTCATCAAAGCATTGGAAAAGAAGAACTTAAGGATTTGCAATGCTCTGCTTATATTATGTCCCTAAAGAAATTAGAAACAGCAAATTAAAATACTAATTTGTTATTAATAATCTCTTCCAGCTAATGTCAAAAATGTAGGAAATGTTGTTGGCTTCTGAAAACTGCTTCGATATTCAACATGCTGGAGCTTATCAGCAAGTAGTAGATTTCATTTCTTTTCTATTAGTAATATTATTTTTTTGTTATTTTTGTATTACTTGTGGTGTTTGATTAGATATAGTATGGAATGCACACAATTAATCTGGTGAGTTTATTGCACTAAAATTTTGTTTTTTTGATTTTTTTTTCTTTTTTAGTAGAAGGGTCATTTGAAGATTCAGAGAAGAAATGGGTTTGATTTGTTTGGTTGTGGGGTATATGTTTTATTTCTTTAGATCTTTGGCACAAGGAAGTTACACCAATAGAATCTGTATTCTAATATGTATTTCAAGGAAAGGTTTAAGTTTTTCGCTACCATATATTACTATAGAGGCCTCCTTTATTCATTAGATTTAGTGATTATCCTACTTACCGTCCTTTCTAACTTGCTACCTTGCAGGATATGGACTCTCATGTGCAGCATTGTATGGTCCACTAAAATTTACTGTTAAAACTTGCTGTATGCCATTATATTTAGGAACTGGCACTAGTGTAACATAAAAACATCAAATGGTCAATTTTGTTTCTGATATTTCCAATAGTCTTTGAAAATTCTTGATGCTAGCTTAACATTGTTCTGGGCTTATTCTTTTGTAACGGTCTCAAAATTTATTCCTACAGGCATCCAGGATTCCAGAAATTCTCAGAAAGAGGGCAGCCAAAGTGCTATTGTTACTGCACCAACAATGCAACCAAAGGGACCGTATGTCTACCATCTTATCTTGTTGTGTTTGTGCACTACAATAAATACTTGCAAATTTTACTCAGATTAGCTAACACTATATATTTTACAGGGAACCTGGTATTCCAAGCAGAAATACAGGGGCTGTAGTATCGATTCCTGGCTCTTCAGAAAGGTGATATACATTTCTTTCTTTCCCTTTGCCTTGCTTGAGTTAATATTATATGGTGCAAAAGGATTACATTTGATCATCTTCAAAACAATTCTCAAATGATTGTTAAGTTTATTTTTATTTTTATTTTCTTTTTCTGTTAGAATGATTAGCTGCAGATTAGGAGGGAGACACTTCATGTTCATATAAATTAAAAACTTCACATTTTGCATATGATAGTTGTCATTTCATCATAATGCAGTATGGGTTGTGCATAAAGTGAGTGGATTCTTCTGACAGATGTGGTTCTTTTCTCCTTTTACCATGTGATTTGAACCTGAGATGTCTCTCTAGCATTGAGTCTTATGAATGATGACTCTTTAATAGTCATTGATGTACTAGCAATATCTGAACAAATTTTTTCTGCTGGTAGTTCCTGTAGTTAATATTGTTTGAACATTAGAGATAGACCTTGTTAACTTCATATCAATAAATAATTTGCTTGTGTTGAAAATTCCTTAAGGTTTTATAGAAACTTGAAGCTTCTATTCATCAGGTCCATGAATTTTACTAGTTATCATTATTGTAAGAAAAATCGCAAATTTCAAAGCCTTTTTAAGCAGCGAAAAAGATTGTCTTGTGTTATCTGCACTTTGAAGGATTGTCATATAGTCCTCTCTCAACATTTTATTAGTTAATACAGAATTTGCTTCATGCACTTGTACCGCCTCTTGTCAGAACTGTTATCCTGAGCTCTGCACTGTAGTTTACTACTTACATGAATATAATATGGTAATTTGTCCAGTGTATTGTAAGTCACCTCTACTCTTATTGTTACTTTCACCAATAGAAAGTTATGCCTATTATTTCATTGTTGGATGCCTAGGTACCTCTATATATTGGATTGTAGCTGTCCTTGATTTTTTTTTGACCCAATTTGTGCTCTGAATTGTTCCAGCTCCTCGAGTTGATCTGTTGAGGAAAAAATTGATAAACTTTGTTTACAGGAAATTAGCAATTTGGAAGGTGACCAGTCACACTGGAATATTGGTATGTCTATATTAATTAAATTGAAATAGTCAGTGTAATTGAATGAACCAGCCTTTCTGAAATTTAATAGATAAGTAGTCTTGAAAGTGGCCAAATATTCAATTATATCCCATATCAAGGAGTCGGAATATTTAGTCAGCAAAATTGAACTTGCATAGAATTTAAGGACCTGTCTGGAAGAAGAGGGGAGAAGAGGGAGAGGATGGATGATTGGCAATGATGAGGAGAGAAGATGTCAGGAATTGCAGAGAGAGAAAAAAGACCCACGAGAAAAAAGACCCACGTGGGTCTTTTTTCTCTCCTGTAGGATTAAGCTTTTTTT
>JAOXJJ010000627.1:7495504-7529949 GCA_025769935.1 Phoenix roebelenii | reverse complement strand
GGGGGGAGAGGGATAGAGAGAGAGAGAGAGAGACAGAGAGAGAGAGAGAGAGAGAGAGTCGTATTTGGAAATCTCTGCCGGAAAAGTGCCAGCGATAACTAGAGATGAAAGCGGCGGAGGAGGCCAACTGCGACTGTCAAGCCGTGGGAGATGGAATGAAGAAGGAGAGTCTTCCGATTGGAGACGAGGGTTTCAATGGGAATGAAGGAGGGCTAGCATGGGAGAGGAGTGGGCTTCTAATACACGGGAGGAGGCATCCAAGAAGGAGGGAGAGCTAGAGGGAAATCAAGCGAGGTGTGATCGAGCGAGGGGACTGCAGGGGAGGGGAGGCTCAGTCTTTTATTAAGCACTGAACCATTTGGATCGCTCGAACCTTTTGGACCGCTCGAACCTTTCTGGTTCTTGACTGGTTTGGTTCAGTATGGCCTGAAATGTTGATTCCTATTCTTTCACTTTGGAAAAGAAAAAAAAGCTGCTTTGCATAAAATCTAAAGGTTAAAAGACCCATCAATAACATGCAATGGAAATGCTATAGAAAATCCTGCCCTAGCTTTTGACAACCGAACTTCTGGTTTTTGACTCATAACCACATTAGATATGAGGGATTTCTCTTAAGGATCCATAGGTCTCATTAAATTTGGAGGACATGCTTCTACAACAAATAATTGGATTAACACTGAACTATTTATGGTGATCTTTTGTGGGATGGCAATAGCAAATATATATATATATATATATATTGTCGTCTTGTACAAGAAAACATGCTAAATCCTGTTGACCTGGCCCTTGTAATGATATATGGGGAAAATGATGGATTGTGGAACTCTTCCTCTCATGTCTGATTGTTTGATGCTTTTTTTTTCTCAATCTATTTGGTGTAGAATAGTAGTTTCATGTGAAAATGAACTTTTCTTGTGTTATACCAAGTGGAATAGACTTGGATCATTTGATTAAATATTTTGACAAAGTATTTTTTAGGGAATATAAGGAGAATAATAGCATTGAATAGTTGACAATTAATGATTTTTGATTGCTTAGTAACTAATGCAGTTGTTGAATTTCATCCTTTTTTAGGGTGTTACAATGTTTGAGTTTCCTTCTGATGTCCAACACCATGCTTTGACTTGTTGAATCCTAAGTAGTTGTTTCTAGATGCTTTTTGAGTTTCTAATTTCTAATCTAGCAGGTTACATTTTTTTTTGTGTGTTTTTGAATTGAGTTAGTATTTGTCCGATCAAGACTTTGCATGAATTATTTGTTAATTCTGTTAACCTTAAACTAGTAAACTAAGATTCACAATCTCTGTGCCGGATCCTGTATTGGTACCGTGTTAGTACAATATCGGTATTTTCTATACAACTCGCAGAGATCTCCATTCATATCCAGTTAGGTCTAGGTCGGATAATTGGGGTCCTACATCGATGATATGAGTTGCTGAATATGATCTATTACATCTAAACTGCTCACATATATAAAATTATGTGATTTGAAGACTCCTGGTCTGTGCATCAAATTGTCAGAAAAATATGTTGTTATTTCATATTATTTAATCTATCCAATTTTTTGACCACTTGATGCTAAGGGTCTCCATTTCATTTGATTTTTGATGTATAAGCATAGTAGATTACATCCAATAATTCAGATCATTGGTATGAGACCCCATCATGTGATCTAGACCAGACCAAACCTGAGTGGAGATCCACTCAAGGTGCAACCAAGTCTCTCTCTCTCTCTCTCTCTCTCTCTCTCTCTCTCTCTCTCTCTCTCTCTCTCTTATATATATATATGGTTTATTTATGCGAAGTGTCCAAAACTTCAAGTCACTAGTAATGCTTCTATGAGGACCCATTTAGTCTTTTAAGTTCATTGTAAAATGGCATTCATGTGCTTCCATATTGGTATGTATATATATTTTTGCATGTTTCCCCATGTTTTGGTTGTGGATATGAATTAATTATAGATGACTCTCCTTTTGGAATTGATGTTGTTGCTTATCAATGGATTTGCAGGCTGTGCATGATGGTAGTAATGTTTTTTTCATGCTACAAGTTGATGGGGAGTTTGCATACTCAAAGGGGTAAGCATTTGTTTTTTTTTGTATATCTATTTTTTTAATTTCTAGCATATAAGTTCATTTTCCAATTTAGTTGAGATTTAGTGTAATTTATTTAAAATTCAAAATGTAAGATTTGTTTGCTTCCCATTCTTCTTTTCTTCTGTGACTTTCTTGTCATTCCGTTCAGCAAAAAAGTTGTGTACTGTTTGTCTTTAATGTAATCAGGCTCAAATTTGTTATCTGTCAATATACTTCCCTTGTGTGCCTATTATGATCTTGGTTTTAATTCTTATTCTTTCTTTTTCAACATTATTCAATTCAGGTAGGCATGTTTTATTTTATTGCTATATTTTCAATTTATTGTGCTTTTTGGTCGACATTCATCCATAACCTAACCAATGAATTGTGTCCCTTCTATTGTACTCTGCTTTACAAATCCTGCCTCTCAGTTCATTTCAAATGAAGAGACATATCCTTATCCATGGTAATCTATCATAGTTACCTTTCCACTAAAGTCTTCTTGCTCTTCCTTCTTAACTTTGAATTGCTCAAGATCTCTTTTGCTAGGCCCCACTTATTGGTTTATTTATCTTATTTGATTTCCCTTCACTATATCCTGTATAAGTACTACTCTAAGCTTCATTTCTTTTATCCAGTTCTAGATTTGTTGTGTTACCTGTTATGTTATAGCCTGAATTTGTACTACATAATTGTGCATACTCTAATCCATGGAACAAAACTGGCCTTGTCGTTATCACGCGCAGTTACTTGCTAAGTCCAATGGGCATACAATGAAATCTGAGAAGTGCAGCTCCTTTTTGTCCATCCAATATATGGGAAGTTAGGCCTGCTTTATCGTGCTCATATCTTACTGTTTTTTCTGGTAAAATACAGTGAAAACACAAAATGTCCCTCCGTTGCTCTTATGTTTCAAGTTGGGGAGAACGCCTCATATCATAATGTAAGTGTTTCTGGTTCCCCTTGCTTATTTATTCATATGTGCTTACACATATTTTAGGTACTTGTGTTAGATATCTCTTGCTAAGTCTAATTCCTGTATGGTCCTACTTCAACTGTCACTCATTAATGAAAACATGCTTTTTTCTAGATGGGAGGGTGTATAGACATGCCTGGTACATGCACCAATAAAAGCTGCCGCGGCCATGAAGTGGACATTATGCATTTTTCAATTGGAAATGCTATTCCTGGACGGTTATATGGCGGCAATCTTATAGATAATAATGATGGAAATGGAAATGATAGGTATATCGCTGTTCTTTCTTGTTGTAGTTTAGCTGACTTCTTTGACTCTTCAATATCGGTTTAAAGTTTTGAGCCCCTAAATGTTTTTGACAGGTTTGGTCATCTGGTTGATGTATATGCATGGAACCCACATTGCCGATACCTTGATGGAAAGGGTCCAGGTAATCCTACATTTTAGAATGGGGATACATATTTAAGAAAGCTAGTCAGCACATGGTCACATATTGTCGATTCATTTGTTTAAAATTGTTGTATTTTCATGTTGATTCCAATGATATCATGTCTTTTATGCATTTTAAGATGATGAGCTGCCAAGATAACATTCTTTTCTTTTTGTATCCATCTAGAAAGGATATTTAAGTAGCTTGCCGTGTCTCTTTCTTGTGCTTGCTCTTTTTGTGTCTTCTCTTTATTTTGTCTATTATATGTTTCTGATTTGCTCTGATCTTTATCTTTAGTAGCTCTGTTTGTTGGAGTTACTTTCTTGGGACTGTAGTGTATTTCGCCTTGCTTGTTTTTTAAGAAATTTGTTTTTACTCACTTACCCATGCTTCCTTTCCAATCAATTTGAACATTCCATTGAAATATGTGGAAAAATTGGGTAATTTGTCCTCACATTCTCAGGAAATGGCTCAAATGCTCAAAACGATTGGCACGGCGCTTGGTGGCACAGTAGCCTAACATTTCATTCAGGTGTGCTTCCTCTACTAATTAACGACTTTCTTTTATCTGGGAATGTTAGAATAAGATTACACAGATAACACTTTCCATTGAGGTATCCTGGTGATATATCAGTTCCTGCAGTGATGCAACTTTCTATCTTGATTTATTGTTCTGTTATCTAGTGATAGCAATTAAAATTCATTTTTTGACGCAATTCATGAATAGTATAAAATTGAAAATGCAAACATTGGATTATGAGAGGTTACTATTTAGGATCACCTAGGCTATACTTAAGATATCCATATTCTTATGCAACTTTTGTGTTATTATCTTTTTTTCCAGAAGTTTTCACCTAGAAATAGCAAGGGATTTATTTCCTCTATTTATAGGCAGTAAAAGGGGTGTGTTTCTAAACCACAGAAGTACAAATGCAGTAAAAGATAAAAGGCGATGGAGAAGTCACATTGCTCTTTTTAATTATAAAAGAAACCTTGAATGATCGTATGTTGGAGTCACATCATTAAGTTGGTTTGGGTTCGCATTAACCCATCTAGTGCGGTCTTCTTTATGTAGGATGAAGTAAAAGAAATCTTTTAGGAAGCATGCTATTTATTTGAAGTACAAAAAATAAATAAATAAATTCCTTTCAGAGCACCTTGGAATTTGTAGAGTCTCAAAGAGTTAAACCAAAAACTTTCTAATCATTCATTTGAACACATTTTTTTCCTAATCTAATCAACCGTCTAAATCTTATCCTTTAAAGGAAAGGACAATATCATACTAATTGTGATCACATATTTAAGGCCAACAGTGACTAACAAAATTGTCCAGTCTATATGGGTTAAGGCACTGGGCTTTATGGCTTAATGTAAGCCTTGAAACCAAAAGCTAACTACCGCACGTCTTTGATTAATTTATATTCTGAAAGTTGCATCCTTATAGAGTCAAGTTTTTTGCCATGGAAATTTGGAACCATATTTTAAATTAATGAAGCCCTGGCAACTCATAGATGTAAGGACTTTATTTCTTTTTAAGTCAAACTAAAATGAGAGAAAACAACTAAAAAAAATGCATGCTATTGTTGCAAATATGTGAGCTTGATATCTGCAATAAAAAATTCTGAAAACCATTTAAGACTAGCGCATGTATCAGTCTCTTTATGATATATAAAGTAAACCAGATGGATGGCTGTATATATTCTCTCCATTTTCTATTGAATCAGGTAATTTGAATAATAGGTTTTGAAAATGCTATTAAGAAAACATAAATATGAAGGGTGAAATTCTAAAGATCTGTGTGGTAGAATATTGAATGCTTCCCAGAAAAGAAGCGAAATCTAACTTACATATCAATAGATGATTTTCATTTGTGAAGATTCGCATGCGGTTACTATTTTTTCTGCCAAATGATTTCTAGTGCTTTTACACTGCAAACAAATAATCAAAATGCAAGTTTTGGAAACTTTAGGTTAGAGGGAAGGATGCCATAGTTTCAGTGAGGATTCTGGTGGATGGAGTGAGAAAGGATGCTGTAGTTTCATTGAGGATCAAACTACATGTATCGCTATTGGATTTTTTTGAAAATCCCTTAGGTTTACTTTGCCCAAAGAGATAGGACTTAATCCATTATTAATAGTTCGTCAGTGGAAACCAACTGATGACATATGCATTTGTTAATGTCCAGTTTTGTTGTATATGAAAGCTGGGTTTGATTGCATACCATCCAAAATTGCTCATATCCTCCCAGCTAATTGTTCTGTGGGAGGTTACCCCAGGCACAGTTGCTTTGTCCTCTTGTTGCATCTAGAATATCTTTCTTTAGGATATTATTTTATAATTGTATTTCATCAGTTTATTGTGTAGAAATATGACAACCATTTACAAGTACGAATACCACCTTATCAAGATAAGGAAGCAGAATGGATGTCTCGAAAGTTTCTCTTTATGGAGCAAAATTGGCACCTGTGACTGACTATCAATTACTGTGTAATATTTTAAGATCTAACTCAGGTTTCATCTTATTGTTTCTCTATAACCAATGCTTAAATAGCGATTTCTTTCCCCTTGCTCTCAAATTCTTAGTTCATAGCTGCTAAAGCATAAATTTTGTCCATAGAAGTTTGGAGAAATCCTAATCAACAACTCAGACATCTAACTCATACAGCATTTTTCTAAGAGGGTGGACTTGATGCAATAGTCTTTCTTACTTTTGTAATTTGTATTACTATTGACATTATATCTTCTTGTTCCTTTAAACTTGGTACTGTTTTTTTTTTCAGAATTACTGGTACACTAATTCTTATATTATATTGGCTGCTCTACCATTTTATCCTTTCTTTATGACTTCCCCCTGACAGGCTATTTGGAAGAAGACAGCCCTTATGCAAAAAGTGATCAGAAGGGCACCTACATTTTTGAGTTCTCAAGACCGTTGAGGACAATGGATCGTTTCCAACAGGTATACCTCTATACCTTTGATTCACTTTCCTTTATTGCTTGATATTTTGGGCTGATACAAATTGCTGCCTATGAACAAAACATTATAATACGTCCACCCACCTTGAAATGCAGGATGTTCAGTTTACAATCAGTCAGGCCAGCAAGATGGCTGTTGCTTTCTGGTACCCAACTTCTGGGAATCCATGGAGTGGGTCGCAACACTATTCAGCTAGTTGCAACTGGCTGCCTTTAGATATTGCATCACCTAATGGACCATCTGTTTCCCGGGTAAGATCGAGCAGCTCATGGGATGCTGCCACTGCCTTCGCATTGCTCCTCTCTGTGGTCTCCTTCTGCATGTCTGTTTTCATTGGATACTGGGTTTCCAAAACCAAGGCTGTTCCTTTCACACCAATTGATCGTCTTTAATGAGCATCATGCAATGGATCATTTGTTTCTGGGGTAACATCAAGGAGCTCGACGAATGCTGCATATGCCTTCAACTTGCTCCTCACTGTGGTCTCCTGCCTCTGTTTTCATAGGATACTGGGTTTCTAAAAACAAGGCTGAGCAACAACAATCAATCATCTATACTGAGTGTGAAGAACCATATGCTTCTGCTGTAACTTTTTATGCTCTAGTATTTAATGGGAGTTTCAATGCTGATCTGGAGGTGAATTAATTTACTGAGTCACACATTCTTTCATTTATTTTCTTGTCGACATTGCCATAAGAACTTTTTTCCAGTGACGTCGTGTTGTGTGGTTTGCTTTCTCTTTTTAAATGATGTCTAGATTTGAAAAACTCGACCTTGCAGTGTAGACTGATGGGACAGTTGATCTTGTGTGGTTAGTTGACTTACGAATAGAGGTATGAAATGGATAATGCTATTTTGAATTGATAGGGCAGATGAAAATAGAATGTGAATTTGTATGGTTTTTGTAAATTGAAGTTCTGAATCCGCAATATATATGTGCAGATGAATGGAATAAATCCACTGAAAAGTATAGATTTAGCATTTCTCATCATAGTAAAATGATTCAAATTTTACAGGCTCTCTTCTGTGCACATGATATCTGTCTTGACTTTACTGATTAAAATATTGGTTTGGGATGGAGATTTGCTAGATCCTTTCCTACCTTTTGGCCCCAGACTGATGCCTAGTTAGAGCTGGATGTTGGGAGATTTCACATCTCCTTAGATTAAATTTGTGTATGCTTTACTATAGTAGATGCTTGGTTTGTTGTCGGCAGGTAGGAATTTCCATGTGGTTGTTGTAACTCAGATTTGCAATTGTGTCCATGTTCTCCGGTTATATAAGGACGTACCAAACAAAGTTTTCAAAACTGAAAAGATGAAGTTAATTTAGACCAGGATTTGACCTTTCTATCTGATTTTTCGGCAAACACCACAGGGGATCTGAAACTTTCAGTGTCATTAGTTATATTGTTGGAAATGTTAAAATGGTCATAGGTTGTGTTGCTGGGATACTTGCATCCAGCTCCTAGAGTCCATAGCTAACATGTGTCCGAGTTGAATATGGGGTGCTCATCAAAATTTATTAGTTTCGGTGTTTAAAAATTGTTAAAGGGTTCACTTTTCCAATAATTAGTTTGATTTGTTATAATAGTATTCAAAATGATATTTTTTTTTTTTTTTTTTTTTTGGAGATTGGATAAGAATGCATATTAATAAAATTTTATAATTTTTTTTTAAAAATAAACTAATTAAGAAGTTTGGATGAAAAATGGGTATATTGAAAGACCCTAATAATTAATATTTTTAATAATTTATTGTATATGTATACACATAAGTTGATTTTTTACGTCTCTGTATCTCTTTTTTCTTTGCTTGTCAGGTTAAATACTTGGACGCATGTTTGAGTTTGATTTTCGTGTCTGTGTATATACAACTTTGGTCATAATTTATTAGTATGTAAATTTAAATCTCGTCAATCTGAGAAGCAAGTTAGCAAATATATGAAAAAAAATATCCGGCAAGAAATGACTCTTTAAAATTCTTACACTCTTTATGGCCATGGCTTGTAAATAATTTGTCCAGTTTATTATTTTGAGGGGTGGCAATTTACTCTGCATCATCGAGTATCCTACCGGACGGGTTGCAGCGGATTAGAGCTCGGTGTGAGTAATGGTAGAATCTACCCAAAATCTAACCTTGGTATATATCTCTTTTCAAATTTCTTCCTTGCCCTCTTCCCCGGTCGTTTCACTCATGAGAAAGATTGAACATGTAAAACCTTACATGCCAGGGTGATTAGTTATTTATTTTTTTAATTAATTACTTTTTTAATTTAAGAAATATTTGATTTTTAAAACATAATATTTTATTTGTTATATTTTTTGTATTGTTGAAAATTTGGTTTGTTATATTCTACATCTTTCATTCTTATTTTGTTTAATATTATGTGAAGCATTAATATTTATTTTTATATTCATTTTGATTTGTTTGATTTGTATATAAAAAAATAATTTTTATGTCTTTACTTGACCCGATCCATCCAACTTCTTCATCAAACTCTACTCATTTTGCTTTGCCTCGAGATAAGTATGAGATGGTATAGATAATGACCTATCTGATCTATACTCGATTTGTTGCCCTTCCAATTTACTTCTACCATCAACTAGGAAAAAAGTGAGCAGATACCAATCATATTTATATAATTAAGAGTTTATGCGAGATGGTACGGGTAATGGCCTACATGGCTTATACTTGATTTGTTGCTATTTTCAGTTACTTCTACCATCAACTGGGGGAAAAGTAAGCAGATACCAATTATACTTATATAGTTAAGAGTTTGTGCGTAAACTAACTATTCTTTAGGTTCCTAATGCATGCAAAGCATTGACCACTCAATTTGCGGGGCACAATGCTACTCTAAAAGGAGAGAAAAAAAAAGGAAAGGTTTTGCTCCCCTAAGATTGTAAACTTTATAATATTTCTTTTTCTTTTAGAACTTTGAAGGAAGAAAATTGCATCACATCCCTAATTTCATAACTTGATGATGATTGCAAGAACTATTGGGCAATACGTTATTCAAGAATGTTCTTAGTAAAATGTACTGGCATTCCCTTATATTATCCCATTTATTTCTTCATGCCATCATGTTAAAAAAGATTGGGGATACAAAGATGATGCTTGCGAGGAAAGTTTGAATCATTTGCCTCTAACTTCTTGGTGCATGAGAGTTAATTTTTCATTTTAAACTTACCACAATATTTATTGGTGATTTTGTGATAGATCCTTGTTTAGCCAATGAAAATGAATTGAACACATTTTGGAAATGCTTGACAACTAGTAAAAAACCATATATTAAAGTTTTTTTTTTTGCATTTTTTTTGCGTATATATCCTCCTAAATGCTAAAATTTAAGTAAATACCCTTCTAAAGTTAATATCTACATGTATACCCTTATAAAATACTTATTTTGTTTGGATACCCTTTATTTTTTTCTTGCATATGTGCCTATACCATCAAATGTTGTCAAAAAATTAGCAATTTAAAAATAAAAATGACTAAAATATCCTTAATGGATAGATCTATAAAAGAAAACATTTATAAGGATTTATATGCAGATAATACTTTTACGAGGGTATCTATGCAATTTCACATATTTAGGAGGGTTTACATACAAAAAATTTTAATTTTATTTTTTTTTCTATTTCAACTTGTTTTAACACTTGGATTTGTCTAGGATGACCTTCTACTATATGGCCATAGAGGTTGTTAATAAGTCTAAAGAGTTCGACGTCTTTCAATAATTTTGCTTAGGGATGATTGATGTTGTTCTTGTACCCATGAGCATAGCAGTAGTAAAGAAGTTTGATTATTGCAATCTATCGTGTGCTTTTAAAAGATTCTAATTTTTTTTTATATTCTAATATATGTCCTCATATATGCATCAATAATAATAAATATTATAAGCTATGTTTTGATAAAATAAAATATAGAGGTTGTTATAAATGAAGAGGAATAAAATATATACCTTTGTAAATCTTAGTGTTAAAATAAGTTGAAATAGAAAAAATAAAATTAGTTTTTTTTTGCATGCAAGCCCTCATAAATATGTAAAATTGCATGAATACCATCGCAAATATTATTTACATGTATATCCTTATTAATATTTTATTTTGCATATCTATCCATTAAGGATATTTCAGTTATTTTTAATTTTAAACCTCTAATTTTTTGACGGCGTTAGATTGTGTAGGCACATATGCAATGCAAAACAAGTATTTTATGGGAACATACATAGAAATATCAATTTTAAAAGGGTATTCATGCAAATTTCAATATTTAGGAGAATATGTACGAAAAAAATCATATATTAAATGTGTACAGTGTAATTTAAAAAATAATTAGTATGATGCACAGAAATAAATATCTATTTAATCAATTGTGAGCTTAAAGCATTGTATTTTGAACATGAAATTTAAATATGATTCCTTACAATAAAATATATAACTTTTAGAGTATATTCATGGAGATCCTAGCAATGCATTAAAACCAAGTTAGTTTCAATTCATAATTATTTTCATCTTTGTCCTCACGGACAATCGAACCAAATGATAAAAAAAAGCTAATATCATTACAAATCAAGCAGGGTAAAATGGTCATTGTGTTATTGTCCGAAAAACCCTAAGCCCTATATAAATAGCAAATATCCAGGCGTATGCCGCCCACCGGTACCGCTCGGACGCAAGCTCTATTATGCCGACGAGTGTACCCTTCTCTCGTCATCTGAACGAGGAGCGAGAGAGAGACGGGGAGAAAGCGGTGGGCGCGCGCGGGCGAGCTAGGGTTAGGGTTCTTGGGCGGCCAATGGAGTTGCCTGAATCCTTGAACCTACTATCGGCTCACCGATCCCTAGCCGCCTGAGTTCAAGCTCGCACTCTCTGCCGCCGGTTTGTTTCTTCTTGACTAGGGTTAGGGTTCCCAGATTCTTCGTCACATTAGGTCTCTCTTCTTGGTTTGATGGGGGAGCCAAGGATGGATGATGATATGGATGATTTCGGCGATCTCTACGGCGACCTCGAGGATCGCGTAAATGCCGGCATCTTCCGCGTCCAAGAAAATCAGTATTCCTCCTCGGCTGAGAGAAATATGAGCAGCCCGAAGCCTGGGGAATTAGATTCGATCAGCGAGGAGCACAGCTCGGATGATCGGATTGGTGAAGCCAATGAGAGGGCGGTGTCCTCCAACGGAGGTAACGAACGCCTGGCTTTTGGAGTGCAGGAGAGTGGCAACAGCAGTGACAGTGAAGATGATCTCCATATAGTTTTGAATGAAGATGATCGTCTGAAGTCGGCACCTTCACAAAGAGAGAGTCTTGGGAGTGGGGGCGCGGCGGTGGGAGAGGGCGAGGGAGAGAAAGAGGATGAGGATTTGGTGATTCTTTATGGTCCAGATGGTCTGCAGAAAACTCACAAGTGGGGAGACCAGCTGTTGTCGCCCACTGATGGGATGGTGCAGGGTAGCACAGAAAGAGGAGGAGCAGAAAAGGGTAGCTACTATAGCTGGGTATGTTCTTAATTCTTACTTCATTGTATTGCTGCTTAAATGCGTGTTTGATTTTTTTGCTGCAAATGCTGTTTAGTTGCTACTCTGCTTTCTTTGTTTTTTCCTCCTGTTCTTCAGTTACCTCATAGATTGCTCAAATTAAATTGTAACGAGAAAGAAGTCAGAATGAGTTATATGAATCAAAAGCATACTAAAATATTTATTTTGTTTATTTTTTTAAGAAAAGGGGAACAGAAAAGAAAGCTGTTAACAAGCAGGTAAACGGATATATGTAAGAAAATACGGAGAATGAACCAACTAAGGAGTACACTCCCCTGAACGAACAAAGAAGCTCTCAAAGACCAAAAGCAAGCTTGTTTTTGGAGAAACTTCTATTTATTTGTCTCTTTACTTCCACAACTCTTCCCAAGTTGAGTGTGGAATTCCTTGTTGAGCAACGGCTTTAAGAAGGATTGCTCCTGTCAATCTATTCAACTTGTGAGCTGGAAGCCTGTATGGGTTGAGTCAATCCTAGACATTCAAATCCCAGAAATAAGTGCCACCTATTGACCGGTTAGGCCAACTACATTGCTTGCATGGTCAACTCAATTTTGACCATCTGTGTCGGCCACTCTAAAGGTGCTGGAAATAATTAAAATAAAAATGGGAAGTTTCTTGTTTACTACCTTACTCTTTTAGGATTAGGGTTCGAACGTGGCTCTAGTAAAGACTTGTCATCCCAACTCTCAGCACCATTCATTGTCATTTTTTGCCATTGTCTTCTCAAATTACTTTTACGGCGTATGTTTGTTAGGAGATGTCCCATATTTGGAAAAAAGTAAATTTGGAGATTCCATCATTTTTATAAGATAGATATTACACGTTTAATGAAATTATTATATTTTTCCATCTTTGGTCATATCATTTTAGATTTTCTAAATATTGTACTATTTTTAAGCACTTGTTTAACGTATTTATGATGCTGACTGTTGTTGAACCAGTGATTTGTGATGTACTTCAAAAGGTGTGAGTGGTCAGTCTGTGTTGTAGACAATGGTTATCTTCTTATCTGCATAAGTAGTCTTAGAAGCCGTGAGCTAAGTATTCAACTCATCTGTTACCATGAACGAGGTTTTCCTTTAGGAGACAATGTTTGATATCAAATGGTCGAGAAAATTTAAAGAGCAAAAAAAAAAAAACATTGTATGCCTCCTACTTGTTCTCCACTAATTAAATAAAATTCATTCACCACCTTGTACACCATTTTAGCTAGGTAGTCAATAGTTAAAAAACTTCTTAAAATAGGTACTAATGAATTCTTGGATGCTATAACACATAATCATGTTCCATACCACTAATGCAAGTAAGATCCCCTAAAGTAGAGAAACCCATAGAATGAACTGCGTAAATCGCTTCCTTTGCATTCCATCTCCGTTATTTTGAATCATCAAAAATTATTAAAGATTGTCCTGGAAATCAAAAAGGGAAAATAAGCATCTTCTTTCCCCTTTCTTTGTTCATTTTTTTTCCTCAAGAAATTGCCTATCATAAAAGCAACCTTATCGCAGCAACAATGTAACAATGTATTTTTGATTGGAGGAAATACTTAAGGACTTGAAGGGTTAATGCCTCAATCATCAATCCGCTAAATTCTCAACATTATGTCCACGCTTAGAGTCATGTGTTCACCCTAAAACCTTCCACCTTTTGAAACTTAATTCAAGAAACTATGGATATTATCAATTGCAATAGGTTTGTTCCTACATTGATTCAAACCTAGATCCAAATCTAGATTTGAACTCAGTTTGGGAGGCAAGGTCAATACTCAAAAATAAATGCAGTAGTGATCAACATTGGACATAGGTGGCTATCATATGAGAGGGATGTACATTGTAGGTCAAGAGGGACTGAGGGCTCCTGAGGCGTGGATGGCAATGTTGCTTGAACACTCCAAATTTTGTTTTTTGGGACATGTTTGACATTTGGGCACTTGGACAGTTTGGACATTTTATGACACTCCTTCACACTTCATAGTTCATACCATTGATTTATGATGTAGTTGTCTATGTGCCTAGTTTTGACACTCCCATTTGGAAGTTTTTGTTTCTAACATAATATCACCAACCGTTTTTTTTTTGAACTCGAGGAGCATAGGTTTAGTTCATTATCCACTATAAGCATACATAAGTACATATTGGAAAATACATATATGATATGTAAACTTGTCCATGTGTTGATTTTTAGAAGATTCTCCTGTCGGATTCATTTGGACACTTGGACGCTAGGCACCCATTTCACGTGTTGAGGTAACATTGGTGGAGGAAAAGTTTGGTGGTGGAGGAAGTAGGAGATGAGAGTGAGGGGGTTGGGGATAGCAGGGTGATTTAGAGGAGAGGGGTTGAGGGTGGATCAAGGTTGGTGGAGGAGGGAATTTTAAAGATAGAGTAGGGGGCATGGGTCTAATGGTTGAGGATGGGGGTTTTAAGGGTAGAAAAAATACTTGCTTGGGGGGCTGGGGATTGGGAGTGGAGGATTCTGGAGTGCTTGGAATGGAGGATCGAGGTGGGCGGAGGACCAGGGAGGGGAGTGAAGGTGGAGGAATGGAGGGAAAGTAGGGTGGAGGATGGTAGATGCCTTGAGGAAAGAAGGTGAGTGCTAGGACTTGAGGAAGAGAGACATGCAACTCTTATTGCCTATGGCAGCTGCTGTCTTCTGGTGCATCCCATCTATTGCCAACTGGCCATGGCTGCCACTCATTAAATTTTTGCTATGAGATTTAGGTCTGGTATCCGTATAACACTACACACGTGACCTAGTGAACTTGTAGACATACACATTTGAGAGGTTATCAGGTTTGAGTCCACCCATAATTGAAACCAGATCTGATAAGCTTTTAGATTTCATGCCGGATTTGCTGTAACCAAATTTGAATGCCATTGAAGCTCTTTTTTTTTAAAATTGTTGTTGTAGGGTATTGGTTTATTTTAATCTCTTAAACTTTCATTAAGTACCATTTGTTGTCTTGTTGGTGGAACATATTCTTTGTTTGCTTGTTTCATTTTCTAATTACTTGCTTTTCAAAATTTTATGTGACATCATTAACTCCACTTCATCATAATATGCTCAATTTTCTTTTACCTTTTGTTTATGTTTAAATAATTGCTGCCATGGTATGTTAATCATTAAAGCTTGCAAATCTTCTAAAAGTTTACCCTCTAAAACCAGTGTTTTCTGACCATTAATGTTTTATAGTATGTAGGATCTGATCAAGGAGGAATCTCCTATAATGGAAAAAATTCAATGTCCGCAAGAGGTGTATGGGATCAGCTGATGATGCCATCTTCAGGGAGTACTGCATCCTGCAGTTTAAGCATTCCTGCATCAGCTCAAAATGGATATGGTTTCACTTTGCCTCGAAATAGGTATGTTCTTCACTATGGATTGGAAAAGCATTTAGCTCTTATCTTTCTGTAACAAATATCCTAGAAGTATAGAAAAACTTGTATTGGTTTTATGATGTATTCACTGATTGGAAATTGATGAAGTGATCTGCATCTTCCCCAAACCAATCGATCACTGTCTCATCTCCTGAATGGAGGTGTCATATCTTGGTTCTCTATTATATCTTTTCCATTAGACTTGCATCGTGCATTATTACTATTGAGTTGTTTTTATGACAATTGAGTGGCTTCATGCAGGACCATTTTTGATATAAGTATTGAAGCATTTGAGCAGAAACCCTGGAGGCGACCAGGAGCGGATATAACAGACTACTTTAACTTTGGCTTGGATGAGGATAGCTGGAAAACTTACTTCCAACAGTTGGTACTTGTTGATAACATTATGCAGATGTTCTTTTAGTACATTATGTCTTAAACTTTGTGACATTTTTAATTTAAATTTTTCAGGACCAGTGTAGGCAACAAGCGACAATGTTTACCCAATTCCCATTCTATAAGTTATCAAGGCGGAATCAGGTAAATAAAATTTGTCTCCTAAGTGAGGCATCCATACCGGTCGGTTCCGGCCCCCTTTGGGGCCGGAATGGTTTTCCACTGCCGTACCTGACCGATCAGCATACCATAGTATACTGTGACTAAGATTTTTATAAATAAACCTTCAAATAGGTTCTTGAATCTGATCTGGGATCACCTAAAGCTATGTTAAGTAAGGCTGCTCAGTGGGAACAAAGGAAAAAATGTTTCTTACATATGGAGAACGTAGAAAGGAGATTAATGGGGCTTCAGATGGTATGTTGAAAACGAACACATTATTTCCATCAATTTCATCTAATTGCATTGAAATTCTGTTCAGTCATCTAAGTATTAATACCATCTATGTGCTATATAATTCTAATACAATCAATTTACGTCCAGCCAAAGGGTAGAGCAATTCAAGTTGAAAGTGGAGTTGGAGAACGCATACCATCGGCAGACATAAGGCGACCAAGACACCGTGATTCTGATGTAGTGATACAGGTATTTATTTCTGTTTAATGTATTGTAGAGCTGCCTTATCTTTTTTTCTTTTTGACATCATTGATGGCTTGAATTTTTCAGATTGCTATGGGTGGTTCTATGGAGAATGTGTCAGTTCCATGTGAGGGAGAACTTCAACATGCGGAGCAAGGCCATGGTGATTGCTCAATGTTGGAATATGAGAATGAGCCAAATGAAGGGTGAGTGTAGTAGTTCTTTTGGTTGCTTGTTTATATTATCGGCCAGTCCAGTTTTAATAATGCTGTTTGTGAAATCCAGCATAACTTGCTTTTATGTCTTCTATTGTTATTTGTTGTAAATGTATCAAACTAATGAAAGCTACCCATCACTTGTTTACCCCTGTGATGCTTGTCTACCACTCATGGCATGCCCAATGGCCAGAAGACTGTAGGAAATAGTGGTTGAGATGGATGTTCATGAGCTGAAGAGGATGGAATGAGATATTTATTCTGTTGGAACCCATAGAGCTGAATGTTCACAGGCTTTTGATCTAGAAGGCCCTAAGTTGGATTCTCTGAAACTGCAAATACAGGATCTTTGGCACGACTATGTCTGTTTAAATATGACATGGCATACATATGCACAATTTAAGTTTATATCATTAGTGAAAAAAAATATATGCTGGTATGCTTCTTAACAATTAACATAAAGGAGAATCCATGTAAGTTTGTGATTTATCTATTGTTGATTATGCCAAAAAGTGACTTATTTAATCCATAAAGAAAGAAATTCTTATCGAAATATAGTCAATGTACAATCTATTCAAATCCTTGATAGTCAAGCCAACTCAAATAGTTGGAGACCAAATTTGATGGTTGTTTTTTTATGGTAATAAAATTCCAGAATTCAAGTTAACAAGGATAATCACATATAAATATCGTATTTTTTGTGGCTTGGTATGTAGGTTTCTGGGATTTTTTCTTTAATATCATAATTCTTCATTTAGAAGAATTATCCAAGCACTTGTTTTGGTTTATGTTTGAGGTCTGCATATGGATTCAACCTTGGTAGCTCAGCCATGTTGGAGAATTGTGTAATACAGTCTTTATCTTTAAAATGATTCTTTTTTAATTGCTGATTCACAATTGAATGACAAGGCTACTATAAATTCTTGTTTTTCAAAATTCATTACTCCATACTTTTTTTGTCGGAGGCATGCAACTCCAATCTATTTTCTTTAATGAATCTATGTCTTTTAAGTCATATTTGCATGCATGAGAAAAACCCAGAAAAAGAGAAAGTTCTTGAGACATTCTATGGATGAGTATCTAGATAGCAGTGTGGGAGGCGACAAAACCTACTAGTTCTTCTCTTCTTTTTCTGGGGATGGGAAAGGAAGGGCCAAACCCCACCAGAATTTGTTTTACCAAGGAATGACACAAAATGAAGGGCCTACAAAGTTGGGATACATGAGAAATCAACAGGAGAATTGCTTTAATCTGTTCAAAATTAGAACTTCCTAGCTGTTAGGTGCTTTATTCACCCAAGCTCCTCACGTGGAGAAGCTGTGACAAGAGAGGCTAAAATCTGCTTTCTGACATTGGTCTTGGAAGAACAACAGAACCTACTCAGTCATCTGAATATGCTGAATTCTGATGCCAAAATTTTGCTCTGTGCTACTAAGCAATTGAACCTTGTCCTGCAGTTTTAATCTGTTTTTTTTTTTTTTTGCTTCTAATAGTGATTTATGGAATAATTTCTTTGAATATTAAAAAACTGAAGATGCCTTCCTAATAAAGCCCCTAGTTTCACTGCAGTAAATTATCGTATTATATGGACAGAAACTTGTATTATGTCACATGCACGTTATTTTTAAGCAATTGCTGCTGGTGCATTGGACTCATTTTTTTGGGAACATGGTATGGCTACTTGACAATCACTATATGACAGCATATATTTTCTCTTTTGCCTGCTTGTGGTTTTGGTTGGGATTTGGATGCTTGTGGTTGCGGACTGAGATTTTCATAAGCTGGTCACTCTGTTGTTTTCCATATAGCCAAGCTTTCATGTTTTCGCTTCTTTAAGCTTATTATTTTTTCTTATAAGCAGTGATACTTGGGATTCAACCTTATTTTGTTATTATAACGGTTCCAATTAGATTAATTGCCCAACTTTAATAGCATTTAGGTGCTAGCAGGGTGCATTCATGTCATGCTGTGCACTTACTATTTATTAGTGTTTTGTGGCTTGTCTATTAGTACACTATTATGTGCATACTTTTAGCTTCTGTTTGTCATGTTTTTTATGCAATAACTGTCTCTCATCTGCCTGTTCTATGTGCAGAATGTGGTCTCTAGACTATGATGGTCAAGGATGTTGGGAAATTACCAATCCTCTTGTGCGTTTCTATCCTGAGGTGGCAGAAACTAATTTAAAGGGAGCTGCCGATGAAGTTAAAGATAAACTGGATTACTCGAAGGATGAAAGTGAGGATTCTTTGAGAGTGGATGACTCACTGATGGAAGTTGAAATTGCTTCTGGGGTTCAAGTTATGCATAGTCTCAGTTCGGGTGATCTTGATAGCCATTCTGAAGCATTCAAGGATGATGGCTGTTTGAAGAAAATTCATGCTGCCATCAGAAAGACATCTTTGGACTCAGTGACTGCAATGCAAGAATCAGTTAGATCTGATTGTTATCTTTCAAATGATTCCGGAATCAATGCAACTAAAACAGAGATAGAAGATATTAAACGTAACACTTGTGACTGTTGCCTCTCTCCAGAAGGTCACAATGGCTGCAGTAGAAGTGGACACAATGTCATCTCTGAATTGAATATACCTGCAGACAATGAACAAGCTTCTAGTCAGTTTCCTAGGAAGTCCCAGAATGATGTGGATCCTTTTGAGGTGAGCTATGGGATAGGGGAAAGTAAATGTGATCACAGCACTGATATAAGAGGACATTTGTCTTCTAATAAAGAAACAAAAATGTCAGTAAGTTACAAGAGTAGAAAGTATGCTGAAAAGCATGATAGTGAAAAATCTTCTTCTAAATCTTATCACAAGAAGGGAGATCATTATAATCATCCTGGGATAAACTGGGATAAGAGAGACTGTTTTGAGCAAAGTGCTGCTGGTGGGGATAGTGCAATAAAACACCATGAACACTACTCTCGTGAATGGCATCATGATGATCGAAGGGAAAGAGTTGTTCGTCATGAGCATTCTGATGAATCAATTTCAGAATGTGGTTCCATTTTCTTGGGAAAGGATTCAAGTTTGAAGCATAAAAAGGACAGGGAGAATGAACATCTCATCCGGACAGATGCTGTAAATTACGAAAAAAGATGTAGAGAAAAACATGTACAAGAGATGCACAGAAGACATATAGCCAGATGCGATAGGGAAGAGGGGATCTTTGATCACAGGTTCCGTAGAGCTGCACCTTGCAGTGGCAGAGAAGAAAGAGCCCTTGAAAGAAGAGACAACTATGATCGAAGTTCATGTTTTGACTTGTATGGATCAAATAAGTATAATGAATATGATGCCAAAAGGTTGAGACATCTTGATGGGCGGCTGCTGGATTCTCAAACGTACGAACACCATTTTGAGGATGAAAGAGGTTGGCATGATGCCAGTCCGCTAAGAAATCACTTATGTCGGTCATGCAGGTCACATGAAAAATTTGTGGATCACAGGAAACATTTTGCTATTAGAGAGATAGAGTCCAGGTATGAGAAATATGAATGTTGTTTTGTTCCAAGCAGCAAGGATTGCCATCATTCATCTTATGAAAATAATGACAACAAATTTCATGATGATGAACACATCACTGAAGAAAGAGGTACATACGTTGATGGCATTGTTCGTGAGAAAAGATATGGTCGGCTTGCTAAGCCCAGACCTGATACTGATGACAAAGTCTATTTTAAGCATGGAGATCCCGATTTGTCTTCTAGGGAGGAATCTTTTCTCTGTGAAAGGAGTTCAAGAAATGAGAAGAGTCTTGTTAAGCATCATTTAGTCGGTGGTAGAAAATTTTCTGATGACTGCCGATTAAGCAATGCTCGAAAGGAATTAGTTAATGAAAGAACTCAAAGAAGTTCTGCTTCTGAGGCAAGGGAACATGGTAAGTTTGTTTTGCACAATTTTGATAAGGGAAGGCATGAGCTGGCAACTTTAGGTCGCAGGGAGGCTGTTAACATGCATCTGAATGGTTTGAAAAGAAAGGTAAAATTTGGGGAAACCAAGTCTAGTACCTTGTACCATTGTACCTATGTCATGTTCATGTTGAATATATATGTCTTTTTAAGTTGGTGTGGCTGGTCTTTTTTTTTTTTTCATCCTTTTCTTCTTGGAGAAAGAATGCAACACCAGCTGTGTCTTCTTTTGTTCAATCATTTCTATAGAATTTATTTACATGCCTGGAAAGCTTTCTGCTTTAAATGCTTGGGTCGTACTTGTCTCATGTGGTTTTCAATCTAAGGCAATTGAGGGTGCAGCTTTAGCCCTGTCCACAATTTGTTGAACTTGTAGAAAGATGCAAGAAGATGAGTGAACTTTCTTTTTGCCAGTTGCTTTACTGAAGTTATTTCAGGTATTTGCCTGATACATTTAAGACATGTACCGTTCTGTTATTTTGTAATGGCTAGGAAAACTGTATGGCTTTCTAATATTGTGCTTAAATTACTAAATTCAAGTAGAGCAAACAACTTTCTTCTTTTCGGTACCTTCTTTTCTTTGTCATGCTTTCTTTCAGAAGTCTTTGGATAAGTTATTCTCTGTTTTTTCCCTTTTTGTTTTTTTTTTCTTTTTACGTTTCAAAATGTCGACGGCTTGATTTCCTTTTTGAGCTGATAATTGTTCTGACTTTCTTATTATATAATTCATGGATTTTGTTTTTAAATTTCTTTTTCCTTACTAGGCATATGCCTTGTCCAGGACAATCCTTTCAATCTGAAATTATCTTGGTCTAGGTTATCCTAAGATAACAGGGGAAGAGTTCAACATTTTGCCAACCTTGCTTGTTGTCTCACTGCCTATTTTCTTGTTTTATTAGGGTTTAAGACGGATTCTTTTCAACCTTTCTGTACTTAAGTGTTATATGCTTATGCCTATTTGTGCATTGGTGAGTTTCAACATAGCATCCTTGCAGCATAATGAACTTTGTTTTGTTTCTGATCTTAATATGGTTTTGCCTAAAACATGTTTCTTTTTACAATCAAGCCTAAGTGCACATCTATTCACTATCTGCCTGACTGCCAAAACTTTTGCATACTGGTTGATGATAATATTCCCTAAAATGATGAATGACGGGCTTATGCCAATAAGCTAATAGTTTCTTTTGCCAACAACTTACTCATGTTGTCACTTCATATTTCCATCACTTTCAATGTCAATGATTGCAGTAAGTTGCATTTGTTAGCCTACTTCCATGCCAAGAGACATAAAAATATTTTTGAAGTGGAATGTCAAAAACAATTGGTCCTCGAAAATGGGGTGGATTACTTGTTGTGTCTGTTTATCTTTGCTAGATATGGGTTGTGGGACTAGGTGTTCTGGTTGTCTTCTGTTTGGAAGTATGGTGGACTTTTCTAGGAACTTGCTTCTACAACTTCCCTTCTCCAATAATGTTCTTTTTGTCACTTTGTTTGAGCCGATAAAACATGGTCTGTCCTAGGCAGGTTTCTAGAGATACTTCAGCTCTATTCTGTTATTATAGATGTTAAAATGGTATGAGTAAACATAAAATGTGTTTGCTCACCTAGAGGTTATATCTATTCTCAAGTGAGATCCTTCATTGTAAATGATGATTTCTTTTATTTTGATTTTTATGATTGGTGCTTAATTGTTCTCTTTCTGCTATATGATTGTTCCAGCTTTAAATTTTCTCTCTCTAAGTTTAGTTCTTTTCCCATCTATATAGATTTCTGCGGAATAATTAATGGATGTCATGGAATGCTGTACCATCCTGAACCACTTGGTTCGGGGCGTATCGAGCCGTACTAGGGGCAGACTGGCACGGTTCCACCCCTCGGTTTGATAAACCAGCAAGGGAGGGGGAGAGGGAGAAGGAAAGAGAGGAAAAGAGGGAGGGAGGGAGGGAGGGAGGTGGAGGGAGCCTCCGGTTCCCTTATTTTGAACAAAACAGGGGTGGGGGCCCCTTTTTTTATTTCAGGGCCTTGAATTGAAGTCAGCAGGTGCTTCTTTCTTGTACCATTTTCTGCTGGTGCTCCTGTTGTTACAGAAATATGTGCTATCTCATTATTCCTGGGACATCTTCTTATACCACTTTCTTGTCCCTGTAGTCTCTTATTTCATTGACTGCCTTCGTTTTGTTGGGTGCTTTTTATGCGGCAGTTTTTATGGGCTTCATCATGGCTCGTGTGATTATGCTTCACATGAAGTTACTTTAGTAGCATCAAAATATTGCCTAATATTGTGCTGTTAAAATTGTTGGTGGTGGTGCTTTGACTGTTGGTCTGAAGGTACTTGTCTTGACAAGATTGCACTTACAGTTTCATTGGTATGCTAATGTTTCCATGAAGCTCAATTTGAGACATTGTTCTGATGATGATAAACTAGTAGGAATTGTCAGCTTCTGGGTAGTCTCATCTATCTGGCCATGTGCCTATGAAAAGTTGTGCATGCTGTGCATGTGATGAGGCTGCTTGTTATTGCCACTTATTTATTTATTTTGGTGGTGGTGTGGGGGTTGTTTACTAATTTGATACATATGGTACATGGTCTCACTCAAGCTCTTAATACTAGTGGGATAACAGGTATGCCACTGTCCTAAGTGTTGAGACGGGATTACTCAAGAAATGGATGGGGACGGGATGGGACATCAACCATCCCAAGTGTTGGGATGGTGTCCTGTTCCATAGAAAAACCTGGATAGCCCCATACCATAGTATTTAAAACCTTGGTCTCACTCCTTATTTTTCTTTTTTGCCTTTGCATTGGTGTTTGGCATTACCATTACCAGAGATTGTGTTCTTTATAGGAGATAGTCACCTCTAAGATGAGTGAGGAACCAATATTGCCTTTCGCTCCAATGTTGATGCAGAGTGTCATGTGAGAGCTTATATTTTCCCCATAGGTCGAGCTTTCTTGCCATCTCTGCTAGTATGGGTCTCATAATTAGGGCTAATCTCTCTCCTAGTAAACATAAAGCTATTCAAAATTCTTGATTTGTGAAATTTAGCAGTTGTATTTTATCTGACATTATTTTGCAGATACCTTAGTACTTCTTAACATTGGATCTGTTATGTAGCGTGCGAACTTCTTAATCCAAATGTATACCATCAGATACTTCTATATCTACCAAGCAAATTTCAGTTTCTATATATTGTGAGTTTGATAGGAGTGTTAAATATATTGATGCATGATATAGTATTATTGTGTTTTTTATGCTTCATTTGGAGTTAATTGTACTTATATTATATTTGTTGTATGTCTAACAATTAATGTATAATCCAGAAAATATACTATTAGACTGACAATGGATGTTGTGAATCTCTCATTTCCTTCTTTGAAGAAAGGCATGAGCATATCACTTGAAATCAGTTTGAAAGCTGGTGGAAAAGGAGTAAAGGAGCCATATTTTTAAATTTTAAGCCTTAATAATATCACTGAAGGCCAAAATAAAATGATTGGATCTTCTATTCAGAAACTACTGCATCATTTGAAGTTTGTCAGGAAACTCAAAAAGAGATGATTTCCTTATCATCAACTACAAGTGACTTGTGAGACCCGTTTAGGCCTGTTCATCTCCTATTGTATTATGTCATGCTTTATAGATTAAAGTTACAACTCTTTATGGAAAACAATACGTAGAAGCCTGATTGTGATGCAAGATAAAGTGATGCAGCTGCATATTCTGTTATTGCATATACAACATGTGAGCCAAGTGGATGTACCCGACTTGTCTTCATGTTGGAGCAAGGCATCGGCTTGCATGTGCCAAATTGGAGCACTAAAGGAGTACTTGAAAGGTTTGGCTGAACAATTGATTTCCTCATAAATCATGTGTTCGCACGTCCAAAGCCCTTTGTGGTAGTCTTGAACTTGTTAGGTTATGAAGCCTTTCCTATTGAATAGATTGAACAGATCTCTCCAACTCCCTGTGCATATGTGCACAATGATTGCTGTGTTCTCTCTCATTGCTTTTAGTCTTTTCTTTCTCAAACCTGTTAGGCTAAATATGTTTATCTTCATTGTAGGCATAATATACCAAAGTCAACCATTCTTATATCATTAATTTAATCAGTGGTTTGTTTCTGAATCCTTATCCATTTATACCTACCAATTGCTTTATCCTCTGATAGGGATAGTTCAAGTTTGTCTTAAGTCCTTTTTGCAACTTGCATATATGGTTTTGGGCAGGTATTCTGTTTTATTTAGTCTGATCTTTCCATACAATATCAGGTGCTTCTTTTCTTTAGCGAATCCTCCTGTAATAGCTAATATTTCCATATCATGATGTTTTAATAAGGTACTTATGTTATTAAGTGAACATTTGAGGAGGGCTTGGCCAAACAAAACTTGAATCAGATGACCATTCACAGTCTGTAATGTTGCTGAGATACTGGTGTTTGTTATTGAGCGCCAGTTTCAGGTGTTAGTTTTTCAAATTCCAAAATTGTAAGTACTACTATGTATATGTGGATATTATTGGTGCACCAGAATATATACAATTCTAGTTTCAGAAAAAAGCATCACACTATGGAACCATTTAAATTGTTCGTAAGACTTACATATATATGAGCCCTAGGCCAAGGCCATTTCTATTAGGATTATGTTCTCTCTTTTTTTTTTTTTTTGGTACACTATTAGGACTATGTTCTTAGAGCTTCATAAGGATTGCATTTTATGTATCCTAAATATGTTTTTTTATGAATTAAGGGCTTAAGACTATTTGAGGGTATTCTTTCATGTGCAATCGTAGGATAAAGTGATAAACTTTCTTATATAATGCTGCTTTTACCTTTTTCAAGGATCCTACAAAATCTGAAGTTTTATCAGGGTGTTTTGATATACATTTTGTACTAGCACCTTCACTAGGGTGAAGAATTTAGCTAATGTAGACAATCTATGTACCTACTAACAAATATTAACGAATTTCAGTGTGAACCTTGGAGACCTTTTTCCATGACCTAGATCTGTCACTGAAATTTTGTTTAGTCTTTTATGAAGTTGGGGGGGGGGGCACTTATTGTTTTCACCCAACTCCAATCTATTTGGTATTTGAGTGTTTATATGATTGTTTTTTGCTTCTAGCTAAGGTTAATTACTCAATCAAACCTTCTTTTTTGGAGCAGACTGTTTTGCTGATCTCAGCTAAATCTCAATATCCTTTTTTATTTTTTCATGCAAATTACAATCTTATATTAGGGTTGTACCCTGCTCTTTGTTAGAGATGACTGTTCCATCTCAATCTGTTCATTGCTTCTAGTTATCCATGCTATATTGCAGGCCTTACTACCCACCTTATAATTTTATCACTCAAGTTTCACATACATCTGGTGGTTATAGGACATTTGAAATGTTTTACTATCACTAGGAAATGTCACTATAAGTCTAACCTTTGTTCTGAAAATAGGTTTGTTTTACAAATAAAAGCACTTTAACATGCATTTGGTTATGGATCTTGTCTATAGATTATTTTAAGGTGACTTCTAACTGCCCTTATCTATCAAAACATATCTTTCTTTTAAAAAAATAATTCATGAAAAAATTGAGGGTCAGTTAGGCACAGAATTTTCTTTTTCTCCTTGAAGTTATGGATGATAAGATAGTCATTTGATGCCTTTTTTGGGCAGTGCTGGAAAATCAAGGACCTGCCAGGAAATATTATAGGGTTCAGGTCCTCTGATATAAATTGTAGATGTATTGGAGATTTCATTGTTCTAGTTTCTAAAGTGGCTTGAAGAAATGCTTTTATTGGTATTAAAGGATTCATGTGATGCATTTTAATAGGCCATTCATGTTGAAACATATCTTTGTGTAGTTCAATATGCATATGGAAGCAAACTGAAAATTGTTATTATTTCTAAAGGTTTGTTCTTATGTTGGAGAGAGTTCAATTTTTGCACCATGCAGTAGTATTTCTACCATTTAGAGGAGTTGGAGAGTAGGGACAAAATTTTTTGTATAGTTAATGCTGCTTGTACTTGATCTTGCAATTAGTTTCTTCTAGAGTGATTGGATTTGAGTGAATTACATTTAAGTGCAAACTGGAGTTGTCATTGTGGCATGAAAGGAGGAGAATACCGGTGATATGATCCTGATTTTCTGTTGTTTTACAAGCGAGATGATTAAGCATTATGTTTTATGACACTGCTGCTTGTTTCCAATTTCAGACTCCTCTTTTTAATGACTTCAGGGTTGTTATACCTTTCCCCATCATTTGGGTTGTGTTAAGGGTATGGAGCCATACTTCCTAAACCAAGTTTCCCTCTCTGTCTTAAATAAAATTTGCACAAAGATTGAAGGATATTCCTGATCTTCCTAATTCATGGAGTCCTCACATTAAGGCTATATTAGTTCAACTGAGACGGTGATGCTTTGGTGTCTTGACGACTCTTTGTTTCTTAAAGACTTACTTTGGTTGTATTTTTTAGCTTTCACCTGTCTTGGGGGTAGATATTTTAATATATTGGGTGCTAGATACTTGATTTTATTTGTTTGGTTTGTATAAGTCTAGGTAATAGTAACAAGCAATGTTTTGACATTCATTGTTTATTCATGGAATAGAGATGATGTAGAACTATGGAGACGCTATCCCAGAAAAAAAAAGGATTAATTTGTTGGTTTCAGTAGTCCTTACTTTTCTATTCCATATTTGTGTTGACACTGTGGTGAATAAGCTATATAAAATTTGGTTGTTTGGGAGTATTTATTGGATGACTTTGCTAGATTCATCTCCAGAACTTGATTCAGATTTGGTTCAAATCATAGACAAAATTTGTCCAAGTATTAGAGTAGATAGGGGAGAGGATTAGAAGGAAGGCTAGATGATTCTAGAAGATTTTGGAGCACCCTAGGATTTTTTTTGAACTGGTGGGAGGTTCCTAGGAAATCCAAGAAAAAAAGTTTTGATTTCTTTGAACCCTCTATTCTTAATGCTTCACATATACCTTGGAGGAAGCATCTAGATGTTTCTTCATCTTGATTCTAATTGATCATGTTTTCATTATTAGTAACAAAGTGTAATCTTGTTATTACATAATCTGATCCCATTGGTAGATTTTTTTTCCTAATTTGCCTATAATAGACAATTAGATTGTGAGTCTTCTGTTTGTTATCTAAATAATTTCTTTGTGCGATTGCACTACACTATTTTGTTTTCATGATAATAGATAATGACTAGTTGCACATTATTATCTCCACAATCTTTGAATTATCCTTGTTGGCTCCTATTATATATGCAAGCCATTGTGGTTGCGTTCCTTGGGCTACATGTTTGCTGATATTTCCTTCTAACATTTTGTGAGATTTTAATTTAGTTTCCTGAATGCTCAGGACCCTAGCTGCTGCAATTTAGTGTTCTTCATCTAACTATATGCCTTTGTTGGTTACCATTTGCTTATCATATATTTTCATGCTATAATATTTTCACTAGTATATTAAGACTGCAGGGTACTACCGCCACTATTTTAAAAAAATATATAATCTAAGGTCATTGTTTCAAACACAGGTCAAGCCAGCCTAATGCTGCCTTAGCATGTGATCCCTTAGGCACCTTGTGTAGATCTCAAGTGCATTGCTTAGTTTATTGGGCTTGGGTGGGAGGAAAAGTCAGGATGTGACCCACCTAGGCAGGTGCCTGGGGTTGAGGCAGGTAGCACAGATTTCAAAGAAGAAATATGAGGAACAGATGATGAGTAAGAAGGTAAAAATAGTAAGAAGAGATGGGAAGACAAGATGAGAAGAAAGAAAAAAAATATATCTGAAAGAACTATAAAATAAAGTATTAATCTTCATCTTAAATTGATTTGATGATAAATGTTTAATTTTTTTTGGAAACATGTCTTTGTTATTATAATAGTGCATGCACGTACCTATTTATGTGCTTGTGCATGTTTTATGTTGGTGCACATGTGCTTGCTTCCTTCCTTCCTTGCATTTGTATAAATCTTCAAATGCACACGGTTCTGGGGTATGTTTGCATAGGGAACTTGGTGTTCCTCAACTCTGGGCCTATTGACTCCCAATCAACTTGCACCCACTTGGCATCTTCTAGAACATGCTTTAAGCGCTATTATTACTTAAATTTTCCATAATTTATTGATTATAAATTTGCACTTGTCAGTATATCTTTCATATGTTAGCTACCTGATGGAGTTTCCAGTGAGATGAATATATGATTTATGATAAGCACACTCCTTCTGTCTTTGGTTTCTCTGTTGAGGACGAAATTGCTTTGTGTTACTTACGTGAGAAATTAAATTGCTTCATTTACATGTATGTCGTGTTATTCACAAGTTATAGTAGTGTTATACATTGGAAAATTAAATTGCTTCATTTACATGTATGTCGTGTTATTCACAAGTTATAGCAGTGTTATACATTGGAAAATTTATCATTTTTTCTCTTTGGGACTGAGGTGCATCATCCCATGGTTGTCTCCTTCCTCATGCAAGGGCTTTTGTGAGCTAGTTATAGCTAAGGTGTCTAAGCTGCCTTCTCTTTTTGAAAGAACATATTTCATTGACTTTACTATGTCTTACTGTGTCACTATGTAATGGTTGCATCAAATGCATATGAAAGAGCTAGAAGTAGTACCCAAATTTTTCTGAAGAAATTTGTAGCTTTTCGGTGCTTGAACTTGGCGTTTGCTTTTGGCCCGTACCTCTTCACTCTTGTTCTGCATCTGGTGAGGATATGGTGTCCATAATTGTTCTATCCAACCATGTGGTTCTTTGTGCTAGGGAAATAGTCCGCAGAGCAGTCTGATCATTGTTCAGTATATTTACAAATAATTGCTGGGCAGCAAATTTATTTGTTAACTATTCTTGACATTTTGCATTGTATTTGTATTTCTTATTACTATATTATTTTGTCGCAGTTCCACAAAAGAGGTAATGAATTTACAGTTGCAAGTGAAGTCCACAGAGTTGTGACTGAGACAATAGATGAAAAACAGAAGGATTCCAGGCATATTGAAGAAGTTCGCCTGTTGGAGGTTCCTCTCCATGTCCTAAAATCCGAAGGAACCCATAATCACCCAACTAGCTTGAAGGAGAGAGTGAAAGAGTTGAAGGAACACTCAGATGACCACTTTCTTAAGAACTGTGAAGACAAACATCTTATTTCACAAAGTAATGATGTTGATGATATTGAAGAGGGCCAACTGATAGAAGAATCTGATGATCAACATGTGGGTTCAATGACAGAATATTGGAATCCTGAAAAAAAAGTAGCATTCCCTGCTGTCGAAGCAAGGCGGTCGGCTCATTTAGAAGAGAAAAGCACACAAGCAAAAGAATCCACTCCAGATAATAAGATATATGGGGGATATGACAGCAATCGTATACTTGAGACACTGGCAAAGATGGAAAAGCGCAGGGAACGGTTCAAAGGGCCACTTGCTCTGAAGCAAGGACCTGAGAAGACTCTGAAGCCACAGCTGGAGCTTGCAACTGTAACTGATGAACTTAAGCAACAGAGGCCTGCCAGAAAACGGCGGTGGGGGGGCATGCAGTGATCGGACCATTCATCTGAGTGGACCATTATGGTGGCTTTGTCCCCTGGAGTATCTGTGAGAACTGCTTATTGCATTTCCTGTGAAGTTGAATAATCTCCAATAAAGTTGATGAAAGACAAAGTGCTCCTGATGCTATACTGCTAAATTCTTTTTTTCTCTTTGATGTATATCATTATTTCTTTAGTTTGCTGCATATTACAGTTCATTGAATGTATGTTGGATTGCTGTTTAATTTTATTAAAAAAGTTGTACAGTTTAAGGTTTTGCTTTAACTGTAGACTCTAAAGCATGGTAAGCTCTAAAACTTTGTTCAAATGATTAAGAGCTCATCTGGCTAATATCTCCTCCGTTCTCTTCAACTTGCTCTGCTTTTAAATATCAAACTCTTTTCGTGGAGGGATAGGGGGATAGGTTTCATTTTAGTTTACTACAATCTGAAAAGTCAAAACAGCATATATCAGATGGTCTTTGATTTGCATACTGTTGCTTACGGATTATTTGTTTGGGGTCTATGTTCTGATCCCTTCACTATCATGTTGTCAGCAAAACTCTGAGTGGATCTCCATTGAACAATGGAAATTCTATATTGATGATTTAAGTTGTTTGATGTTATCTACTACTCCTAAATTTCTTATGCATCAAAAATCATGGGAATTGGATTTTCTTAGCATATGCATCAAGTGGTCAAACATACATGCATTGTTCTAGATTATTTAAACCGTCTAATTTTTTGATCCCTTGATATATAGGTTAGGAATTTTCAAATTACATGATTTTTTGGTCCGTAAATAGTTTTATGATAGTAGGTCACATCTAACGGGTTGGATCATCGATGTGGGATTCTCATCATCTAATTGAGATTTGACTAGATCTAAGTGGAGAACCATTCAAGCATAGCTAAGTCTCTCTCTCTCTCTCTCTCTCTCTCTCTCTCTCTCTAAGTGTGCGTGCGCGGGCGTCACAGGTTATCTGATTCTTCTCTCAAGTTTGGATGGTTTGAAGATTACTCAAATTGCAAAATGATTTGTTGCTGTATTTTTCTAGCATGATTTGCTGGATTTTTTTTTTTTGAATGTTACAAAAATTATTTATATGTTGCTAGTTTTGATATAGGGTTTTTTTTTATGTACATACCCTCCTAAATATTAGAATCTGCGTGAATATCCTTTCAAAATTAATATTTGCATATATACCCTTATCAAATACTTATTTTGTATGTATACCTATGCCATCCAATGTCGTTAAGAAGTTAGCGGTTTAAAATTAAAATAACGAAAAAACCATTAATGGGTAAACATATAAAAAGAAACCTTTATAAGAGTATACATGAAAATAGTAATTTTGGAGAGTATTTATGCAATTTCATAAATTTAGAAGGGTATACACGCAAATTTTTTTTTAGATTTTTGGATAAATGCCCTTCTAAATATTAAAATTTATACGAATGCCCTCCAAATTGATATATATTTGCTCGGCCTCACAAAACTCTATTTTTGTATGAATACTTTTGACATTACGATTCAATTAATGTAATTAGCCAAAAATATATTTATTTAAAATAAAAATTAATTAAAATTATAAAACTATATTTTTATTTCTAAATTGGGTAACAAGTTAACAGATCTCACTGAAAACTAAAATAGGTTGAAATAGAAAAAATAAAATTATTTTTTTTTGCATGTAAACCTTCATAAATATGTGAAATTGCATGAATACTCTTACAAAGTATTATTTGCATATATACCCTCATGTCTACCTAAAGGGTATTTCAGTTATTTTCAATTTTAAACCACTAATTTTTTAATGGTGTTAGATGGGATGGGCATATATGCAAGAAAAAAGAAAAATAAAGGGTATATATGGAAAATAAATATTTTATAAGGATATACATGCAAATATTAATTTGGAAAGGGTATTCATGCAATTTTAATGTTTAGAAGGATATGTATGTAAAAAAAATCTTTTGATATATGGATCATGGCTTTCTAGAGTTCCTAAGTGTTTGATGCGCAACTAGGTGAGCATGCAACACTAACTTTTCATTGGGATTACTTGTGGCCCACTTATCCACAAACAATTGCGTGACAAATCATCTAACGTAAATGCTACATTAGAGGATATGGTCATTCGAGGGACCTGAATAAAAATGCTTATACTAAGTTCGGTTCGATAATATCAAAATGAACATGGTATAGGTTACTTTTATTTTTATTTTGGCCAATCTTTAAACTTCTGATTACAGGTATTTTGGTTAAAAGAAAAAGAAAAAAAAAAAAAAGGAGGCAAGCACGAATGACAATTTTATACCATTCCGATAGTTTTTTTCTTGGAATATATATGCTTGGGATGAAGAGGTTTGGTTGATATAACTTTTACTCGCCCATGCCTATTTTTTCAATGACAGTTTGGCATGCTTATGACTTTATTCCAAGCTTTATGCTTGTTTTGTAACTAAACCAAATGCTTATATTTGGTTCAGATTTTTTTTTTTTTTTTTTTTGACCTTTTCTTGTTTGAATAGTGTATTTGTTATAAATTAATATAACAGTTTTGGCGGGCATAAGGCTTATCGCTAAAAGGCATAAGGCTTATCCTGCCTATCCGTGCTTAGTTCTTAAAAGAAGAGAGAGGAGAGGGGGTGATCGAAAGTGCCACGTGTCAAAAGGTACACTCTGAAGTAGCGCCAGCTGATCCATCCAGCCAAGAGCGACCGACGTGGCGCATTATCCACCACATCCAGAAATTCCCTGATTTTTTTGACTAAATGACGAATATACCCTTATAGCATACAAAATTCCTTTGTACCATCTACCGCCACTTGTCCATTGGATTCAATTTGAGAAATACTTCAGCCGTCCAATTGACGGATTTACCCATTTAAGGATTAGCCCTGGGATGTAAGTGAAAGGGTTTAAAAGTAATTGGGGTCCGCCACTCCATAATCAAAAGCCCGCGGAGGGTCTCCCGTGCCGTTTTATGAAGCGGAGAGCATCGAGAGACGTCGGAGAAGGAATGCAGCTCTTCTCCTTTCCCAAATCCCAATTCCCTCGCTTTCCCCCATCCTCTCCAAATCCTAACCCTAACCCTAATCTCCCAATTTCTCTTACCAAGATCTCGATCAGGGCCTTCTCCTCCCTTCTCTTCCTCAAGAACCCTCCTTCCTCCTCCAAGGCGTCCTCTCCGCCCCCTGTCCAAGAACACCTCCTCTGCTCTGAATCGGATGTAGAGAACGAAGAAGAGGATGAGGAGGAAAGAGAAGGAGATCAGAAAGCTTCGGAGCGACTTCTTGCTGTAAGACGGCCGGTGAAGGAGGTATCGGAGGAGACCGTTGGTTCTCTGACGGAAGCTTATGCGAAGAGTGAGGGTGAGGAGAAGTTTTGGTCTTCTTCTAAGATTGATGAGGGCCTTACGGAGTTTGCTAAGAAGATTCCTATTTTTGAGCCGGAGAGGGTTGGTGTTGCGCCGAAGGAGAGACCGCTTGCGATCAACTTGGAGCTGGGGCTTTATCGAGCGAAGGTGCTCACCAGGAATTTTCGGTTCAAAGAAGCTGAGGAGATTCTGCTCAAGGTAATCTTCATTTCTGAATGGTTATTGGATCCGTTATTAGGCAAGCAAACTATTGAGCAGTAATTGTAGCAAATTATTATTCTGACTTCTGAGGATGTGAATTGATGAGAAGCTGAAACTGGCTTCCTCAATTTATGTAGAACACTAAGCACACTGATGATTAGAACTTAGATCCTGTTGTTACCTTGTTGCGTTACCGTCCTAAAGACATACAACATCTGCCTTACAGTTGTGGACTTGTTCAAAAATAACATACTCCTCATCATCTATCCTTAATTCATTGATATTGGCAAATCTTGAATGTCCACTCTATTTTCTGAGTGTTTTCATGTTGAAAATATACTTTCTCCCATTAATGTTATGCACCTCTTGATTGAAAAAAATGTTTATTTTTAAAAAATACGTATGTTTTGTCATTTCGTTAATACATGCCTCGTGGTGTTTTTCTATTCCTCCTCATATTTCTTTTTTCATTAATTTTATCTTTATTTTCTCCAAAATTTTTAATTATCAGAATTTTCTGACTTATGAAGTTAATCTGAATATCAACTACAACAGGTCCTGCAGCCTATGGAAATTTATCATGAGTGTGAAAGATAATAAAGAAACAATTTATTGCCTAGAAAAACTGAACAAGATTAGTGTGCGACTATGTGATGAGATCTTAGATTTATCCAATCTTCCATGGTTGAACATCTTGTTTACTCTGGATGTTATACATTGTTAGTGGCTATTGCTGACATGAAAACAATGGGAAAGATTCTCAAATTAGCTTATAAACAAATGGCAA
>JAOXJJ010000627.1:7470013-7495357 GCA_025769935.1 Phoenix roebelenii | reverse complement strand
ATTGAGGTTGACATGTAACTCTTATTAGAATATTTTTAATCTTTGAGTTAACTGCAATGTTGTGCATCTGTAAATTTCAACCTATGCATGAAAAACAATAGAACTCAGCTAGAATCACTGCTGTGTTTATCTATCTCCAGTGTATCTCGTTTTGGCCTGAAGATGGACGGCCATATGTGGCCCTCGGGAAGCTTTTAATTAAACAATCAAAATTTTCTGAAGCTAGAGCCGTGTATGAAAGAGGCTGCCAAGCAACACAAGGCGAAAACTCATATATCTGGCAGGTTTGTGAGTGTTATTTTTAGTCTCAATATATTAATTGATTGTCATGTAGCATATCAACATCTATATTTGCCTCATCAAGTTTGGCTTAGAAATTGCAATTGATGCAAAGAACTCAGCTTTCAATAGAGCCGTCATAATGATACCTGGACTTCCTATTACAGTTATTTCCCTCTTGACACTTCTAATTGCATTAGAATGTAGTTGCTTTGTAGTTTTCACCATGAATTTAAATTCCTCTTTTATCTGGACAGATACAACATATGAGATAGGATAGATAACCGTAACTCCCAATGAGGTAAAGTTGAATTCATAGAAAACAGAAAGAAAATAATAAACGATAATGCATTTCATATTTTCATGGTAAAATGTGCTATTTGAGAAAGTTGGATGGAGCTCATCTTCATTTCCTTTATTGGGTAAATGTTTCTAGGTAAAATTTTGCCAAGCAGTAAAGTTACGTAGTGTTTAAATTGTATCGATGATGGCTGCCAGAACCAGTTGAATATCAAATAACATTGTTTGCCATTGTCTGTCTTTATTTCTCTGGTGGGAGACATTTTTCTAACAAATGCCTTTTTAAGAGTTAGTAGAAATATATTTTAAAGGTGGCAATGCTCTACGAGAGAATCCTGAACCTCAGATTTATACAGTGATGTTTGACTTGTAAACAGTCATAATGACTTCCCAAAAACTCCAAACTACTAGAATAAGTGGATCTGATATTTTACGACATTTACAATCAGATGCTTATGGTAATTTATTAGTAGTAATTCTCAGAGATATGTCGTTTGAATACTTTTCAGAAAGTATGCTGCAATTTTTGTTTTAGGTTATTATAAGAAAGTAAGAAACCTGTATGCAATCTAAAAATCTTTATTTTATATGTCATGTCAACAGCTGATTCTTTTCTTTAAATTCAGTATCTCACTGAAGTTTGTTGATTGCATTTAATTTCTATTATTTTCCCCCTCCTCTCAAGCTTCTAAAACAGTCAGATTGGTGTACTTTCACCTTTAAAAAAACAGTGCTGGGCTGTCCTGGAAAATAAGGTTGGAAATATCCGAAGGGCAAGAGAACTCTTTGATGCTGCTACTGTAGCTGATAAGAGACATATTGCTGCTTGGCATGGATGGGCAGTTCTGGAGATAGAGCAAGGAAATATTAAGAAGGCTAGGAATCTTCTTGCAAAAGGACTTAAATATTGTGGTGGAAATGAGTACGTATACCAAACACTTGCTTTACTTGAAGCTAGAGGAAAGCGTTTCAAGCAGGCTCGCTACTTGTTCCGACAAGCGACTAAATGCAACCCAAAAAGCTGTGCTAGTTGGCTTGTGAGTGTTGTCTTTTCTTAATATTGCCTTGCAATAAGGGTGCCTATATTTGTGGAAGAGTATGAATCCATACTTTATCAGAACCTTTAATTCACAAGGCATGTCTCATGAAATAGGCATGGGCGCAAGTAGAAATGCAACAACAGAACAACCGCATAGCTAGGCAGCTTTTTGAGGTGACAAATTTCTTTCCAGGTTATCCTTTATTTCCTTCAATTGCTTTTAGCTTAATTTTGTTATGTTGATTACTTTTCTTCTTTTTGTACATATATACCTCCATGTGTGTATTGAAGGAGCAAGAGATATGTACGTGCCCTTTTTTTTTGGGACAAAACCAAGGATATGCACTAGAAGGGAAGTGAAGTAAGATACTGCATTAGGGGCTGCATGGATAAAAACCAAGTACAAATGTATAGAGAAATGACAAGGTAGAATTATGGGCCTATTTTGTAATGGTTGTCCAACAACATGGGAAAATAATGCTCCTTGGGTGATTGCCTAATGTTGCATTATTTTGAGGAAATGGATTACCTTAGCTGGTAGTCAACCCACTAAATGATGATTTGTGTTGCCTTTAGGGTATACAGGAGCCTAACAAGTTGCTTAGATAACCAATAAGTTGCCCTAGAAACATACTGTTCTCACTGAACATTGATGATCTGTTTGTGGCAAGTCATGTAACATGGATACACAGCAACATGGTTTAGTGAAAGTTATAAGACGGAAAGTTTTGTGATTATCCAATCTAATTATAGGATCTTCCAGAAATATTCAGATCTCAGATGGTGCATAATTGAAGCTATCATAAAGTTGTCTGAACTCTGAACAACTAGGGACAATGAAATTAGGTGCTGCTGACCTGAAAAACTATCCATGCTGGATTATGAGCAAAATCCAACTAGCAATAAAAGGCTATTGTACATAATTATGAGGAGCTGACATCCAATGAATAATATGTCAGATAAAGGGTTCATGAGTTCAACCGCATACAAACTCTATAATATTCAACTTATATAAAGTTTTGTAAAAATGCGGAAAGATAACCAAAGTGAATAGCATTCTGAACATGTTAATATGTAAAATAGTTATGTTAATCTGTAAAATAGTATTGTTAGCTATCTCCAATAGATTTAAAGCATTTCAGGTTTTGTAGCTTCCAGAGAGGTAAATGATACAGTCGTAAGCATTCTACAAATTCTTCTTTTCATGTCACTAAGGTAAAGGGGACTTGCATCTAATATGTATGGTTCTTACAGCAAAGATGCTAACGCTGTACCAACTTGCTTTCTGAACACGATACTTAACACTGTACCAACTTGCTTTGTGAACATGATACCTAACACTGCACCAACTTGCTTTCTGCAGATGATACTTCACAAAACCTTCAGTTAGCGTACATCCTTGCTTTCTAAAGATACTCCTCTTTTTTAAAATTATAGTTGCATTTCCCAACACAAAATAAGAAATTACAGTTGCATTTCGTAGTGGAATCTACCATGGCAAGCTGGTGCAGCCAACATTTTGTTATATTTCATATTTTCTACCAACATGTCACTTGTCTTTTTTTTATGGCAGCCAACACTTCACTTGTCATTTTTCCTTGTTTTGATCTTATTAGTTATTTCTCTTGCTAATTATCATTCCTTGGTGATTTTTGGATAAAGATAATAGTGCTCAAACTTAGCTCTCTGCAATGCTGAGATCATATAATTAGATCATCTAGCAAGAACTTCGGAAACAGGTCCTTTTCTTCAAGTTATCCGCTTAACTGTTTATTTCTTCTGTTCTTTGTGTTCACATATTAACTTTCCAGACATGCTGTCACAATGCAATGAACTGACACCCATTTCTACCTAGTTATTAGCATCATGGGATTAAAATAATACCTTTTAATATATCCAAATTGAATATGTTCTAATGTTGATCCTATTATCTGCTTTAGAAAAATAGGAACAGGTATCAGTCTCATTTTCTCCTAGTACAAGTTTTTAAAATACTACAGATAATTCTTCGGGCTTCTACTGAATTTCTTCATTTGATTTGGACTTTTGTACTGCTGCATATTCATATTTAGTAAAATATATTTGCATGGTGAAAAATCTACAATTTGGTGTCATCCTTTTCCTGTGCAGAGAGCAGTCCAGGCTAGTCCAAAAAACAGATTTGCCTGGCATATCTGGGCATTATTTGAGGCTAGTCAGGGTGACATTAACAAAGGAAGGAAACTTCTTAAGATTGGCCATGCAGTAAATCCTAGGGATCCTGTCATCCTTCAGTCTCTCGCCTTGCTGGAATACAAGCATTCATCTGCAAATGTTGCTCGTGTATTGTTTAGAAGAGCATCTGATTTAGACCCAGGACACCAACCAGTATGGGTTGTAAGTAGTTCTCCTCTTCTATATATCCATGTCTTTATCTAGTTGTTCAATTCACGTGATTTTACAATTATCTTGAACTTCTCTTCAGAATTTGCTTTTATGAAAGCCATTTAATCACTCATGTGTATACACTGAGGGATAGACATTAATTTGACAGCATAAGCTCTTTGTATCATTTGAGCTTCTTTGAGGCTCTGCTCCAGTGTGACCATATGTCTTAATTGTTACAATGATTATTTATGCATCCTAATGGCGTTATTAGCTACATGATAGGCCCCTATCTTGCCTAAATTGCCTTAACAAATATTTGGCACCCATCTTTTTGTGATGATAGAGCTCTTCTTTTAAATTGTAAGGTTTCACATATTTGCAACCAATAAGGTAATAATCATTTGATTGACAAACATCTTTGTTACCATCAAGGACATGTTCCATATTTGTACCTTAATGCAATTCTTGACATGTAAGAATCAAACCATAGACAAAATTCCCAGAGATTCTTTTATGCAGGTATTTCTAGTCAACATCAACTACCATATTCCCTTAGGATTTGGTGATAAAGTGCTTCTTTGAAGTCTACTGAATTTAATTTTGGTATGAGATTATTACAGGCTTGGGGATGGATGGAGTGGAAGGAAGGAAACATAAACACTGCACGGGAACTCTACCAAAGGGCTCTATCAATTGATTCAACAAGTGAAAGTGCTGCTCGTTGCCTTCAGGTATAAAATAGTTGGAGAAATCTGTAGCTGCCAATCATTTTTAAGTGAAGCATCTGGAGTCGTGGTCTTGGTGTTTTTTCTATTTTACTTTAATCAAATTGTAACCCTTTTCCAGACCTGATTTTAATTTTATTTTTTTTGGGAAACATAATGGATTGGCATGTAATCTATAAAAGTAGGCAATTCCTGAAGAAAACATATTTTATCAGCAATAAAAAAGATTATCAGGAGTTTAGTGTAATTGCCCCTAGCAGGGTGTATCACATTCTTGTCTACTATGTTGTCCTTGGCATATCTTAAGGTTGTAGCGTATACACACATGGTTGGAATTCTTCTAAACTCATATTTTATTTTTATATATGTAATTATCTTATACCAATTGGCAACAAGAAATTCCAAAGAACAGTGCTAAGTCACTTTTGACTTTGAGTACTAGAATGAAGGCCAAGTGATAGACAATGGTACTGCATTGCTTTTTCAAACAAGGGTCAGGGTCAGCTTTTCTCAAATGAAGCTGCAATAAATTGCACTATCTGAAGAAAATGGAGTTCCACCGAATCTCTCCGTCGGAACAGGAGTACTTAGTTGAAATTTTTTTCAAACAATGCCAATATGGAATGTAGGCTACATATGAAGTATGGTATGATGGTAGAAAAGAATACCATACAAGAACCATTGGCGAGATATATAAAGATTATGTCTAAGTTATATTTTTTGACTTTAAAGAAATTCTGCTTTTAAGTAGTACTGGAGCTGGTCTGATAACAAAATACATCAAGCCTTCTAAGAAGCTTCAAATATGAAAGCTCTATTGATTTGATTTAAACCACCAATTTTTTTATGACCAATTACATGGCATATGCAATAGGGAGTATTTTTATAATCAATGCACAAGATCCATAGTTAAGTTAAACCACAATAATAGCTGTTAGTTCTGTAAGCTCATCATGGCTAGTTTGATTACCACAATAAATGTCCTGGGAGGTTTAGATTTACAAAGAAGAATGATTGTGTAGCTTTTCTGCACATGAAATAGAAGGACAATATTTATCAAACAAGAGGAAAAAATGAAGTAATCCAGCCATACTTTTCTAACAGAAAAAATTATATTAATCAGCTGCCAATAAATCCATTCAAGCTTAATATACATATACTCACTTTTAGATGCAAATTTTAGTGATCCTTTTTTAATAAAAAATTCATTGCTAGATCTTAGGGCATGTTACTCAATATTTTAGATTTTAAGAGGTGATACCTGGAGTTTGGTGTCTCAGGAAATCTAAAACTTTCAATTACTGTAGTCAAGTAAGAATATATAAATGCTACAGAGTCAGATTTATGGTTCATCATTTGATTTGCTTCATTTTTCATTCAGTGAGCTTATTTATGCTAAAGAGAGATAAAGAGAAAATAAATTATTGGAATTGCTCAACTTTCTGTTTTTAATATTATATCGTGACACAAAAAGTCAGGGAATCCTCCTTGAGTATGTATTATTTGCCTCAAACAATCAAGTAACCCCCTTCATTGTTTCAAGTGATTCTTTAAGTTGCAATACTGTTTTATTATATTGCCGCTAGTTTGCCTATGATTTACCATCTTTTGCTTGGCAACTTAAAAGACGTCAGTAATGCCGTGCAGTCTTACATTGAAAATTTCAGTCTCTAAAGATCATATGGCAAGTAATAGCAATCTTAATCATAATAACAATCAAACATTCCGGCGCTTATCTTTTAATTGATTCCAAGGTCTGCAGAACCGAGCCGTACCGCCCGGTTCAGGTAGTACCGAACCGATCCGGTGCAAAATTGGATCGGTTCACTCTCTAAAAACGGTCCCGGTGCAAAATTGGATCGGTTCACTCTTTAAAAACGGTTTTGGTCCATAGTGGGCCAGAACCTCAATGGGACCGGCCGGAATTAGTCATTTTTAGGTCGGAACCGGCTGAAATCAGTCATTTTTGGGCTAGAATCAGTCGGTTCTATCCAGTTCAATGCCGACTCGGTGGTAACTAGTCGGTTCGCACCGAGTCAAGGAGCACTGTGCCACAGTGCCGTGGTAACTAGTCGGTTCGCACCGAGTCAAGGAGTACTGTGCCACAGTGCAGGCACTGTGGCAATAATGCCTCAGCATGGGTTGACGTGCATCCAAATCAGGATTGTTGGGTTGATGTGCCTTTTAATTATGCTGATGATCCGGATATCTATGAGAGGCATCGCCACTTGACCCGATTTTAGATATCAGTATGTATGTTGGATTTTAAAAGTATATAATTGATTGTATCTTGATTTGAGGATATTTTATGCTATTCATTTTATGATTTCTATCATTTTAAAGCAATAAGAAGCATCATTTAGGTTAAATCGGAATCATAAAAACATCAAAAACTATTAAAAACAAATCAAGAAAACATCAAAAAAATATTATATTAGACTTAAATTCATAGAAAATTTTCAAAAAGAGTGAGAACTCTAAAAAAAAAAAATTAGGGTGAGCCGGTCCGTTAATCGGCACGCTTTACCGGTTCGGTCGGTTCGGTTCGGCCTGAACCGATACCGAACTGTACCGGGCGCCGACCGGTATGGGTGTTAGTACTGGTTCGGCGGACCTTGATTGATTCATTTTTAATTTTGGTTAATGTTGTGCTGCAGGCTTGGGGTGTCCTAGAGCAGAGGATGGGTAATCTATCAGTTGCTAAAAGATTGTTCAGATCTTCACTGAACATAAATTCTCAAAGTTATATCACATGGATGACTTGGGCATCATTAGAGGAGGAGCAAGGTAATCCTGTTCGAGCGGAAGAAATTCGGAACCTTTATTTTCAGCAGGTTAGTTACTTGATGATTTCCATTCGCTGTCTCTGTTGCTACCTGTGCATGAGATAATTTTGAAACTTGGAATGGAATGGCATCTTCTATTTCATGTGAAAGTTTTCTTTTTTTTTTTCTTGAAATCATCAATGTTGTTTCATTACATTGACCTGGTTTAATTTAAATAGATGATTAAATATGAGTTGCATTGGTAGCTGTGACCGAATAACTGGGGAAGGTGTCCGCGTCTTAAGCAGGTTTTGCAAACTTGTGGGGATTGAGTTTCAATTTTGGGGGATTGAAACCTGTCTGAATGAAGAATGCAGTTTTATATTCTTGACTGCCTTACAAATTTCATTCTAGCCCCTTTCTTTTTCGAAAAGTGCAATTTCAACTTCAGATGATAGAGATCTGGGCATGAAGGGATTGACCATTTTTCCAGAGGTTTTTTTTCCAAAAAAAGTGAAAGATGCCTGACATAGACAAATACGATGGAACTGGCTAAGACTCATCTGCGCCAAAGTACGAATCCGGCAGGTCTCAGTCAGTGTGCCCTGTCAGTCTGGTGTAGTTGACTCGACCCGCGGCTTCTAGCTCTTGAAGTCAAGTCGAAGAACCAGTACGCAAACATTTGTATGGCTGACCCCACACTGAGGGGATAAGACCTGCTGTTTGATGTCCTGAAATTTATAATCAGAGAAGGTCAGGATATAGGAAATGTTTCTAGGAACCTAAATGGTACAATCTTTAGTTTGGACCAAGCAAATTAACAAAACTGCTGGCAATTTTTAGTACAGAATTATGCCCTAGGTCTAGTATACAAGTTAATATTGCAATGTGGCAGGCTCAACAGAAATCCTGCTTTAACTTTTCCAGTTGGGTTTACATTATGCACCACCTGGGTTAGTGCAAATTAGCCATCTTATATATAAGTTTAACAAAGTTCTTACTAGTAAATGTGCTTGCTCTGTATATATATATGACCCTATATTACCAAAAATTAATGTTTGGAAATAATTGATCAATTCACAAACAAGTTAAGCCATAAGCAAAGATGGCATATTTTTTTTTGACTGGCAGGAAAGATGATATTTAGTCCATGTTAAATTTCATATCTCTCTTTCTCTTGGTTGATGTGCCCATTTAGGTATCAATAAGTGGCACATAAAATTGAACCTAACATGCCTTCTTTCACTTTTATGTTTTGTTTTTTATAGCAACATACAGTTCTAATGTGTCCTTGTGTTACCATGCATGCGTTTATATTATTAATGATGCTACGTAATAGCTATCAGCAACTACAATCTTGTATAGTTGTTAAGTTATATATTTTAGAATTATCAACTATTCTCATGAATATAGTTATATTTAATTTGTTGTTCTTCAAAAAAAAATTCATTTAGTCAAATGATCTTTGTTTTTCTTTGTTCTTGATAGGAAAAATAAAATGATTTTCACTGGAAAGCCAACTTACATGGTTTGCTAGCTTTCTTTCCTAAGCCTGAAGATAGTAAAAATACTCTATTCCTGTCATTTTAGCCATTCAAAGTTTAGCCACAAATAATAGAGCCTTCTACACAAGGTAAAATTAACTATTCCTTTCATATTGACAGCGTACAGAAGTGGTGGATGATGCTTCATGGGTTATGGGTTTTCTTGACGTCATAGATCCTGCTCTCAATAGCATAAAGCGACTCTTAAACTTATATCAGACCTCCAATTTAAAGGGGCAGGAGATCTTGAGAACCCTGGAAGAAACAAATAACAGCACCACTGATGCTTCGGATGCTACCGTCGTTAATGGTAATGATGAGGGAAGTGAAGATAATGCCAGTCTTCGGGCAAGCGACTTTGATTTGGATGCTTTCATCAGAGATAAATTGTCTCTTGATGTATTAGCACTGGATGAACTCTTGGAAAATTTTCAACCCAGAAGAAATAAGTCTTCGAGAAGAATATGGAGATCAGGACAGAAAAATGTTTTGACTCAGCCTTGATCCTTAGCTTCCAGGTTATATACTTCTGTAGGGAGAAATATTGGCTACTGACAATTGCTTGAGCGCCCATATTTCCATCCAGTGTCTCGGCTATTTTCAAGATGACAACGGTAGGCATATTCTGGTGGAATTACAATCTATTGGATTATATAGCAGATGTGTTATGTATTATAGTCGTGATGTTTGGATAATTTTGTCGAACTGGTGCAATTATTTATCAGAGGTATTATAGTCATGATTTGTAGATAATTTTATACGCATTGACGGTCTGAGTGGATTCCATCCATTTGGCTACTCAGCATGTTTTTCGTGCATTCTTTTCCAACTCATAATACTTTATTGAGGACACCATTATTGACCGTTTCTTCATGTAAAGAAACATTATAGAAGTGTAGCATCTTAAAACTGTCAAATTATTCCTTTACCAGTTATTATGCCATCAAATTAAGCTGATCCATTATGAAGAGTGCAAGATTGATGCATCTTTTTGTTTGTTTGTTTGTTTGTTTGTTTCTTTAGGAAGTTGTATTGAAAAATGATTTGATGAATCTAATGAAAAACAAGAAGTTGCATAGATATCTATTTTGAGATAAAATTGTTTTTCCATCATTTTATTCTGTTATCAAATATATTATCTAGCCTGCAAGTAGTTGCATTGTTCGGATGGTTGAGTTTTATTAGAACAGAGAGTTAGAAAATATGATTCTGTCAAACAGGTGTCCAATAAAGAGAAGTCTGCAATTCTAGAAATTATTTTTAAGATTCTATGATCCGTCAGCATTTTCAGATCAGGTTTATTTAAGCAATTGAATGTGTTCCCATAGATACATCCATGCAATATTCTACATAAAAGTGTTTAATTAAAACATCTATGCAATATTCTACATTAAAGTGTTTAATTAAAACATAAGAGCGAAAGAAAGTTTTAATTTGCCAGGTAATTTTCAGCGGTGCAAGGACCATCCATCTTGAATCGATTAGGGTCTATGGATGATATGTCAGTCTCAAAAACCATGTATAGCAGAAGACATATTTGTTACATTAAAAGTAAAAGACAGATCCATTTAGTCCGAAAATAAAAGAATTAGTATAATGGCAAAAGCGCCCGTACCACACATCATCGATCCTTGAAGTCTCGGAAAAGAAAACAAAAGGTGTCATCGTAATCACACTCCAACTAAAGGTGCAAAAAAAGTAAGGAAGCGTACGAACAAATATTAACCAGGTCTCGTCCGCCACCTCATGGAGTCCGCTCACTGCCAAAAAGAAAAGGAAAAAGGAAAAAATCCTCTCCCGAGAGAAGGGCAAAAGGGATGGCTCGAACCGTATTGGACGATCAAGATGGCATCGGTTTTGGTGTTGAGCAATCCTCCACACTCCACAGCCCGTACCGTACGACAGCTACCAGAGAGGCGGCGTCATCGGTGGCGTGGACGACGGTGTGAACGGAGGCCCGGTGGAGGCGTCGACGGCGGCGGAGGAAACGAGGACGCGGTGGACGGGGAGGAGGTAGCGAACAGGTCGGCGGCGGTGACGGCGTTGATGGAGACGCGCTTCCGCTTGGACCTCGGCCGCCTGCCCATTATCACGAAGCCGGCGGGGGGAGCTCTGAAGCGTTCGCGTAGGCGGCGGCGACGGGGGCAGGGTTGGGGACGGGGAAGTTGGTCGGCGGTGGATGAGGCGGCGATGAAGGGGAGATCCGACTCGGCGGCCGTGAAGTGCTCGAGGTCCGCCGCGGGCTTGAGGGTCCAAAGGGAGCGGACGGCGCACTCATGCCAGCCGAGGGCGGCGAGGTCCTCCGCCACCTCCGCCATCGTCAGGAGCGCGCCGGACGAGATATCCTCATCCAGAGTCGACCTCGTCGGCGGGATCAGCTCGATGGAACCCAAGGATTCCTGTATAAGAACCTGGACGCAAGAAAAAACGGAGGGAGTACGAAAACCCAAACCAAAACCGAATACTAGCGTTTTGAATAGGAAAAGAAACATAGACAGGGAAGTGCTTACCTTGGGAACGTTGTGGAGTTTGATGAAGCCATGCATGACAATGATCTTAAAGAAGAAGAAGAAGAAGAAGAAGAGGAGAGGAATTAGCTAGAAATGCTTCTTGAATCTTGAAATGGAAGTTCTTGAGAAAGAGGCATTAGGAAAAAGAAAGAGAAGATGAAACACGAAAGTTTGGGGAAAAGGAAAGAACCAAGAAGAGAGAAAGAACCTGATTGAGATGGGCGCGTATGAGGTTGGATCGCCATGGATTCTCATAGAAATGGAGGTACCGCTCCAGCGTAATCCTCGTCTCACTCTTCATCTCTCTCTCTCTCTCTCTCTCTCTCTCTCTTTCTCTCTCCTGGCTCCTTTGTGGCTCTTCTTGGCGTACATGTATATTATATTATTATACATTCGTAGAGCGCGGGGGCGTCTTTTGTTTCCATATGACAAGATGGCCCCAAAGCTCGTAACACGTTGATCAGACGGTTCCGAGCTTATGCTTGAGACTACTTGATCCTTCGTTACAGGTCACAGCGTGTGCGTTCGGATGGGTGGGTGGGTGTTCGTGTGGTACGACGTTACAGGCTCTGTGCCATTGCTCGGTTTCAGGCGTCCGCATGGTCTCTTCTTTTCCGTTTTATTTTTACAGCCACTCATCAAAGCCCTCCAAAGCATAAAACATCGTATCACGATTCTCGCATGCAAGTAATGGACTTCTACGGAGTTTTGCACATGTACACGTGTCGCACGTGGTGGAATGCCGTTGCCGTGACTTTGCACAAATTCAAAACCATTTTTTTTCACAAAATTGAATAGGCAAAAAATTACGTGGCAGGCCATACCCATGGATCGACGGACGGAAATAACAGTGGATAGCATGGGTCGAATAAAGGAGCCATCCATATACAAAACAGTAGGACAAAAAGTACTCACCGGTAACAGAAAAAGAAACGGAAAACGGGAACCAAAACGTGGGTCATACCGCTATACCCGTCTCCTTACTCCCCCCTAGCTCGATATAAAGGACGAGAGAGAAGCATCGATCGAGATCCGCTTCCTCTTCCTTTCGGCATTTCCTCTCGTCTACTTCTGGTGGTCCGTGGCGGGGGTGGAGCGGATGAGATCGCGGGAGGACGCGATCGGCACGGCCTCCACCGCCGCCGTCTCACCCACTCTCAACACCGAACCCACGGGGCACTCCTGCCAACCGAGGGACTCAATGTCCCGCTTCACATCCTCCAGCGACAGCGCCGCGCCGGCGACCGGCAGGCGGTCCCGGAGCGTCGATCGGTCCGGCCGCATCAGCTCCAGCGAGCTCAGGGCCATCAGGATGTGCGCCTGATAAAAATAGATCAATGTATGACCAAACAAAAGACGGGTATAGGAGTAGTTCTAGGGTTTGAGATCGATCAATTAGAAGGATTTGATTTTGGAGATCTGACCTTTTGGCACCGGTACAGCTTGATGAATCCGTGCATGAGGACGATCTGATTCAAATTATCCAAGATAAGCCGGAGAGATCAAGATCTAAAAATTCTTTGGAAGAACGAAGCAAGAATCTCCGAGATCTCTTTGTTGCTCTTGAAGAAGATTGCTAACCTGGTTGAGTTGAGCGATGGTGAGATTTCTCCTCCCATGCTCGTTGAAGAAAGCGACGTAGTCTTCGAGGCTAAGCTTCGGCCTCGCCCCTTTCATCTCTCCCTCCACGGTACCTATTTCGTAGCACTCTTCCCTCTTGGGCTCATTTTACCGACGGCAACTTAATTATAAAGAGAAGAAGTGGCGGCGAGCGCGGCGAAACCGAGGCCGCGACGTGACTTAACCCCTGCTCTTTCGAAGAAATTTCGAAAAAAATCCTTATATGCGGACCTCCTTTCCGAGAAGAGTCGTACGCTCAGCTGCGGACGCGTGTATATAGCAATCATGCAGAAGATAATCCGTATAGAAATAAGTATAGGAACAGAAGCTACTCAACGCTAAAAAATTTCACATAAATGGGAAGATGAACCCATAAAATTACTGTGCGGAACTAAATCCGCATAAAATCTACATGTAGGCAGGTTCTGCACGACAAATGTTGGATGGCGAAAACAAAACCATCAACAATGATAGGCCACGTACAGATCAAAAGAATATCACGGTATCTTAACTATCTATACGTTTCGCGAGCCAATAGGAGGGTTTGTTTTCTTCCAAGCCACTTATATTTATCGGAAAAAAAATAGTACTGACTGAGTTACCTTCCATGCTGCACATTATTTAGAAGAGTTATTTTAAAAAAGTCTCGAGTTTGTTCCTTTCTCTTACCGTTAACTTCTTCTTCCTGTTCTTTCTCGGTGTAATCATGCGCATCTTGCGTGAGTTACGTTGTATCGAAAAAAAAAATCTATATATTTTAATAATAATTCTGATAATATGGTCATGCCATCGAACAGCTTTTGGCTGCCTAACTTGTGACATACTCCTAGTTAATTATTGTATTAATAAAGAATGCACAAGAACTGTGAATGAAGACAGCATTCTTCCTTGAAAATCAGTATTGGAATATATCTGATTGAGCCCATTCGGACGTGGCCCACACTTGTTTTAATTATTTTAATTTAATATGAACTCTGATTCAACATAAACCTCTAGGATGGAATATATTTTATGACGATTGCGATAAAGTTAAATTTTACAATCATAGCAGAGATAACTCTCCTTCCAGTAGGATAATGGCCCAGCTATAAGTAACCACCGTGGGAGAGAAGTGTGCGTATTGGTGCTGCTAAAGTGGGTTCATTAGTCACCGTTTGTTCCGGATCAGTTTGTGTATGAGTTCTTGAACTGTAATTTCTTCTCTTCAATAGAAGCAGTCGAGCCAGGACACCCATTCCCTAAGTTTATTAACGTGCAACAATCTTTGTGATCGAACACCCAAGCCCAAACACGGCGCATGGCTTCAAGAACATAAGATAAGTACCTTAAAAACGGTCATGTTAACTTGATATTTCTTTCTTCTGATAAATATTCGTCAGGTGAATGTCTTCAATCTGGGAAGGATGAGCTTAGGATTATGTTGCCTGGACAAGGCAATGGTCGGTGGCCATAATGCTACAACTTACACAATGACCATCCTAACTCTTCGGCAACCACCGGACCCGGCAGATTGACATGGAACTTCTGAACAAAATTGGAGCTGCTTCTGGTGAAATGAACGATTCTGAGAGGACGAAGTTTCGGAGTCCCCTTATCAGGCAATGTCAAATGGAGGCCTCAGCAGCTGTGAGATGTATTACTTGGAAAAGATGGACCCCAGGGTAGAGAGAATGATGCACAAATTCAGAATGCAGCAAGGTGGTAGGCTGGGAAGAACATCAAATCTTTTGTAGCGAACTTTGCCAATGGACCTCTGAGTATTTTCAGTACCATATACAAATATGATATCAGATTTCCACGTCCTTTTCCCTCAGCATCTTTCACCGGTCTCAAGCAATTTAGTGTTTTAAATCTGTCAAAGCCCTACTTCTGTAGATATTCACCCACTAAACTCTTTGATCTACAATTGCTATTATTATTATTATTATTTATTTCATAATTTCAATATAACTGTGTTGTTTTCCTCTTCTTCATGTTATTTTTTAATAGGTTCTTAAAATACATTCATCAAAGAAGTGTACCTTTAATAGGTAAGATTATCACCATGATTGGAATGGGCACCTTCTCAAGGTCAAATATGATGGTTCCTACTAAATGCAATTGACAGGATTAAAGAGCTGAGCTCCACATGAACACAAATATATGCTTATGCCCTGTAGACGTCGAATAACTGGTTTGCTTGAGCTGGAGAAGGTAGGCCACAAAGAAAGCCAAAAGAATGCATTGTGCCTCTTGGTATCATATTCCCAATTTAATGATTCTCTTAGAACATTTCAGTGCAAGAGGCTCCCACTATTACTAAATCTAGGAAGAGTCAAATATATGCAGCCTTGGACCTGTAGGAGGTGAAACGGTTTCTGATCGCTGCGTCAACGCCCGCCCTCCAATTTAATGAATCCCATGGAATCTCAATTTGGATATTTAGGATCATGCACACTTGCTTCAAAAAGATATGGCAACTATGCAAATTAATATTAACATCACCAACGCAGGAAGTGGAGCATCATACAATGTCTTGATAATTCAAGAGGTGCAAGCGACAAGGATTAAGGGTTTAGCCTCTAATAGACTAGGCCGAAGAGCCCCTTACATTTCAAAAATGCCAATCCACTATAGGGTATTTATGTTCTCTCTAGAAATTTACAATGAATGGCGTAGAACTCATACCTTTTCTAATCATATGGCCTTTCAATCAACTTAGTTCAAGTTCATTCTGACCTAATCCCATCATTTCTAGAAGTTGATCATGAATAACATGGAAGTCAATTTCCTCTTGAATAAGTTGCCCAAAACAATCAACTGAATACTTATTATTTAGAGACCCTTTTAAGCAACATTTTAGTTTGGGAACTCAGTTCGATCTTATCATCCTTAATCCTTTGACGAAGTGAAGGGTCTCTCCTACCAGCCAGAAAGTGAGTACGGAGCAGTGATTCATATGCTCTGGTATCGAGACAGTTGAGCACCTTCAAACTCTTACTGAACCTCTCTGCACCCTCCACATCCTTTGCTTCCTCTAGATATTTCAAGAAGGTGTTAACTTTCTCTTGATCTAACTTCCACTCATCCTGTTTCACCATTGAAACCGCATTCTCCAACCATTTTAGAGCCAAACCCATCTCGCGGTTCTTCAAGTAGTAATCTAAGAACAACTCGCACATCCTGAAGTCAAATCCTGCACCCTTCTCTGAAGTCCTCGCCCAAAGCGATTCAGCTTCTTTAACCATGCCCTTCGTCAAGTAAGCTCCTATCATCAAATTCGTCAATTTTAGGTCATAGGTTACATAAAATAACTCCCACTCCTCATAGCACTGTGTCAAGCCATCAATATCATCCAGTTTATTAAGAGCCTGAAGCATGGTGAGAAAGCTCATGTTGGTGGGCTTCGGAAAGGCAGTTTTCAGAGACTTCCACACCCTATTGACCTCTGCTAAATTGCCAGTCCCTGCAAACAAGCTTATTAAAAAATGAAAAGGCTCCCGGTCATGGCTGTCTACAAGTTCCTCCAGCTTCTTGAGAGCAGATTCCGCTTTTGTAATAAGGCCAGCTGAGCTATAAATGGCAGCCAGGGTACTGTATGCAGACCAGTTTAGTGTAACTTCATCTTCCTCTACCATTTCCTTTATAACTCCTTCAACAGAGTCTATGTCACCAAGTGAAGCATAGCTGTTCATCAGGATGCAGCATGTAAGATTATCTGGGGCAATATTCTTTACCTTCATCTCTTGTATCTGGGTGGGGACCTTTTCAGGCTGGCCTAACTTCATGTAAAGAGACATTAGGTTGTTGTGGACCAGAGTACTGGAAGCCATGTTCAATTCATTCATCCTCTCATAGAGAGCAATGGCTTTGTCTAGCATTTTCTCTGAACAGTAACAGTTCAAGAGGGCTCCATAAGTTCGCTCGTTCTTGGCAGGTTCTGGGAGCTTGGAGAAATACTCCTCTGCTGATTCAATACCCGTGACTTTTGCTATAAGATCTAAGCGTATTGCATGGTTAGTGTAGGACATGTTCATTCCTCTTGTGTTAACCATCCAATCCATCAGCTGTTAAGAGATCGACGAGTGTCAAAATGACTATTGAAGGAGGGCATAGGAAAAATATCTGCACAAGTATAAGGATTTATTTGTTGATTGTTTCCATTAGATGAAGTCTATCATTTTTCCTTATTTCTTCTATGGTTTGCTTTTTCCCCCCTCTTTTAACCTACAAAGATGAATCAGGAGATAGTTCAAAGAGGGAAAAAAGACTAGAAAAGAACATATAGCAAAAATGTTCTACCAAAATTAGGGGTGGCAATTTTAGCCAACTCATCATGTACCTCACCCGACCCGACCTGTTTATACTCAAGGGTGGGTATGGGGTTTAAATATAATACCCTAAGCAGGTTCAGGATGGGTATGGGTAAAGGTATGCCCCACCCTGAACCCGATATGATATAATACAATCTTAATCCACCCCCCCTCCCTCCCCTCTCTAGTTCACTTAATAGATGATAGTTGTCACAGCCTTGTTCGCCTCAGTCGTCCCTCCCCCTACTTATTATTGAAACCTAGAAAACATATATATTCTGTGAAAATCACAACAATTGATTATTTTTGTTTGTTTTGTTTCTAAACCTTCAATTACTTTGACTTATGTATGAATTCTTTCTTATTAGAATATGTTGTAGTTATTTATGTACGTTAGGATTCTCTCCATTTGAATCAAAAATTGAGCCATAGGAGAATTAAGCTATAAGCTTCTCTCATTTATTTAGCAGTTTAATCTCATTAATTATACCTATAAGCTATAGGTGTCGAACCCAACCCGACCAGACCTGCCATAACTTATCCCATCTACTTTACCCAACCTGACCCGACCTAAGATGGGTACGAGGTGAGTATGGGTACAAGATTTTCAATCGCAGGGCAGGTATAGGTATTGGCCGACTTGACCCGACCCGACACAACCCATACCCGACCCATTGCCATCTCTAACCAAAATAGATCATTATAGATTATTAATAAAATTTTCCATCAAGTTACTATATGATTCTACATAAACTGATTCCATATGAATATATGCACATGGAAGATTTCAGATTGCCTTGCCATACAAACCAATTCCACAACCACATTTTTGTCATCGTAGTGCTTTCTAAAGTCATATCATAATAGTTACTTTCATAGAGAGCATATGGAGGCTAATGCATACCAAATATTTGTCTAAATATTTTGCAACACATCCAGAGGTTCACTCAGTGTGTAAATAAAGATTCATAGGGAAAAAAAAATAATGTACAATAGTCAAGAGACAATGAAGTGATTGAAAGCAATAGCTGGAATAAAAGCCATTAAAAACACAAGATGACTATATCAAAACAGGTTTGGAAAAGGTACAGAAATAAAGGTGTATTACATATATTGACATAGATATGCATGCACTGTATGTATATAATAATATTCTTATATAGGCAAATACTCATTCATTTATATATCTACATGGATGAGTTAAGTTACTTAAGTGGATTGATTAGAAGGATGTCATATTCTACTTTTTTGCTTCTGAGAAGCGATAGAGGATACATTGAATCAAAGATAAAGGTTCAAAAGGTGCTCCATATGACATACAATTTTCACTTTTACACCTAATCAGTAGATCCTTTGGAATTAAAAAAGGAGATTTTTTGATCATTATCAGTGTGCTGATCTCTTGATTTCTTCTAGTAATAACAGAAAAAAGTTACATAAACAATCTAGGCGATTATTTCTATCATATAAATTAACAAGGTAGAAATCTTTGTATCTTTCTTGGCATTTTGCACTTATCATTTCATTGTTTTCTTCTTAATATGATTCTGCATTTTCAAGTTTTCTCTTATTACACTGGTTCCACAAACAGTCCCAAGTAAGCCCCCTCTTCTAAGCCAATGTATGTCTGCTTTCTATAACCTATGACATTTAAACTATGGTCACTTCATTTTGTCACTTCTAGCTTTAACAAATTCGTTATCACATTGCATCCATCTTATTAAAAGTGTTTCCTATTTTTTCTTAAGCCTATGCAAACTTTTGTGCCTCTTCTTACCACGAAGATCTTTATTGAACATGCCCATAAAACCTGGATCAGCATTCCATCGTGTTATCCTTAATTGGTGCAAGTCCTTTTCTTTCGTTATTGTTGTTGCAACTCCTATTTTTCATTAGTATACTCAGCTGAATATATTTTTTGCTGCTTTACCACATCATAACCTCAATATTCCCATGTTGGCCATGTTTACCTTATGTACCTAGACCCTAATTAATGGCCAGCATTCTAATACATATAAAGTAATTAGGGCCTTAAAGTTGCATTGGCAAATTTTCCTCGTTATTCAATGGCCAAATACAGTGACTACATAACACCATAAAAGCAGATTCTTAGAAACTAAAGGCTAACAGCTGAAGTCAAAACAAAATTGTATAGTACAAGCAAATAAACTGATAAGCCTCTCATAATGGGGAACAGTGCTAAGAGTTAGCAACCCTCAAACAGGGGAGTAGTTTTAAAAGTAAGACCTGCTTATATGAAATGCCTTATGTAGGCTATTCAAATATAACTATGAACCATCATCTATGGTTGTATATAATGTTTTTAATCATGTGAGGATTCTGGATACATTAAAATCTGGTATAACAGCAAAGATGAAACCAAGTTAAGTCGAAAAAATTACAGAAAAGGAAGAAGGAGTACATAGAAAAGAAGATAAAGAGATCGGTTAAATTTTCATGTGGGGTAGCAGATACATAAAGGAAATGAAAATATCATGATGCCAACAGATAGCTTATAATATAATCAAGAAATTCACAAATATGAAGATCATTATTCTTAAAATTGACAAGTTTTTTATCAGATCTATAATTCTTCAGATAATTTCATGATTACATTCTTTTCTAAAAAAAAAAAGGTTTGGTCTCAAATTTTCATCTTATAGCCAAAAACATGTTCAGTTTGCAACAATTTTGCTAATTAACATCATCAGTCTCATTGTCTCTATCATTAAGGTTGTCTTTATACAAGCTGTGCTTTGCAAATAAATTTTAAAAGATCCCCTCTTCTTTTCCTCTTTTTTATCAATTGTCAAGCACAGGCTGACGTTTTCTTCATCTTAATAACCTTAACCAACCATCCGCATCCCAATTATAAGGAGTCAGCTTCATCAATCCTTCTTCTCAATTGACTCCAATAAAGGATCACATCCTCAGCCACGAGCAACTTCTCCATAGACTTTTTAAAAAATTTATCCATGTTAACTGGTCATCTCCTTCCAATTCCAATAAAACTACCACCAATTCTTTCAGGAAAGCATCAACACTCGATCAGTGAAACCCGATAAAAGACAGGATATAATTTTTCAGCCATACCTGAAGTCGAACAGGACTCGGGCATGCAGTACCATCAATAAAGATTGAAACTTTAATTCAAGTGAAGAGAGATAGGAGCCTTTCCGCAAAGAAGAGGTAAAATAAGAATGGAGGAGAGAAAGGGAGGTGACCTCAAGAGCGTGCTTGTAGCGCCGGTACTTGCGGAGCTCCTTAACGTACTTCATGAGCTCGACCGCCCTCGCCGGCCTCCCCTCCCTCACCCACTTGTTTAGGGTTTTCGTTACGCTTCCTTCCGGCGCTCCGCCCAGCGCCGAGAGCCGGCGATAGAGGGGCTTCCATTCCTTCGTCCCTCCGTTCTCCTCCGCCACTGCCGACGACAACGGCGTCTCTCCGGCCGCCACCGACGCTGTGGAAAGCCTTCTGGCCACCGCTATCACCAGCGAGAGTGGCCGGACTGGGTTCTTCGCCATGGTCTCCTCCGATTTTGGTTGGAGAAACAGCGCGAGATTTTGAGGGCGATCGCCACGCGGGCGGCAAAGAGAGGGTTTTTGCGAGAGCCAGTCCTATCGGACCCGTTTTACAGTAAAGTCGGCGAGTACTGCCGTCTTCTGTTTAAAAATTGACAGAAAAAGGAAATCCAAGCAGAGGAATCAGGATCACGACCCTACCCGGGCTCCAGCCGTTGGATCACTCACAATTGCCATCGAGATTGCGGATTGGTGCGAACCATCCAACTTATCCACTTCGAAACACCTTTCTGTCAATAATGTTTGACCTTTTATTTTATTAAAAATAAATTACAATTTTTTTCTAAATTTATTGATGAATTATACTAACCTCTAATATTTTGAAAAAACTATGCTTACTTTACTAAAGTTAATTTCTATTCAACACTTTAATTTATAATTTAATAAAATATGAGTCAAATCATTAATCTTAAATGGCACCTAAATATTATATCAGAAAAAAATTCAAAAATGACTAAAATAATTTTAAGTGACACAGCAACCACTCAACAACTTAAAAAAAATGTGTATATCCTTCTCTCCACTCAAGAATCGTTAAGTAACTGGTATAAGTATAGGTTTTATAAACTATTAGGCATAAGTATAATAAACATAAACCATAGAAAGATTTTTGTAATTTACTCTTTCATTAAATGTGGAGAAGTAATTGATGGCAACAAATACTAGATTTTGCCTCTTCAAATGGATTATTGATTGAAAACCAAAAAAGCAAACTCCACATCAATTAGAGGATTGTAATAGGTTTACTGGTATTCTCATTTTTGAATAGCATAGTGATTCCCATTTAGTTGTTTTTCCCATCAATTGATAGCATTTCTGGACCCATCAGCTGTGCAAAATTTTTTACAAGATCGTCTCTAACCTGTACATGGTCTGCATCAGTTGGCACTCTGCATGATACATGTTTTCTTTGTGCTAAACCTTGCATGCAAGTACATAGACACACAGCCATGTTAATGGATATTCTAGCTTTAGGAATTTGCTAGGGAAACCTTTTTTTATTTCTAATCTGGAGTATCTAGAATACCTATGTGTTGATGAAATATGCATTTAAGAAGCTTCATGTACCGGTTTGATCCATATAATCATATCATATAGAATCTTCTAAATCTCATTTTGATGACTTTTATTGGAACAAACAGCATCATCTTAATAACTGAACATCACAAACTGATATCTAAATATAAGTATGAAGAAATGCAATTCTACAAAAAAGTTTGCATTTTAAAAATTTTGAGGCCTGATAAATGTAAAAAATTTAGTGTCTGTAGCTGTATTTGCCAGTTAATCAACACTTACTGATGCATGACCTATTAAGATATGCAGATAGGTCATGCCAGTGAGACTACTGCATCATTTTTACCATTTCTAAGGCATGGCATACACCTTTTTATAAATATTGATTTTCATGCCATGCAGCAAAGTATGCATCCAGGAAATAACCATATCCAGCAAATTCACGTTCGCTCCATGAATGCAAATATCTCATCAATGGCTACTCTCCATCATCTAAGAAACATAAGTTGAAACCAAGCATTGTGAAGAAAAGAGGGGGGAAAATGCAAAAAACTAAATTTTGAGACTAGATAAGAAGAATAATTGCTTTCAGCAAGACTTGTTTATTTGATGTTTCCAAAACATTGTATTCAGGAAATTATTTTTGAAAGGGTGTGAGCTGATCTAGTTGGATTTGATTGCTATATTTTGAAGTTGTGGCCGCTCATTTCAGATTCTGCAAAACTCTAGTTTCATTAGGTTGTCTTGCTGTTGGTAGGTTCCTTCATTGTCACATTTAGTCCAGAAGAAAAGCTTTGCCTACCATGATCATAACCGGACGCCACTTTAAATTTCTTAGATTTTTTTTAAAATCAAATATTTGAAATTGATCTCCTTGGGGGCATTGTTGAGCTTAATTTATTGAAAAGATATAACATTTGTGAAGAATGAAAGGGCGTCGTAAAGCTCTAAACCAGTTATATGGCAATAGCGATTGTTAAAGATGCTTTTCATCAGAAAGGGACACTAGCAGAAACTTTAGTCATCATCATTATTTATTGAACATAACGTAACCAAGGGAAGATCACAAAAAGCATATTTACTTGTTTTTGTCCCCTTGGTTTACTTGTGATGGTATTTTTTCAGTTTGATTTTGAGCTAGGTCTATAAAATTTTCTTCAACTGTTCTAGATATTGCAAAATGGTGTTAAAATGAGTTGCTATATAATATATAACAGCAGCCACTATTTCTTGTTTTCTAACTTCTATTTCTCTGGGTTCTTTCCTTGTTCTCTGCGATGTTTTTTTTTTATTTTTTTATTTTTTTGTTATGCCATAGCATACTCTTGCAGGTAAATTGAGGTCATGCGGCTTTTTTTCTTTTGCCTTACCTCTGAAAATAAATGATGTTCTTATAACATGTTCATGTTCTAAAAACAGTAGGAAGTTGGATGGGATTAGCAATTCATCTTATGCTGCAATCAGCGGTATTTCAGAAAACTTCTCTCTCCTTCTCTATCTGTGCATCATCCATGTGTATATGCATGCGCACATGTTCATGTAACATGTATCCATCCATCTATCAAACAATAAAATCAGTGTCTCGAACAATATTTTTCTATTACATTGGCTAGCAGAAATGATATCTTAGTTGTCACATGGTCAAGCATCAAATACTCTGGTGATTTTAGAACTTTAGTCTTCGAACATGGTATCAGAAACCTACTAAAGATATTGATGTCTCAAATTTAAAAACCTTAGTTGCATGTCATTGAACATGTATAGTTACACTTGAACGTCATGGAGTCCTTTTTAACTCCTGTTTACCTCCAGAAGGCCACATGCATATTATGGTCTGTATCCAAAGAGAAACATTAATCCAGCATAAATACCAATGAAGCAACAAACCATCTCACAAACACAATGATCATGTCTCATTGTGGAATGTATACTGGACAGTGGACACCTTGATAGGAACCAGCTAGTCTCGTGATCAGATGATTGCATTAGCTAGAAAATCAAGTTTATAATTGTATTGGGATAATACTTTCACCGACAACCAAAAGCACCGACTTAAAGAACCAGATCTACTTCAAGTATTTGCTTTCTCTCAACTGATCAGAATTAAATAAGTACACAATCAAACAATTAAGACATCCACATCTGAAACTGGTGCCTGCAAGCGCCCGCTTATGTTAAGAATGTAACACGCTAAAAATCAACTATAAGAACTTGTCTCTGCCAAGACGCTGCAAATGGTAATTGATGGTCCTTGCTGGATTTTTCGGCTTTCCTTTCTGCAATAAGGATCAAAGAATTATGAAAGGCGGAGAAGTATGCTTGTTAAAATAAAATTGCATTTTGATGGGAAAAAATGCAAAATAAATGTCACACAATAGTAAAGCTAGGCACAATAATTGCTGGCAAAAAAAAGAAAGATAAACCTGAGCTTCGGCACAAGCAAGCAAGAGATCTTTCTGCCGGACACATTTATCATCATTGTTCTTGTTCAGAGATAAGCAACCAAGGAATGACAGCATCTCCTTCATGCAAGGCTTCCCAACACCTCCAAACTTTTTGGTGTTTATGTACAAACGATCAGCCTTCCGGCCCATGCTGCTGGTTTAACCTACTCAATAGAGAACAAGAAAGCCTTAGCACATTTAATTAATTCAGAAGAAACCAGCAAACATTTCGAGTAGCTTCTCAAATGCTGCATGAATTTCTTGTTTTCAAAGGATTATGAACATTTCCAAGCAAATGCATTGAGAAGAAGCACATTCAAAGAGCATCCATCCAGTCAAATAATTCAGAAGTGTCATCAGAAACTTAGCTCAGTCTATGTAGAATAATCCATTGACTTGTAGACATATATTACAAAATTTCCTACTCTGTTTCTTCTCATAACACTTAAAACAAACAATAAAAACCCACAATAGTCTAGTTTGATACTACACTCAAAACCACAAGTTACTAAAAGTTTGAACGGTAACGAGACAACATAAACTCAAAAATCCCACCTATATGCAAAAAGAGTAAATGAGTAATATATTTTTTCTCATCTATTCAACTTTCAAGAACTTGCAGCCCAATGTGCAAAGCATCACAGAGATAATAAACTTTAATGGCAAAGATCCATTCTAGTCAAACCATTTTGCATATCAATCAGGCATTTCAAGTACAGAAGAAACTAAGGACCAGGATCACACTAAACCCTAAAGCCTAAACCCTAAATCCTAAACCTTAAACCCTAAACCTTAAACCCTAAACCTTAAACTCTAAACTCTAAACCCTAAACCCTATCATAATTTGAAATTAGTCAATTT
>JAOXJJ010000627.1:7452178-7469913 GCA_025769935.1 Phoenix roebelenii | reverse complement strand
AAGATCCATTCTAGTCAAACCATTTTGCATATCAATCAGGCATTTCAAGTACAGAAGAAACTAAGGACCAGGATCACCCTAAACCCTAAAGCCTAAACCCTAAATCCTAAACCTTAAACCCTAAACCTTAAACTCTAAACTCTAAACCCTAAACCCTATCATAATTTGAAATTAGTCAATTTAGGCCGGTCAGACTAACAGATAAACAAATGTAATTTAACCTTTTCCTACGAAGAGGAAAAGATCAAGCCTGCAATGCTTGGTTTTTTATTCATTTTCCTTTTTCCTTGTTCTATTTATTGCCATGGACATTTTTCCGCCTTTTCTAGTTACATATTTACTAGCCATCAAAGCATCTAACAAATATGAACCATACATAAAAAATCCCCTCTTAAAGTTTATTTTTTGATTCCCTTTTCTTTTCTTTGGGCCCCTTTTCATAATTACAATTCTTCATCTCACCTTTTCTTTTTTATTTTTTGCCGGTCGTTTGCTATGATTCATTCATCAAGGGCGCACTAGAGAAAGGACTAGGGCATTACCTATTCAATTCTCTTATTTCATTTTCGGAGACCATGTTTACTATGATCAACTCATAAATCTGACCAGCAAAATACTGAAATACCCAAACTCCAAACACTAAATAAGCTTCGATTGCCAGCTATTATCCATAGAGAGGGAAACCGAGAAAGATCTCCATAGCAAATATATATTAAAATACGAACACAATAAAAACTAAGAGAATCACCGGTGATACTTTGACCATGGACTAAACGATATCAATAAGAAACATGAACGAGTTATTACTCCGCTAAAATATAAAATCAATAGTTCCTTTATGAATACCAAATGATTCATAAAGCCATCATAAGCCATTTCCAGTGAGGGAGACAGATGGAAGGGAGGGTTAAGATTTTGGTTGGGGTAGGAGATAAATCAGGGCTAGGGTTTCTGTCTGGAGGAAAGGTAAGATGATCATACTCGATTGCCGAGAAGAAAGGAGATCGGAGGCGGAGGCCGCGGGTTGAACGCGCCGTCGGGATCTCGATGGAGAAAGGGGCTCCTCGCGGCAGCGCACGAGAGAATGGGTTGGAGCGACAGCCACGAGAGAAGAAGGGGCTAAGGTGTTCCATCACGGTGCTAAATAACGGCCGTTACTAACGGTCTTTAATAATTAATATTTCATTTTAATGATAACGGAATCAAAATAACAGCTTTTTTTTCTTTTTCTTTCTTTCTTATTGCAATATTCGATTGTTGACTCAATCAAATATATATTCCTACCTGCAATTTTATGGCAAGTATAGAATAATATTTTATTTGGTCAACAATGAAAAATATTTTATGTGATTAATAATGATTTAGGCAAATTACGATATTTTTTGGTTTTACATTATTTTTTGTGCAATAATAGTAACAAGCTATTTAAATGATTATTATTTTAAAATGAAAAATTTCAATCTTTATATATTTAAAAGAATAATGGCGTTATTGAAAATCTTGGTTTTGATTCCAGTGTTGTTCTTCTTTAGTTTGTGAGTAATCCAGCATGATCTGGTCATGGCTTTGCTTGGCCTGATCGATTTGCTCCATACATGTTCCTTAGTTTGTGAGTTCATGTTAAAAAAATTAATCTTTTTAATAGAAAATAGAAACTCTGGCTACTACATAATACAAGAGCTATTTAGGAAAAAAAGAGACTCTCGTATTAGTTTCTATATCAATTAATAGAATATCTGTGTAAGCTTAGATCCTTACTTTCTAAACTTGATTGATTTCTATCTGAATCTTTCTAAGATCTGTATAAGCTTTGTGAAATAACACACCATCTGCAAACCACCATGGAAGCTTCAATGCCAGAGTTAAGAAAACCCCCATGGAAGCTTCTATGCCAATATTCACAAGAAGACCAAATTTTCTTTCTCTCTCTCTTATTTTTTTTTTTTTTGTTTGTTACAATGGCTACTTACACTACTCTAGCTTGAGTCCAACCAACAGAATCAAAAAATAATAAATGACAGAATTAAAGAAGGGAAACTTTTGGTTAATACTGTGCAACAAAGGAGGTGATCCAAAAAAGAACTTTCACCTTTTATTTTAGTTCGAGAACAAGAGCTTTAGTGTTAGAGTCAAATCATTTTTAAAAGATTTAGTTTTGTTCAACCACCCACCAAAAAGATTAATTAAAATTTTAAAAGATTTACATATATATTTAGTTGCTGTTCAACCACCCACCAAAAAAGATTAATTAAAATTTTAAGATGGTGGCTATGCATCATATTTGGTTGGGTTGGATCTAGAAGAATGTTGGACAGCCCTCTTTACTTGGTGAATTTGTGTATTTTGAGTCAGCTCCAATAAACAGTAATTATGTTATTAATTTGCCATGTATAAGATCTGCTAATGGAAGCTATATGATATTCACAGCAATCCCCATGACTTCAATTTCCTCAGCAGAACATCATGTACTGACAGGATGATATACTTAGTAGGTGGCTTGATCTTGAATTGCTTAGTAATGCTGACTAGAGGAGAAATGCAAACTGATAAATGTAAAAGTAGAGGCTATGCTGTTGGTCAATCAAAAATAGACTGCAGAATTAAGTATAACTCTTAGCAATTGCTAATCCAGAAATTATATTGAAGGATAGATGTTGCAGCAATCCTTTTTATGCATATTTGCTCGAGGAAACCAAAGAGCAAGCCTCCAGGTTTCCTATATTTCCTGTACTACTTTAGAATTTTAAGAAAAGCTGAAGAGAAATTCAAAATGTACAGACTATTCCAGTAAGTTTCTTTTCAGACAAAGAAAGTCATAAAACAAACCAAATTAACGATTGAGGCTTGTCCCCATAATCATACCCCTATGCTCTGCAAGTAGAGGTTCGGGGTACAAATCTTAGATATTGTATCCCAAGCATTTGGTACAGGGTAATTAAAGAACCAGCAGATCTCCTCCATTTCCCTTTCTCCAAAAAAAAAATAAAAGTAAAAATAAAAATAAACAACAACAACAACAACTAGACCTTAATGATCATGGCATCGAAGGGTGAAACAGTAGAAACCTTCAAAATGCAAGCTGGCTTCCCAGGGTTACTTCATCCTTTCAGAGTCAATCTGCAACCTTGCGTGGAAACACTTACTTCTGGACTTACCATCAACAGAAACAGGGTCTAAGTCATCTGCTAAAGGTCTAAGTCATCTACTAAAGAGGATGCGTCCGGTAGCTTTAATTCCTAGATCTCAAGCACTGGTATTCTGATTGGGGTAAAGAAAAGGAGCTATCATCTTAAATGTATGACCTTCGGCTACCAGTCACTAGTCACACTGCCATCAACAACAGAGTAATTCTAATGGTGAATACAATAGCATATCGCTTTTGTTTTAGTAAGACCAACAAGAAGGATCTGTATTTTCTTGCTATTCAATAGGTGAGAGGAAAACAAAAAACTGAAAATGAGATAGAGTTCAACTCCTTTGTCTTTTCATACGGCTGCTAGGTAGAAAGCTCACTAATCAGTCACAGTGACCCTTCAAGGTAACTTTTCGGTTCCAGATCTCATTTCAATCCCATCATCCTTGATCTACTGATGAAGAGAAGGCTCTGTTTTACTGGAAGCCAAGTATGTCCTGAGCAAAGATTCATAAGCTTCTGCATCTGGATAGGCAAGCTGCTTTAAGATCTTACAAAATGGCTCCATTCCATCCACATCTTTTACTTCCTCAAAATACTTCATAAATTCATTCACCAGTTTTTTCTTTGGTTTCCACCCATTTTTTTTTGCCAAATTTGCGGCAGCCTCCAAACACTTTAAAGCCAAATCCATTTCTTGGCTCTTCAAGTAGTAACTAATAAACAACTCAGAAGTCCGGAAGTCAGATTGAGCATTCTTCTGCATAGCCTTTTCCCAAAGAGTCAAAGCTTCTTTGACCATATCCTTCCTTAGGTAAGCCCCTATCAAGACATTCACCAACCTCACGTCATAAGTCACACAAGCAGATTCCCACTCTTCAAAGCATTGCTTCAGTTCATCAATATTATCTAGTTTATTTAGAGCCTGAAGCATGACAAGATAGCTCATATTGGTGGTCCTTGCGAAGGCTGCCTTTAGAGATTTCCACACCCTACTGACCTCTGCTAAATTACCCGCACCTGCATACAAGCTTATAAGACAATGGAAAGCTGTACGGTCCCGCTTGTCAATAACCTCCTCAAGCTTCTTCAGAGCAGATTCGGCTTTCTGAAATAGGCCTGCTGAATTATAATGGGCAGCCAGATTACTATATATTGTCCAATCTAAGGTGATTCCTCCCTCTTTCATCTCTTCTATGACTCTCTCGACTGAGTTAATATCATTCATTGCAGCATAGCTGCTCATCAACATACAGTATGTAAAATTATCTGGAGATATATCATTTGCCTTCATTTCTTGGAATAGCTCTATAACCTTCTTGGGCTGGCCTAACTTTATGTGCAGGGTCATTAGATTGTTTTGGACCAGAGTGGTGGAAACCAAGTTCAGTCCTTTCATCTTCTCATAGAGAGCAATAGCCTTGTCTGCTATTTTTTCCTGGATATAGCTGTTTAGCAGAGCTCCATAGGTCTGCTGGTTCTTGGCCAAGTCTGGAAGACTGGAAAAATACTCCTCTGCCATATCTATCCCCTTTACTTTTGATATAAGATTCAGGCGTACTGCATGGTCTCCAAAAGAAAACATCATTCCTCTACTTTCCATCCAATCCATCAGCTGTGAATATAAGAAATTTAGTATAGGAATGGTTGTCCAAGCAGATAAACTTTGCTGAATTATAATCACAAAGCAAGAGGAAATGATACATTATAACCTTCCATATGATTTTTGTCCATTTTACTTTTGTCTTTAAATAAAATATTGTTATTTGAATTTGAATGCAAGAATGGAGGAAATAAAAACATGAATTGATAGGACCATTTTATTTTAAGAACACTGATTATCAAATTAAGTCATGTAAAGTGAGCACCGGTTGAATCAACTATTGGCATGCATTAAGAAAGAAAAGCCTATTTATATGGCTTGGGTTAAAGGAGCATAATATACTCCTCTAAAGGCTCAACATGTTTTACAACAAGCTCTTAACCCAACACCAACAATCCATAAATTCGTATAATCCAAGCTATAGAAGTCTAACATCAGCATATAGCACAAAAATTGAACAGTCACCAATATATGTTGATATAGATCATTAGAGGAAATATCTAAGCCTTTGGCTAACTATATAAACAGTTTTAAAATTTTAACTCAAACTATGCATGCGTACAGACTAGAAAATGCTATTAAAATCCACAAATATAGATGAGTCGTTCAAATTTTTTAAGTCAAAATGTTAAGGACAACATTTTTAAACTCAAGAATATGAACAAAGAAAAATGTTAATTTTGCCATCAAATATCAAATTTATATGGTATAAAATCGCGGGACACATTTGACAGTTTAAAAACAAATTTTAAGGTATCAATATGAGATACTAATTTTACCGCTTTACCAAGATTGTGAATATTGAAAAAATGTTAATTGAAGAATACTACGACGATAAAATCTGTATAAGCAAAAGTTACACAAAAAATTGGAACAATTAAGATGAAATCAAAATCATGAGTCATCCTGGAGCTACGGGAGAAAATGTCTAAACAAGATTAAGAAAAGTATGAAGGATTTCAGTTTAACCCACTGGACTATATGCTAGGTTGATCGGCCGACCTGTGCTATTTTCATATAAAAGGAAGCCTGTCACAAAAAAAATAGATGATTGATCTTGGAATAGCTATTAAATGAAATCAAGAAAGACTATATATGCATATGAGAAAGAAGGGTATGAACATATACGATATGGTATAGGAACTGTATGCAGAACCAATGGCATTTTGAGCAATCTACCAGCAGACAGTAAGAGGAGTTTCCAAATGCAAGAGGCCTGTGCCTGGTGATAATTTTCGATATGCGAACTCTGGATATTTACAAGGATGACTATTGGCGCGTGTTATTTACAAATGATATGCCGCGGTTTGATATGAAGGATAGACACATATAGAAGGATTCCAGGAAGAAGCTCTCGCTAAAAAAAGTTTCAAGATTAGTCAAATTAAAGAAAAAGCACAAGGAAACAATGCTAATGGACATTTGCTGGAGGATGTTAAGAGACACCAACCCAGAGTATGTATATTGGAATACTTCTCTATTAAACAAAATAATGGATATTCGCCGTTGGAATTACCAACATGGCCAAAATAAGTCAAGGTTTACCCATGGCAATTTGATACCTCGGTGCTAATTAACAAGCATCATACATGCGAGTGGTTCCATGCACCAAGGACAAGTTTTGACTTGTTTGGACTCGGATTTGTCTGGAAATTTTGTTCCTATATCATCAAGACATCAACAATTATGATATGAGACGAAGATTTTGGCGAGAGCATTTACGATTACTGAATAAGAAAAGAAGGATCTTTTGGTCTGGAGACGATGATACGGTGGGTGGAGCTCACCTCGAGGGCGTGCCTGTGGCGGTTGTACTTGCGGAGCTCCCTGACGAATCTCTTGATCTCCACTTCCGTCACCACCCTTCCCTCCTTTAGCCATCCGTTCATCGTCTCCGTCACGCTGCCTCCCTGAGCTCCGCCCAGCGCCGACAGCCGCCGATACAACGGCCTCCACATCGGCAACCCTCCCGCCTCCGTCCCGGTCGCCGCCGCCTTCGCCGGCGCCGGGGCCGTGCATAGCCTTCTCGCCACCACTATACCCCACGATAGCACCCGGATCGATTGCTTCCCCATGATCGATCAATCTCTGGTTCTAGGGTTTAGAGAGGGTTATAAGAACCCGTAAAATGGGGGAGCGGGGTTTTCTGTTCTCATCCGGGAAAGCTCCTCGTTTGTTTTAGCTATCGTGGACGGGTACTCTTATCAATCAGGACCGTTGATTAATTTATAACTTCGAGTAAGGCCTGACTCGACCCCGAAGGAATCTGGGGGCTGAGAGAGGGGTTGGTCTGGCTCAGCCTATATCAAATCTAAGAGCAAGCGGCAATACTCCTGCAAAGTTAATCCATCTTTTCATTTTTGATTCTTTTTTTTTTGTGCATTAAAAGAAACTTAATGAATTAATGTTAACCGTAGTTTCAAATAAATGTGATATGATCTACATACTTTGTATTTCAATATATATATACATATACATATATATATATATATATTGAGCAACTCTCCTCCTATCTGTTTGGTTTGAAGGAGTTTATTTTCATTTCGATTCTAGAAAGAATGAAAATGTCCCAATTCTCTAAAATCTAATTTTTATTTTCTCCAAGTATTCAAATTTCATTCCGATTTTGACTTCGGTTTTATTAATAAATCAGACACAATATAACCATTCTGAATTTCATTTCAATTCATTCCGATTTCGATTTTGATTATGGTTGCAAACCAAACACTTCCTCAATTTATAAATTCTCTTATTTATTTATTTTATTATTGAACTAAAATTTGAATTGCCAATTTTTGCACCTTTGACTTTTTAGTTATTATATATTTAGAGTTGTTGCTTGCACCTCATTCAGTTATCATCAATCTAATCCAATGGAGTGATTATAAGATTTGAAAAGTTGCACCTTATAACTCCCTACATAAAGCACATGTGCTGGATTCTATTATAGATAAATATTCCTTGTCATGCATTGCATATAGGAGAAAACATAAAAAGCTGCGATCGACATATAATTAAAAATTTCATTTATTATTTAAAATTTGATAACCATAATTTCACTTCCATGCAATGTGTTAGTGGACTCATGATGAATCTATTTTTTGGTGAGGAGTTAATGTAATTGCCGAGGCTGGTGGAGAACTTCTTGTCTGCGACTATTTCTAACTGCAGGTAACAAGTAACTCAATTTATTGTAGAATTTGAGTTGAAGATATCCAAAAAAGCAGTGTAGCTACATCTACAAGTTGAGTTATATGTGACTCTATTTATAGTACTCTAAGCGCCCCAATATCGTACTAAAGAAGCAAGAGTTTCTTAACACATCCCGAGGAAGCTACAGTTGCTTAAAATCTATTTTTTTTCCCTTACTTAGCTCATTTTAATTGAATGACCTTTTCTCTGGTACTCTATATCTTTGTGTATGTAATTCTCATCTTTTAAGTTGACATAATTTTTCCCTTAAAACTTTTACCAATAGATATGTTTTATATGACAGGTTTGTGACTATATACACTCAATGGGATCTTGAACTCAAAATTCCTAGACATGCAATTATTTAGATGTCACCATCTATTGAAGACTTGAAGTTTCGTCAATTACCCGTCTCTATTACTTTTCATGTTTAACTCTTTCACACGGTCCCTGAAGTTCCGTCAATTATTTTTTGTTGGACTTAAGTTGAGTTTAACTATTTGATTCAATTCAACTTTTTTCCTTAAATATATGTTCTCAACTTGAACTAGATTTCTTACAATTTCCAAGAATTTTGCTTAATTTCTTAACTCGAGCCTATGTTACGTGGGAACCTAATTTGGGAGTGACAGAGATAAGCCTTACTTATAGGGGTATGAACCAAGATGTTTAAGTTTGATGGATTAAGTCAAATGAGATTGGATCAGATTGAGTCCAATGCATCAAAATCCGTACCTTATTTGACTTACCACCGACCGAAAGGAGTAAAATAACACATCATAGCTGAGTAAAACAACATTTAATGCAAACCGGGCCAATTTGTGAGGATGCATTAGGGTGTTTAAATGTATCAGAAAATCATGAGATCTTATACTTCTGAAATTACTCATCACCATCATGAGGGCTTGACTCGAGTACGTTCGTGTAACAATTGGGTTTGCATTGGATTAAGCATAGTAAGAAATAGAATCAAATTCATGGGTATGATCAAAACTAGATCAAGGTCTTGAGTAGGTGCCATTATTTTCGATCTAATCTGAAACTTGTTAAATGACAATTTAGCCTCAACACATAATTAATAAGTTTTGTAATAAATATGAGGAAAATACTAGGTAAATCATCAGATTCGGGCTTTGCGAGGTCAGGTTAGTGACGTATGACCAAAATAGGCTGCTAAAAGTGTTCTGTATGCAATTTATCTATGACATTTTGTTATCCTACAAATTTATTATTCAATTACTCAATAAATTGATTTTTAAAATTTTATTATCTTCGAGCACATCTTATAGGTATTATATTTATTTTCTATTATTTAATTTATCATATTTTTTAAAAAAATAATGATAATTTTTATATTTTTTTATATTTTTAAACAAGCATTGCACGTCCTAATTTGCTGGTATCCATGAAAATTGCCAATATTATTTCAAACTTAATATAAATCACTTTGTAAATAACCCCTTGTCCAAAACCAACATCGCCACATTTAAGCACGTGACGTGCACCTGAATATTTTGGGTTTCAATGAAGCGATATTTTGACCGAAAAAATGACCATATTTCCCTCCGCCATCCGTTGTGAAAGGCGGCTTTAATGGAGACCCTCGCTATCCTTCGCGCTCCCTCACTCCTCGTTTCCTCCCGCTCGCCTCTCGGACGCCAAGACCGCTCCGGTGGAAACCCTATGTTTCGGGTTGCCTGCTCTCCGGTTAGATCTCAAGCGGTTCGTTTCTTTTCTCCCTCCTTTCACCCCATTGCGTGATTTCTTGATGGAAATTCTCATCGTTTTCTCTCCTTTGCCTTTCAGATTGATTCGCCGAAATCCGAATACAAGCCTGGTATCTTTGATGGTCTGCTTCTGAAGTTTTTTAGGAAGAAAATGGTGGAGGTGAGCTCGATTCTCTTGCAGGAGATGTCGGATAAGAATTCCTTAAATTTTTGAATTAGATCTGGAACTTTTTTATGATAATTCAATAGATTATGCTTCAATAACTGTCTCTGTATGGTTGGATTTCGGATGTGAAATTTTGAATTTTTGAAATCTTTTTTGTTTAAAATTTCTATTCACTGACTATGGAACTCCGAGTATTCTCTTCTACGGTGAAATTAAAGTCCAAGTTCGGTAACTTTCTCGCAGTTTGTCTTCTTGTTTTATTAGATGTAAAAAAGTAATAGACGGTAACAAGTACAAGATTTGCTCTTCAAATGGATGATTTGTTGAAAACCAAATAAGCAAACTCCGCATCAATAAGAAGACTAGTACTGGTATTCTCATTTTTGGATAGCGAAGTGGTTCCCAGACAACATGTCCGTTTAGTTGTTTTCCCCATCAATTGATAGCATTTCTAGACTCATCTGCTGTGCCCACTTTTTTTTACAATATTGTCTCTGACCTCTACATGGTCTGTATCAGTTGGCACTCTGCATGATATATGTTTTCTTTGTGCTAAAACCTTGCATGCAAGTACATGGGCAGACACACAGCCATGTTAAATGGATATTCTAGCTGTAGGAATTTGCTAGGGAAACCTTTTTTTCTTTCTAATCTAGAGTGTCTAGAATACCTATGTGTTGATGAAATGTGCATTTAAGAAGCTTCATGTACCGGTTTGACCCATATAATCACATCATATTGAATCTTGTGAATCTCATTTTGATAACTTTTACTGGAACAAACAGCATCATTTTAATAAATGAAGATCACAAACTGATATCTAAATATAAGTATGAAGAAATGCAATTCTACAAAAAAAGTATGCATTTTAAAAATTTCAATAAATTTAAAAAAATTAGTGACTGGAGCAGTATTTGCGAATTAATCAATACTGGCTGATGCATGACCTCCTATGATATGCAGATAGGTCATGCCAGTAAGACTACTATCGCATCATTTTTGTGCTACTATTTCTAAGGCATGGCATACACCTTTATGTTAATCTTGATTTTCATGCTGTATCTTGATTTTCATGCCATGCAGCAAACTATGCATCTAGACTTTATTTCAGATTCTGTATAACCATACCCAGCAAATTCATATGTCCTCCGTGAATGCAAATACTCATCAATGGCTCCTCTCCATCATCTAAGAAACATATGTTGAAATCAACCGTTGTGAGGAAAAGAGCAAAAAAATACAAAAAACTAAATTTTGTGACTAGATAAGAAGAATAATAATTGCTTTGAGCAAGACTCGTTTATTTGATGTTTTCAAAACATTGTATCCAGGAAATTATTTTGGAAAGGTTGTGAGCTGATCTAGTTGGATTTGATTATTATACTTTAAAGTTGTCGCTGCTCTTTTCAGATGCTGCAAAACTTTAATTTCATTAGGTTGTCTTGCTGTTGGTAGGTTCTTTCATTGTCACATTTAGTCTAGAAGAAAAGCTTTGCCTACCATGATCATAACCGGATGCCACTTTAAATTTCTTAGAATTTTTTAAAATCAAATATTTGAAATTGATCTCGTAGGGGGCATTGCTGAGCTTAATTTATTGAAAGGATATAACATTTGAGAAGAATGAAAGGGCGTCATAAAGCTCTGGACCTGCTATATAGCAAGAGGGATTGTTAACAATGCTTTTCATCAGAGAGGGACACTAACAGAAACTTTATGTCGTCATCTCTTATTGAACATAATGTAGCCAAAAGAGGATCACAAAAAGCATATTTATTTGTTTTTGCCCCCTTCTTTTACTTGTGATGGCATTTTTTAGTTCGATTTTGAGCTAGGTCTATAAAGTTTTCTTCAACTGTTCTAGATATTGCAAAAAGGTGTTATATATTCATTATGTTGGGAACACAAGAAATAAGTTGCTATATAATATATAACAGCAACCACCATTTCTTGTTTTCAAATTCTATCTGTCTGGGTTCTTTCCTTGTTCTGTGCAATGTTGTTCTTTGCTATGCCATTGCATACTCTTGCTGGTAAATTGAGGGCATGCAACTTTTTTTCTTTTGCCTTACCTCAGAAAATAAATGATGTTCTTGCAACATGTTCATGTTTTAAAAGCTGTAGGAGGTTGGATGGGATTCTGAGAAGCCTGGATATGCTGGGCTGATTGAAGTTGCTAATCGTCTTATGATGAAGGGGAAAAGCAATTTGGAGACTGAGCAATCTGCGGTATTTCAAAAAACTTCTGTATCTCCTTCTATATGTGCGCATATACATGTGTATATGCATGCCCACATGTTCATGCAACATGTATCCATCCCATCCATCTTTGAATCTATCAATACTATAAGCACATTTATATCAATCTATATGCATGTGCTGATGTGCAAGAGCATTCACGTGCATATGCGAGCGCATGTATGAAATGAAAATATGTGGTTTGTGCATGTGATATTTATATAGGTCTTTGCTCAAACTTTTGAATGCATTTATGATTAGATATTTCTGTTTTAACACAACAAAAGACCAATAAATTCCCTTGCACTCTCACAACTCGTGCATAAATTGAGGCATTTGCATGCATACAGACATGAAATCATGCACACTGCCATGCATGGATATGTACTCTCTGTTTCAATGAATGATACACTATTCATGCTCATGTTTTTCTGTGTAATGTATGCCTTTCAATGGTTCTATAAATTTATATTATATATCGGGCACGTCTTTACATATATCACATAAAGTTTATTATATATCAAGCAATATTAAATGATAGTCAACTTAATGTTCACTTTGTCCTGGTGGGTTATATAATTTTTTGTTTTGTCACGGTTTCCCCAACATGTTTGTAAGCTGGTCTCACATTTTCAGATGATGATGAGTTGCTTTCCTTTCTCAGGTACTTTAGGGTTTTTATCAGCAGTTTTAGGTTTTTGAGATAACAACTGGATCTTGGCACTTTTGAGATGCCAAGAAATCCATAAATCATTTTGCAGCGCACATATTTGATTTAGAATATAGAAATTTAACCAATATGCAGACATGGATTAGGAGGATGTCAGAGGATAACTTCAGAAAACCTTTCAAATTTCCTTGTATATTTGCTTTTCATCTCAGCAACAGCCTTAGTGAGGAAGATGTCTTTAATTTCAGGTTGCAGGATTAGAACAAATAAGGAAAATACTTAAGAATATCTGGGTCTTTAGTAACAAAAAATGAATTGGACATTTTAGCAATTTGAACAGCCTGGCATTAAACAGGAAGCATTAACTTGGTCCGTATCCAGTAAAGCTAAACCCAGCTTAATTTTTAGGGCTTTTCCTTTGCATTGATATGTTATAGGCTAGATGCTTAGAACATAATGGTAAAATATTAAAAATATAGCATACAGACCTGTACATTGGTAGTAGCATGGTAAAGTAAAATAGTCCAAAGAGCAAGGGAGAAAAAAGAAAATTGAATTAGCTATCTTGTACCTTGTATTGAAATTCCATGTCATCATATATTCTGACCATTAAGACCCAATGTTTATATAGACGATAGCTCAAAATTCAGCTTGGAAAAGCTTTTGAAGGATAAAATCAATTTCATGTATGTCAAACATTGCAGAAAGCAGGTTATGTGGACATCCATTAAAAGAAGTTCAAACAAACATGGAAAATGTTGATTTACCATATGTATCAATAGAAGAAGGAATCTGTAATTTAGAAAAATTGAGGGGAAAGAAGGAAAAGAAAGAGAATAATTTGAAGAATTAGGTGCATGATATGTTGACCATTCGCTACGATGAATGGGTAGAGTTGGGGGGTACCCTCCCATTACCAACTAAAGGCTACACCAGATAACAAAGTCGAGAACCGGCAAAATGACAGATGCTCGTTATGAGCGGTGTCTCCACAACTAGTCTCAAATGAGCGATTTGCTCAAACAGGTCTTTGGTCCCATCATGGATACGTCTGGGGCATAACAACATCCAAAGGAAAATGGACTGATGCAGTGGTAGCGGGTCAGGTTTATGATAACCTTGGTTACAATTGCAGCCTAACATGTCTCATTCTCTTGAAATAATCTTCTGGATTTTCTGCTTTCTTAGTTGAGTCTTTGGAGGCCAAGGCTCATCCAGCTGTTCCATGTCACACTTGCCCACCCACCTGGGACCTAAGGGAAGAGGGGCGTATCAACTCTCTCTCTCTCTCTCTGTCTCTCTCTCGTGCCTTTCTTTAGCTTGGTTCTTCCTATTCATCCATTCGGGACAGGGCAGGCAGCCCACAGACAAGGAACATCCTTCTTCTCTTCATGTATGTACAGTATATTCTTTTACTGGTATGTACAGATTCCTGTAGAGCTTTGTCAGCTTGTATTCTGAAGGAGGTTTAAAAGTAGGATTCTTCTATATCAACTTTGAAATGATCTTCTGTCTTTGCTCTCTGAATTTCGCATGGAGCCTCTCCTCCCTTCCATTTATCTTAACAACCAAGTCATCCTAAATTGGTAGTGGTTATGGAGATCTTTCATTCTCCAGTGGACTGTCAACAAACTCTAGTGCCTTCAGCTTCTGGTTTATCTCAGGAAGCTGAATGTTCAACTTGATTTCTGGATCAAGTAAAGTTTCAGCTTGGCCTCATACTTTTTTTGCTACCTTTAATTATAACTAGGGAAGCCCCCACTTCTGTATTCTAAAATGAGGCTCATTGCTATAAACAGGTGTGTCAGTGAGTAGAACGTGTGTAAGTCCATTGGTTGAGACCATAATTCATCAATGGCAGATTATTGAGGCTTAATAACAATATAAGGTTCATGATCTTCACAATATGAAGATTATCCTATTTTTTGTTTCTTCTTTGACCTTATATTCGAAAAAAAAGGGAACAAACCAAACAAACCCCTCCCTCAAAAAAAAGAAAAAAAGGAAAAAGGAAGAAGAAAGAAAAGGAATAAACAACAGCAAACAAAAAAATAGAAAAGAAGTACATGCACATAACAGTCATGATTTCAATTATTAGTTTACATGTACTATGGCCGCTGCACTATATTTCTCAAAGTTTGATAAACTTTCTACCTTTTCCTGCATAGACATGTGATCTTTATCTGCTTATTATATTTAATATGGCCTACCTTCAAAGAGCATATTTATTGTTCACCTTACTCTAGTACTTTGTGTCTATGCTATGTTTTTTTTTCTTTTCCGTGTGTGTGCATGTGTTTGTGCATGTGCTTTTGTGGTTTATTTATCTTTCCTTTGTTAAGCATCTGACTTTATTACTTGAAAATCTTTCTCTGCTTACGGGTATTCTGGATGACAGGTCCGCATACTACAATCATTGTTTCCTCCATTCTTACTCATTCTTTTTAAGATGCTCATAGCACCTATAGGTGGTGGCCGAATAGCGTCCATGATGGTTGGTGAGTTATTGTAAATTTAATTTATTAATGAGTACTGGTTTTCAATTTCAATATCTTATGTTCTTTGCTTTTCCTGTTCAATACTGTGCTATATAAAAACATTTAGTACACTAGCTGATCTTAAAACCTGAAATTACGTAGCGTAGTTTCCTATTTGAGCTTGATATGCATCTTCAATATTCCATTTTGTGGTGGTTACTTAAGGTTACTTTGTGTTCTGAAGCAAGAGCAACTGCACTTTCTTGTCAGTGGCTGATGGGCCCATGCTCAGTCAATTTAGTTGATCTGCCTGATGGGTCCTCTTGCACCAGTGGGGTACTGTATTTATCTGAAATTTGCAGTTTTTATACATTCATCCAATCCCTCTCTTGATTTATTGTGTCTACTTTTGTTGGTTGGTTACACTGGTACTCCATTCATGTAGGTGTTTGTAGACAGGTGCAAGTATCTGGAAGAAAGTAAATGCATTGGAATTTGTATTAACACATGTAAACTGCCAACACAGGTTAGTGCTGATTTACATATTTTCACTTTAAGATTTATGTTAATTTGTCTATGTCTTTTATACCATAAAATGACATGAAATTGCTTATTTCCATGTATCTCTAGAAAATTATGATTGTTTCTTCCAGAAAAGGTGGTGCCTCAATCTAAGAACTATGATTTTCCTCAGTTTCTGGTAGATAGGAGTGTGTTTCCCAAGTAAGGAGGCATTGCTACCTAAGAACTTTCATTTACATAGTTTCTTGTAGACATATAGACATTTGAGGGCCCTAATAGGAAATTTGAGAAGGAAGCAACGTGAAAAGGTAGAGAAGAAAAAACTTTTAAGAGCATTGGATTATATTTGGAGATTTACTAATTTGAATCATCCTTTCGGGACTTCAGAATAAATATTTCATTTTTCTTATACTGCTGGAAGTTGATCGTATTACTAATATAAAATTTCATGATCTGATGAGAGGGTCAATAATCGAGGTTGCTATTCTTTATTATTCCTTCTTGGCAAACCCCTCACCACCATCATCAGGCGATTGAAGAACATATTAAGTTGTCAAGGATAAGTATTTTTACTGCCATTTTAATAGCACATAGTGTAGCATTGTAAAGCTGTTTTGTGTTTATAGTTATCAAGACAAACAAGATTCTTGGTGATAAGTTGCTAGGCCACAGGAGCAGTGACCCAGATGTTAATATTCTTCCCGATAGAAGGAAGGTTCCACAATCAAATCACTGTGGTGTAGCGCAATTCAGTGATTAGTCGCCAGTGTGCAAATGCTTGGTCTGGTCCAATTGATAGTGGTTTATGGGTTAGCATGGTAGTTCAGTTACGATCATTGTCAATTGCTTGGTTCAGAGGGTGGAGATTGGCGTGATTCTGCATGATTTGACACAATTCAGAAGCAATCTGACATGGTTCATCATGGTAGCATGGTTCAAGTGCAGGTTAGTACTGAATGTGTATCTGATTTTTTGCCTCCTTTTTTTTGGGAGGTAGGGGGCATTAGGAACCTTTAGGGCTTCTCTCTCTCTCTCTCTCTATCCTCCTAGAACACCCATTTTCTTGGCTACATGATACTAGGTTTATCTTTGATTGCCCATTAAGACACCAGAGGAGTTGGCAGCCTTCCAAACGTAGTGGTTTGTGCATCGCTAGAGAACTTGGATGATTTTTATGGTAGGTTAACTACATGAAAAGGGCATGGTATCAATGCTCAAGATATTTGTGAATGGTAGAAATATAACATTTTACTAAATACTGCAGTATGATGTGAAAAAATAACAGCTTTCTCATTTGTCAAAAGAAGAAGAATATTCTTCCTTTGGGCAAGATGTATGTAGAATGAATTTCAATCTTTGATGTCCCAGGAATGTCAATACCGTGAATTTCAGCATATTAGAATATAAAATATATGTTACTTAATTTTTTTTTCTTTGATTAGTATTTATTTAATAATTATGAGATCTCTGCTTTCAGACTTTCTTCAAGGAATGCATGGGAGTCCCACTACATATGGAGCCAAACTTCAGTGACTATAGCTGCCAGGTAAATTGATTTACATTGTTGTCTATAATGTCGTGCCGCTAATCTAGTTTTACCTCATCAGTAACTAGCTTTCCTTGTCAAAACAAATATTGCGCCGGAACACTTCTAGAGATATCCGATACTGCATCTTTTAAGAGCCATTGACTATAGTCCCATTCGATTGTTATAGGTGGTAAAGCTTTTGTCTCTAGGGCCTTTAAACAATATAGTTAATAAAGCTTTTAACAAAAAATTGTTTGATGTTTAGTAACTATGTTTATGAAATATTGTGGAACTTTAACCGGTAACCAAACTGAAAAAATGCTTTTAGTATCAGAAAATGATAATGAAGGATATTATACAGTGACTTCAATTTTCTAAATATTCGTATTATGAAAAATTGTTACTAAAAATATTCTTAATCTATAAATTATTTATTTTGATATTTAATCCAAATGATATAATAAGTAATAATTTTTTAC
>JAOXJJ010000627.1:7439315-7452078 GCA_025769935.1 Phoenix roebelenii | reverse complement strand
AAGTAATAATTTTTTACTCATTTAAAATATAAAAATATTTTTATAATATTATAATATAATTATAATATATAATAATATTGATAATAATAAATATAATATGTATATTGTTATTATGTTGTACTATCCAAAATTGTTATTATAAAGTATAATTATCTTATAATTTAGTTTTTATTTTAATTTAAATAATATAATAAGCATATAGCTTTTTTTTATAGGTGATTACCAAGTAAAATAGAAAATCATGATAGCAAATTGGATAATTCTTGATTTTAATAGAAACATAAATGTTTGACTTTATTCTATATTTCTTTCTTTATGTAATTCATCAATCTCTAAATAATTAAGTGGCATAATCTTGAAACTCAAAATCCTTAATTACATGACTACAACATTAAAAATGTACCAACTTAAATGATTATGGCAATAAAGGGTATTACATTAATCTTTTTAAAAAAAATTGTTGTGGAGATAAGAATCCAAATCTCTCGAGTGAGCCACCAGAAAAAGCTTCCCAACATATTTCAGAAGGCTTTTGCCCAGAAGCTTAAAATTAGAGCTTTTCCTTCATCATTATTTTTCAACTTTAAGAGTAGCTAGAAAACTATTTCAAAATTTGTACCACACATCTTAAAATCATCCAAAAAAGCATCTAATCTTTTAGGAAGAGCTTTTTGAGACTTCAAAATCAATGCCAAACAGGGCCTATATGACATGCCTTCTTAGAAAAGAAATACTATTTTCACCTCATTTTTTTTGTGAATTGGATAGTCTGCATAATTTGTCTAAATATACCTCCTTGCAAACATGTTGAGCCCAATCAAAATAGCCATCTTGTACAAACCCATTTTCGTGTCATCAGAGTGAGCCACAAATGCCGATATGCTCTACGAACGCGCGTTTTGTTGGGTTAGCAGTTGAATTCTCTCTCTCTCTCTCTCTCTCTCTCTCTCTCTCTCTCTCTCTTCCTTTGGGAAGTGAGATGCTTAAGAGGACGTGGAAGCTATTACTAATTCGGGTTTCCGTTTGGCAGTTCAACTTTGGAATTCTGCCTCCACCACCAGCCACTGAGAAAGCCCTCCAAGAGCCTTGCCTGGCCATATGCCCGAATGCCAGCCGTCGCAGAGACCTTGGCAGAAGTGGTGACATTGACCTATGCCCAAAGCTATAAAAAACAATCAGAAGCCTGTTATCGTTTTTGTTATTCACATGTACCACCGTGATGCTGTAAGCGTAAGATTATAACTGCAAGCCGATTGCACCATAAATCACGAAAGATGTGCGCAGATCTTTTCAAATCAGCCATCAGGCCATCACATTGTCCTGTCAATAATGGATAAGCTTTTCGGTTTAAACTTTAATGGCTGTATGCGTGCTAAGTTCATCGCCGGTATCGGGCATCTGCGGTGAGATTTATATTCCTGTTTTGATGGCCGCATAAACTAGTCCGTGGATAGAATCCACATCAGAAGACAGCAGCTGTAGACAAAAGTCGGACGGTAACGCCAAAAAATTTTAATCTTTATCCCTGAAAATTAGGATATTAGAATCTTTCTCAGAGATGATTCCCGCCATCTTAATATTTTTGGAATCACACGAGTCAGAGATTCTTTGGTCGGAAACAATTTTTCACTCTCCCACCGTTTGTTCTCTAGATAGCTCATCCAGGCATCCAAACAGCCAAGCAAATTGTTCGTTTATCGTTGCTGCCAAAAAAGCGCTTCGCCCATCCTCTGAAAGAGACAATTCTGGTGGCAATGAAGAGCAAATCAGAAGTCTAGGTTTTGGGCTATACTGATCATGCGTTGTGTATTCCAACAAAACAACGGACCTGCCATGTTCAAAAGCAGACATGTTCCGCGTGCAAATGAATCAGGTACAACATAAATTCAATCGTCTGTTAAAATACTCCAGCCAAACTTCCTGAAGCCTCTATCTAAAATATCATGTCAATAGAGCTGGATTCAAATCTATTAAAGTTAGTCCAACCAATTAAAACCGAAGACACGCCGAACAAATAAAATATACTTCACCATAAAGAAGACTCATGAAAAGCACTTTCGGATATGTTGCTAAAGATAACCCCTTTATATGGCGATATCTGCAATTTACGAACATTTGTTGCTACTAAATCCGTCACAGCTCTCCCACTGCTCAATTAAAATTCATATGTACTAAGCAACAGCAGAACATGGGGAATAGTAGGTGCCAAGTTCATCAACTACACCATTTTGAACATGCCTTTTGAGCAAGAAAGTAGGATTACCATTTTGAACATGTTAACTTGCTGGTTTCCCATACATACTCATATCTAATTGAGCTCCTGTGCGTGAATATCCAGCTGACTCAATTATCAGCTTAATTGGACTGAGCCTTGTGTCTGATTATTGAGGCTTCGCATGCTAATAGACACCTCAATGACATTTTAATTATTCTGCAAAGCGAGTAATCATAACAGATCTCTTCGCAAATCTCTGTTATTCATAAACAACTGAGTGCTACTAGGAAATAAAAGAAACCATGAGAAATCTGCTCATCTACCGCTTCGGTGCACTGAAGGCAGTCACCTAGTCTGATAGCAGCCAGACGTTCATCATATTATGCTGTATTTCTACCTGGACATTGACACCTACATATCATCATCACTGCATCTGAGTTTCAGCCCTTCTTTCCTGCTGTTTAGAACTTAAACCATCACATTTTCCCATTCTATGATTAATGTTGGTCCCTTAGACAGAAAAAAAATATTGCAAGCAGCTCTAATTACAGCAATACTCTGTTTTCAAGTTACCATGGGCTACAAGAAAATAATGATTAAATCCTAATTAAAATGCATCAAAATTACCTTTTCCTTAAAGATAGATTACAATGCCAATGTAGACAAGCAGCAGAGAACAACAGTAAAATACCAAGGACAGGTAACAAAGAACTATATTCGGAAGTATTTTATAGCTACTAGGATAGCTCAAGAAGAGTCAAATACATATTTAACATGCATAATTAAAGAGAGGCAACTGACCTTTTTAATTTCTAAAAGATAGTTTTTGCCCTTAACAGTAATATCCAGCACCTTGCAGTCTTGAGGGATTTTATCTTTCCTTCAAGAGCTCCCCCAAACTAGAACTCTGTTACCTGTTGCATTATCACAAGGAAGTTTGGATATGCAGCGGCAAACCATGCCTCCCAGGTTCAAGAATAGATATGAAAGTAACAGAATGAATTCACTCTATGCAAGGGAAAAAGTTTTGGAAGAATTTGCAAATCATGCTTTGCATTAGCTCTTAATTGTTTAAATACATTAATCAAATTAGAGGATACCCACTCATTTTTCATGGTGTCAACAATCCTGTAATTCTATTGTCTCTGACTATCAAAAGATAGCATTTACTACTACAACCAATGAAAAAGGAAATGCTGCTACAGCAAGAAATTTGCTGCATGTTAGAGAGAAAGAGGGGGGATTGATATCAGAAATTGAAACAATTAATGCATTTACCAAACAAAACATAAATCAAAACGTTTTAACTGCATATTAACTGCATACCCATTGCCTTTCACTTTGAAAAAGTTAAAGCGCAAATATCCTGTCAGGTCTTTATGCACGCATGCACTAGTAAATGCTGATTAAAGATGCAAAACTCAAGGAATTATATTTCTACCACAATCACATGAAGCTATATGTGAATATGATGAATGCAAATAATGAATCTATAAGATTTAACAAATAAATTATCCTTAGCATTAAGCAAGAACTGACCATGAATTCAAAAGAAAGAAACTCTTATTTTATCTTACAGTGAACGTAAAAGCTGATAATCATAAAAGCTTCCTCATGGCGTAAATATCCACTTGCCCTATTGGATAAAAAGCAAAACAAAAAAAGGGATCTTTAAAAGCTAAGCCACAAGTTCCTGAGGTGAGATAAACACTCTAATGATCACATGACCGGCGAGGTATGTGGTGATTAATTTTGTCAAACCTCTTTTAATCAATCAGTAAATCATACCCTCTCATACAGGTAGAAGAACACCAATTGGCTTTTTGCCTATGCTCCAGGAAAACTCTGCTATGAAAGCAATGTCCACAAATAAACAGAAGACAAGCATTACCTTTTTATCTGTTTGCATCAGCGAAGCTAAAGAGGTGTAAAAATACTGATATAATATTTGGAACTCATATGTTAATAATATTGCAGCTTTTCAATGAAAACCCTTTCCAGCATGCATATTGTTAAGTTGTGACTCGATCTAGTCAGAATCTAAAAATGTTCGCAAACAGCAAAACAATAAATGGCAGGAAATGTTTTTCTTTGTTTCAAAGTTAAACAGATTGGTGCAGCAACAGATTGCTATGTATGTTAGTCAACAAGCCCGTTAGGAAACAAAAGCATTGTACCAGATAGTGCAATGATTTTTTATGATGAAACTTTAATCACTTTACCATTGAATTTCTGCAAGGGATGCATGCATAGGCTTTTGGTTTGATGATAGGACCAGCATAGCAAGGAGGGCAAAGCTATAGAGATGGCATAGAGGTGCCGAGTTGCGGAGCACTCTTGGGAAGAAGAGTCTATACTATAGCATGGAGGTGCGCATGAGCATTGCGGTTGACCCAAGGGGTCAGGTTGCTTGCGGGCACTCGAGAGTGTCACATGTGTTCAATTCGACATAGATGCCGGGCAGGGGCATAGAGGTGCATACTTGGCTACAGGGCTGGACTGCTGCTTGTTTATATCATTATATGTATGTCCGTAGGAAAGACCTAGGAGGGCTGGCCTTGGTGTGTGGTATGTTAGGGTGCCGCCCAAGTGTTTATGAGTCAGAAAACACTCACCTCGTGACAGGGGGAAAGATAGGGATGAAAATCAACCACTATTGAGCAATAGACAAAAGCAAAGACTTCACCAAGACATGATGAAATTAAGCATAAATGCAAGTCTTGATCTATCAAAAAAGGAAAACAAAAATAGCGTAATCATACATTGGAGTAAGGTTAACGATCCCATCCAGATGGTCGCTTTCTTTCCCGGGGCCTATCTCTAGAACTGCAATGATGAAAATATATAATCAGCAACAAAAACAAGCATAATAAAATAAACAATTTTTTTAGTGATTTGTGAATAGTTATATTGCTAGAGCTACATTTTCGAACCATAATGATGGCCAGCTAAAAACCATTAAAAAAGGAAGCAATGAGGAAATCGTGAAAATCAACTTCAGATGGCTAACCTTTCAGGGTTCTTCTGATTTCCATTTTCACTTGTGTTTCCTCCTGACTTAGAGGCAGGAGTAAAAGAAGTAGCTGGCTGTGATTTATATGCCTCTCCACTAATTAAACCACCAGACACAAAACCACGTAGAACTGGTTTCCCATTGGAAGATATACTACATTGGTTTCTACCGTCACACTGAGGACTCGATGTGGCAGCAACAAAATTGCTTTTAAACTGTGTCATCATCCCTGTCCTCAGGGAATTAACAGTAGCTGATCGACTTGGAACAACTTGTGACGTTGCATTTGCGGACTCAGGATTATAACCAATGCCGAGACCGTAATCAACACCACGTACACCTCGCCCACTTGCACCTTTTCCTCTGCTTCCCCCTTTCTTTCCACCTGAGAAAGGTTCTCATCATGTTACTAAACAGTACAAGAAAGCTGAAAATTTAAAGTTACACAATATACAAATCACCTCAACACTTAAATTTGCGGATTGACATACATCAACAGTATACACTCACTACACTCACCTTTTCTTGCATCACGTTTGGCCCTGAACCTCCCATCCTGAAATTTTACAGAATTTTGATTCAGTCTTCAAGCAAAATCAAAAAAAAAAAGCATTACAACCTGTTATTTCAACTATTTGTTTCTAGAAAACCAAAAGCTTCATGTTTATTCTAAAGAAGAACCTAAGAGTCCAACTAGCATAGCACTAGTATGAAGGAAAAGAAAAAAATGAGACATTAACACAGAACCGTGTTCAAAGTTCAAAGGAGCAGCATTGAGATGGAGTGTGCATCTAAAAGTTCAGAATATGGAAGAAAAGAAAGAGAAGGATCATTCATGCAGATTTTGAATGCATCAATAGAAGAAGAAAGCGAACTTGTGTAAGATAAAGACAGAAAAGATGGCTCTGTAACAGAACAAAGGAGAAACAGACCTACAAGCTCTTACTCAGACACTTGGTGCAGAAATAATAAATACTGAGTTTGCAGAACCTTACCTTCATAGCAAGATTCATCAGTTCAGGAGACACATTTTGACCAACAGCAACTAAACTGTTGACCAACTCACCAGCAAAGCGTGCCTCTTTCTGTGTGATAAGAGTGTATGCAATCCCATCTTTATCTCCAGCACGGCCTGTTCTTCCAATACGATGGACATGCATATCCATGTCTCTGGCAATATCAAAATTAACAACTGACTTGATTGATTTTATGTCAAGTCCACGTGCAGCAACATCAGTTGCCACTAGGACATGGTATGTACCAGATTTGAACTTCTGTAAAATGTCTATTCGAGAAGCCTGGTCTTTGTCCCCATGAAGGGCTCCAACTTTGCACCCTTTTTGAATCAACTGGCTTTCAATCTCATCTACTGTAGTCTTTTTAGATGCAAATACGAGAACATCTCCTTCATCAATCATTTCAGGTAATTTTTCAAGAAGCCATGGCATTTTCTCATCATCAGAAGGAATTACATTAACAACTTGGGTAATGTCCTCATTGGCCATCCCAACCTCCCCAACTGTAACTCTTACAGGATCAGTGAGAATCTCTCTGGCCAATCGTTCAACTTTGTAGGGCATGGTTGCAGAAAAAAGTAGTGTCTGCCGATCAGGTCTTATCTGACCAACAATAGATCGTACCTGTGGTTCAAAGCCAAGATCAAACATCCGGTCAGCTTCATCAAGTACTAGGTAAGTTGCCCTTAACATTGTCAGTGCCTTCATTTTCAGCAAGTCGATCAGTCTTCCTGGAGTGGCAATAACTATCTCACATCCTGCCTTGAGTTCTTTGAATTGATCAAGTTTGGACATTCCACCATAGACAGCAGCAACCCGTATTCCATAAGGTTTTGCAAACTTCTTTGCTTCTAGATATATTTGATGTGCTAATTCTCTTGTGGGAGCACATATTACACCTATTGGGCCCTCTTCTTTAAGCAGTTCAGGCTGATCCATAATATGAACAATCATAGGAAGTACAAAAGCAGCAGTTTTCCCTGAACCAGTTTTTGCAATGCCAATAATATCTCTCCCAGAAAGCACGATTGGTAGAGCCTGGCATTGTATTGGTGTAGGTTTTTCATAACCTTGCTTTGCAATAGCATTCATTAATGCAGTAGAAAACCCACAATCCTCAAAGGCTTTAACAGGTCTTGGTGCATCAAAACCTGAAGTACGTATGGCTAAGCTTTTCCGATATTCAGTAACATCCTGCTCGCTCATCCCTGGAGGTAGAGAAGAAAAGAACACAGTCAATGGCTGTTCACCCCATATCGAATTCACATTAATCTCCACATAAATCCAAAAGAAACTGAAATTCACAGCCAAGAAATTATGTTTACAGCAAGAATATCACTAAACAAGCAGATCTCTAAATGCAAAGTTACTGCACATTAGATTGAATCAAAAGGTCATTTATGAGAAAACCAACAGATAGATATAAAGAATATTTATAGAGAATAAGCAATGGTAAGTACCTTATTTTGTTCATGGAAAGCACATAAACTAAAGTTATCTATGATGGTCCCCCTTACAAACCCATCTCTGCAAGTGCCTTTGCATGATTACAATCTAAAAGTAAATACTATCATTCAAGGTCATGACTTGCTCTCTCATATATCTACAGCTCTGAATAATCATAGACACTTATACAAAAGAAAATTATAAACCATATGTACAAATCATAACAGGAAAGGCAAAGGCTACAAATATAACTCAGCTGAGGCAAAAGCAACAAAAATAACTCAACTGGAAATTTTCAGAAATCTTCAGAAATCCTTTAACAATATATAACTACCACAACCCATAAAGTGTCGAACCAACCAACCATACCATTTGGCGTACCTTTATACAGTGTGTGCCAACCAATATTGATAAATATCACCTCCAAACACACAAGCCTATATGTAACAATGCGGAGTTATACCCTACTTCTCTGGTTCAAACCTATACCCGGCCATCTTGAACAACCTTTCTTTTTACTTTACACTGTCTTGAACTCCTAATTGTTCTCCTATTCTCTATGAGGCTTTTGAAGGCCAATATTCAAAAAGAACATGGTATTTATAAAATATCTTTATATCATATATCTCGAAGCTTAGAAACCATTGTATAACATAGTGTCAAAGCTTGTTTCAAAACTCTTACTATGTGAGCTACCCATAGTATCCACTGCACCAGTACGACATGTAAAATTCCTTTAGATGTGCAAACATGGTTACATGTTCCTCTGTAGTTCATAATAAATGAATAGATATTTATGTAATGTATGTATGTACGTATGATGAATTTTGAGATTATGTTTTTAATGTGCAAAACAATCATGAAATTTAAGTTTTCATGGCATAATACATGAGTAGATATGTATGTCAATACATGAATAGTTATGTATGATAATTTGAGATTCTATATTCTTTGGATAACTACATACCATGCCTATACCGTTCTAATCTCTAGAAGACATGGGTACATCACACGATACTTTCATCCTTGATCATTACATTAACAAGGAAAAGAATAAAAATAACTCAACCTCATAATCTCAATATGTCAACTTTCAGTAGGTAATGAAATCTTGCTGAAGTTGATATACTTCAAGGTTAGTTATTTGCAGTTGAATAATATGCTACCTAACATGATATGCACATGCATGTCAATTGCAGATTGTGCCTGATATTTATTTCCTGAAACAGTCTAGAAACAAACATCAGAATTACTTAAAAATTCTTCCTAAGTTGCATATCTTGGTGTATGCTATTGTTCAAGGTAGCCCAAACAACTACAGTCCAACAGCTCCAAAAATATAAAGCTTCTGGTTACAATTTAAAGTTTTTGAGAGAGAAAACCAACAAGAAAGCTTAACCACGCAAATGTGAAAAATAAGTCCAATCAAGAAGGCTTAACCAAGCATTAGGAATTCTACAACTGGCTGTCAGCATATGTGAACCCTCCCAAAAGTTGTGTCACCACTTCACATATATCCAATTAAAATGGGGAAAAAAAGATAAAGAAATTAAATAGCAGCATTTTACAAAATATGGGAAGCTCAGCATGTGATAAGGATCAACTCATCATTAATGTCATTATTGTGATTGAAATGGCAGAAAGAGCATTCATATGCTTCATCATTTAAACACTTCGCAACTCCACCATCTTGTAGCATGGATAATACTGTTTTGTCCTGGATTGCAATGATATCGAGACAAGACCACCATCCAGCCTCGCCCTGTACTTTTTTGTCCTGAATCAGGATGGTAGCAATACACTACCATCCCGTCTAGCATTGTGGTACCATACCACCATGCCCTTTTCTTTTGTGTTGTTCTTTTGGTTTGTTCAGTTTCTTTTTAACCTTTTCCTGGTCCTAAATGAATATTGATATGTTTTTTAGTCAATGACTGGTGTGTCGTACCAATATCGGTACCAATATCCTTGGAGGAGGCCGGATCACTGAGAGGCTAGCCAGATCTCCTCTCCTCTCTCTTCTCCCTTGCCTTGGTACCAATATCCTTTCTCTCCTAAACCTGAGCTGCTTGTGAGCAGCTAGGATCATATCCAAGATGCCACTTTTTTTTCATTGATTATCTTTTTTCTTATAGCTATAAACCAAGATTCTTAAGAGGTATATATGGTTGAAGAAAATTATAGAAGCACAATATAACATAAAGGAGAGTAAAATCATGACTCGTCAACAATCTACTCAACCCAGAACAAAGAAAATTTTTAGTGTTATTATAACACGCCAAAACACAAGAAGGCTAATAATTTATATGGCAACATTTCCAAAAATGGTAAGCAAGCATGTCTTTAGGTGTTGAGCACGAAAACATGTTTCGCTGTGTTCAAGTTAAACTCCTATAGAAGTCATCAAGTACTCTCATAGGAAAAGAACCCACCAGCACACAAGCAAAGAGAAAACAAGTTCGGAGTGGCAAAAAAAAAAACACGCAGCAGTATAAGCAAGAATATAGACAAATAGGAACCCAACAATCAAAACAGTAGAAAATGGCACCAACTTACCTGAAATTGAAGGCTTTTCTTCATAAAAATCCTTGTTGAACGGCTCGTACTCTATAGCGCTATGATCCAACGCTGGAATCGGCTCAATCTTCTTCTTATCCACAACAATCGGGTTATCATCCGAATCATATTCAATCATCCCGGCATCCACCGCCTTCGCCACAGCATACACCTCCTCGTCCGAATCATACCCGGCGCGAAGTGCCTCCGATGCCAGCGTCAGGCCAACGTCCTTCTTGGCCCTCAAGAAGCTCTCCACGGGGTCGTCCTCCTCGTCGTCCGGGTAGTTGCCCTCTTTGTCCTTTGGCTTCGCGGAGGGCGGCGGCGGCGCGCGGATCTCCTCCTGTATGCCCTCCATGAAGGCGTCGAGGGGGTCGATCTCGCCGTCGCCGTCACCGGCGTCAGGCTGGCGGTCGGTTGCGTCGGACTGGTCGTAGTCGATGTTGTCGAGGTCGTGGTCCTCATAGCTGTCGAGCCCCCCGCCGCTGCGAGAGGAAGGTGGGACGTAGAGGCGCTGCGGTGCTTGGGATCGCTCGAAGCTGTAGGTCGCCGGCCGGTTGATGCCGAAGCCTTCGAACCCGAATTTCCTCTTCGACATCTTGATCTCGAGCTCGCTCGCGAAGAACAACAGCAGGATTAGGGCTTGGAGTTGGGGGAGAGGACGAGGTTGGAGAAAACCTAGCTCTGGATCGTTTCTAGGAGACTGGAAAGGGGATCAAGAGGAGCAGCCCTAGAAAGGCCTTCTATTTTGTGGGATTTCATTGGAGAGACCCCGGAGGGAAGAGCGAGAGGAGCCGGAGTTCGGGTTGGCGCTTCGCTGACCGACCATGCGTCAATATCGTTGCCTGCCTCCAGCCGAGGATGATTGAAGCGGGCCGACCGGGCTTGTTCTAATAAAAATGGACCGGTGGTATCGGGTCAGCCGGAGCGGCCAGACCGGGCCAAAGGGAGGTCGGATCGGAGCTTCATATATATATATATATATATATATATATAGCTATATATAGCTACAATGGATGATTTATACCGTTTCAGCACAGCTACATCCAACAAGAACAAAAAAAACAATAAATTTTAGAGCACGGTAAATAACTCTTTTTTCCAACCTACATATGAGACCACTTAGGCCGCAACACGCTATTAGCTTATCGAAATACGTGCTTAGCTTGGAAGGCCACACCGTCACTAATTATAAATCGAATATCTCGAAACAAAAGGTAGCATCTTTCACCATTGCCGGTGCCATCCTGAATTCAACTAATTATCATGACCGAATTATCCTCAAGTATGACTGAATCAGTCTCTCATGCCGCCCTCAGCGTGCTTTGCCTTTTCAAATCACCATCCAAGCCCTTGAAGCAGCGGCACTAGAATTTGAACTCAAAACCTCGTCCCTTGTGGAGGAGATAAATTTGTGCAGAGCACCAAGCGTGACAATCCCTTTGGCAGCAGTGATCCCTTCGATTCGTGCATCAGGAAGGGCCAACATTTAGCTTGGCCCCCTCTTTCGAAGGCTGGGTTGGATGGAAGAAAGAGTAGAGAAAGAGGAGGAACAGGAGGAGAAAAATACTATGCAATATTTGTAAAACGAAATCTTTTATTGTTTTTTACTTAATTGAATAAGCGAATGAACATAAGTATCATCTTTTGGGTTTTAAAATACTGCCATAAATTACCTTATTAAGAGGGATAAGATAGTGAGATTATTAACTTATCAATTTTGTGGGCGAAAACTTTTGCAATGGTGAACTGCAGGAGAATGGGAAGGGCCAGAGACCCAATGGAACCAAATGAGCGAAGTGGAAGGGAATTTTAACGGCATTATTGGGGATGCTTTTGTACCAAAAAAAGAAAAAACAGAGAATCCTTGGGGTATTTGTAAAGAACGTGACTAAATGGTGGTTTCATTAATTGAAATTGGATGCTTTTGCCACTAATGTTATTGCCACTAATGTTACTCATTTCCCAAATTTGTAGAATGTAAGGCTGAAAATGAATCAAATATAGATAAAATAATAATATATCCATATTTATATCTATATCATTTTAATAAATTTAAATATAAAGTATAAATATTAAACAAATACCAAAATCTATATCTATATTTGTTCTAAAATAGTACGGTACAAATTGGATATTAAGCATATCAATATTTGCTTTAAATAAATATGAATATAAATCGGATATCAGTTTATCCATATTTTCTTCCTCCAAATATAATATAAGTTAAATGTTATTTAAATATAAATTAAATTTTCAATGAAATACAACAATAAAAACAAATATAAATAATATAATCATAAAGGATTCAAATAAAACCCATCATCAACATCCAGTGCCGGCTCGAGCCTTAGGCCCCCGGCCCAGGGAAGGCCCCCACCGGGAGGTGCTACTGTTATACAAACACTCATTCCCCGTCTTCTTTCCATCATTCTCAAACATCCTTGCGACAGTTGATGCACGCCTGAAGCCACTCTTATCTTTCATCCCTTCTCTTTTTTGGTTTTGGTCTTGGTT
>JAOXJJ010000627.1:7419685-7439215 GCA_025769935.1 Phoenix roebelenii | reverse complement strand
TGGACTTCTTGGAGGGTGGAGATTCTTTTAATTTTCTCCTCTCGGTTTCTTCTCCCCTCTTGGGTGGTAGAGAGAGAGAGAAAAGGAGCGAGGGGGTTGAATGGCTGCTGTGCCGTGATGTTGCAGTTGCTGCTTGGGTACTCACTTGAACGGGAGATGGTGGGATGGGACTTTTATTTATTGGATGGAGTGAATTTCCCATAATGCCCCTACTTTCTCTTACAGGGAGGTTCAATTCTTTTCTTTACCTTGATCATGAAGTGTCATGGGATGACCCTTTCCTATTCGGCTCTTGCTTGATATGATAAATACTATTGCCAAGCATTATCTCAGTTATTTAATCAATTTCATGACCTTTCTTTTAGAGTAATTACTTTTATGTGCTTTCATTTTAAAAATTATATTAAATTGAAATTTTTTTTGCCTATCTTTGTTAGATTCATGTATCTTTGTTGAAATAGTATACTTGATAGCTATCCATTTCTATATTATTTTTTAAATATTTTATATTTATTAAAAAAAAATATTATTTTAAAAAAAGAGGCCTCATTCATTGGATTCGCCTTAGGCCCCCAAATGTATTGGGCCGCCCCTGTCAACATCATATACGATGAATAATAATCAGGTAATCACCTATGGTGTAATTATTAAACTTGGACGAAGATTGTTTAGATATGGCTAGTATTACTCCTTGTGTATGATTCTTATTTATGTGAGCCACCTTTTGTATAATTTTTATTCATACGAGCTAATTAATGTAATAAGAGTATGAGATTCTGATCAGACTGGAGGATAGTTCCGACATTTATCCAAGACCATCAAAACCTGAACTACTTGCATTTAGAAGTATTATAGATTTAAATCTCGATTATAATGAATTCAAGGAAAAAATGGAACCTGTCAAGTGCCCACTCATAGTTCCTCGCGCCTGCGTGTCCTTGTCTTGCAAACTCAACAATCAACCATAAAAAATGGGGTATCCAAGGCTCTCACTACTGCAGATTTGTAGGGAATCATACGGTATATAACTTTACCCCCATGATCCCCACAATGAACCAATCTTAACATTTCTCCGAGGCTCCTCCAGTACCAACCACCCCATATACATCACACCAATTCAGACAGAGATTGAAGCTAATTGGCGTGGTTGTGGGTGCTTCGTACGAGATGCTTCAATGTAGTCTTTTGAGAAACAAGGTAATTTTGTATAAATCCAAGCATCCGAATTTTTAACTCCACAAGTCGTGGACAGGACCGAAATTGTCAACTTAGAACTGCAGTTCTGTTGTTATTAGCACTAAACACAACGGTTATCATATGATTCAATGAAGTACAAAGGCAAAGATTTTCAGAATCTTAATTATTTTTAGTTAAACTTATTTAAGCATTTGCTGTCCCAGATTATCCATTACATGCTGTCAACCTTTCATAACAGGGCATGTCAGCTTATAACAGCAATAAATTCGAAAGAACACAACATTTTTTAATCTAAACATTATTATCTAGAAATTGTAGTAAAAAATTAGAGGTATTAAAAAACTTGAAATATTGCAAACATCAGATGGTGATTGTTTCCATCATTATTCAATGCCACTCTAACAATGATATATATTTATGCAACATTCCAAATGCTTGGAGTACGATGCCATGCTCTGCATCAACAGCACAGAACAATGCAAACTGACCAATGTGTATGTCAGTCATAGATGAGTTAGATTTTCCTTTTCACCCAAACCAGATGACCAAATTATCTAACTTTGGAGAATGATGTTCACCTTAACCAGAGATGCAAGCAAGTGCAGATTAATCTTACAAAATAACAAATACTCTAATAAGGTTAAGGCTGTCAAGTGTCTGTGGAAGAACGGTATCCCAAATTAGGCATCTCTTTCCCATTCAGTTCAAGATGATGAACCTATACGACATCTATGTACCAAAAAGAACCTCTATGAGATCTAGGTGTAAGTAGAAACATGACAGATTCTCGCATATAGGTGTGATTCAATCACATCTACCTCAAAACAGGTCAAAAAAGATGGTCAAAGCTCGGCAAAGGCAGTGCATTTAAGGATTAAAAGATCTTTTGTATAATTCCACAAAATACGTAGAAGCAAATCATACAAATTTCATGTATCTTCTCAGTGCCCTTTCTAAAGAGTCCTAGAAGCGGAATTCTGCTCTAAAAGGATCTTCAACACATTGACCAGTGCCCGCAGCCTGTCCCATACATTCAAGCCATAAAGAGCTTCAACAAGTGATTCCTGAAACTCGAAGCCATTCTCCGCAACAGGGTACTGGTAAACAAGTTAAAAGTGCATTAGTAAAATAGACACCACACTTTATTTGGGGCAAGTTTTCTAATAGCAGACCTGGATGGGCTTCGGGATCTTTGTTTTAATGTATGGCCACCATTTGTCCTCAACTACTGACTTAACAAGACAGCAAGCTCGCAACCCTTCCACACCCGCAAATCTTCCAAATCCGCTGTGCTTTACACCACCAAAAGGCAAAGACTACATTGAAGAGGGAATAAGTAAGCCGCCAGTGGTGTTGATTGCTAGATATTCCTAAGTGTAATGGAGGGAAATTAAACTAGATTTTACAGCCATGTAAGATCATTAACTGGCCTAGAGCTACAGGTGAAGAACAATACGTCACTTCCATGTTAAAACTATGGAGAGAACACTTGCACAGGGGAAACCAAATATGATACCCTTACGCCTGTTCTAAGTCCAAATCATTTGCCATATTGATCGACCACTTGCCATTGGCACATTTATAGAGCAAATTTTGGTATGCAATGCATCAATAGTAACAGAGGACTGTCCAATAAGAATGAGCACTTCTGTTAAGGGCAAATATAGAAATTAAAAAACTTTATTTTTATTTGCGAATTAGAAAATTTTATTTTTATGTAGACTCCAGGACTAGAATTTTGTGGATTCTAGAATTAGAATTTTATGAGGACTCTAGTATTTTATTTTTCTGCAGGCTGTCATTAGGGTTTTGAGCTATCCATATAAATCCATTACTATATTAATTGAGAATACAGCTTATATTATTGAGATTACATAATATTGAAAATTCGTCTTTTCTCTCTCCCTCTGCCTTCTTCTCTCTTCTACTTTTCCTCTGCCTTCTTCTCTCTTCTACTTTTCCTCCTACTTCTTCTCCCTCTGCCCTATGTCATACAAAGCTTTTCAATGGAAACCATACAAAGAGTCTCATGGTTAAATCAGATGTCCAACAGATGAATTTTCTGGGGGCAACAGCACACATCTACATTAACAACCCAGGATTGCCACAGCTATAAACCACCAACCTACTGATTTGCATGAACAGTTCACGTGACTTGATAAAATAGATACAATGTAGACAGCAGAAATAATATTTGGATACAAAAAATCTGATGGAAGTTGAAATCCCTGTATCTAAGCAATGGCATATCCAGACTAACATTAAAGCAAGTGTAACGAATACTGCTACCTTCTGATAGCATGACATATTTCGAGTAAGAGTGGAAAAACAAAGTTTATAATGGGTTCTTATATCACAAAATCACTGATTCTTAAAAGAAATATTTGAAATGAGGAACATTCTGCAGAATAATATACTTAAAATAAAATACCACGTATGTAACTTTAATTTGTTCTGTTTTGCACAATTTTTTTAACTTGTTGATAAACCACAACTTATACTACTAAACTTTGATAGCAGAAAGACAAGCGTAACCACATTGAATGGAGTAAAAGCATGCAAAAAAGCTAATTCTACAAAAGAAAAATGCAATACATCAGAGGTAACACTTAACAGAAATAATTGGTGAATAAGGACCATATTGCTGAACCCAAATTGTAATGACAAGGCATAATTTATTAGAAGAAAATTTTACTGTGCTTAGTTATAGATGAATATAGCATTGTGAATGGATCACGAGATTCAGAATTGTATCTAGCCCAGGAAACAAGGCCAACATAACAGACTGCATCTTTCAATTACCTGGCACATATATGTTGATGCAAAATCATTGATTGCTGCAACTCCACAATGCAACTGGGAAGCTATTTCAATGGCACGCTTCTGGTTGCCAGAAAACACGGCACAACCAAGTCCGTATTTCGAGTCATTTGCAAGTTTAATAGCCTCCTCATCAGAACTGAATTTCATGATTGGGATGATTGGTCCAAAAGCCTACAGATCAATCAAATATGACTTTACGAAGAACATTGCATGGAAAAAGTAATTTTTTAAAAGCTTTACAATTTCTCAGCTACCTCCTCTTGCATCAAGTTCATGGAGTGATCAACATTCACCAGAACAGTTGGAGGAAAGAACTGATCAACTGCATCTTCTCCCAAATTGCCAAAGCTTCCCCTACCAACAATTTCCGCCCCTTTCTCCAGCGCATCATTCATGAGATTTTGAAGTTTTTCAGCATGCTCTTGCATACATATTGCACCCATATCATATCTGCCAGCTAGTGGTGGACCCTACACAAACAAGATGGTCAATTAAGGATGAAATTCAATTTTATTTTAAATTCAACATTTCAATCAACAAACAAGCACAAGCTTAATTCAACCATCCGCAGATTTAATATGGTCTAGAAAATGTAGACACTGACTATATTACATGAAGAAGCATTGACTCGCAGGAATCTTATGTGCCTGTGGTGATGAAGACAGGTAAATCCAAGAAAATGATGAACAAATCCAATTTTCAAACACAAAAAATGGTTAGCATCTTGTTATCGCAGGAGTATGACATAAAGTTATTTAGTAGCAATTTATGTCTTTCTAACTCATTATCTACGAGTACAAAGACCTGCAAAAAATGGAAAAACAAAAGAAAATAAAGATAATTCAAATTGAAGTTCACTGAAATCAAGATAACTAAATCAAGTAGCTGGAAACATTCTTCCAATCTCCTCATATCATTAACTTCTTCAGAAACCACTTCAGAAGCAAACCAACGTACAATATTTTTGTGGTAAACTACTGTTGCAGGAAGGCTGGTGTTATTAGAAAGTATGAATAGGGCATATACTGCCTGACAGTCATCTCTCTCAAGAATATTGTGAATAAATATATTGATGGCTTCAATTATTGACTTACATTTCACGTTAGTATAAGTGGTTTAATTTGCAGTCGGACATCTTTAGAACATATGATGTAGAACAATTTAACATCAGCTAAGCTAGACGGATCCACTTACAACGGAAATGGATTTAACAAGTTTGACTATTTGAGCAACAAAAGTAGAATAGATGTCTTTGTGGACATAGAATCTTTCAGCACCAGCACAGTTTTGTCCGCTAGATTGGAGAGCACCTCTAATCGCAACTTGCACCACCTACAAATGGAGAAAATATGTCAAGCAACAGATCAGTGGCACTCTTCAAAGGTTGCTTCACATAACAAAACATAATACGGATTTTATTTTAAAAGAGAAAATACAATAGAATACAGCCAATACAAATAGTACAATTAAACAAGAAGGAAACATCAATACATGAGGCACATCTACATCCTCGCACACAATAAATGCATCTTTTCCACCAAGCTCGAGGGTGACAGGTATCAAGGTCTCTGAAGCCTTTTGCATGATCTGTAATATATGAAAAAATAAATATGAAAATCCAGCAAATAAAGACATGAATAGGAAAAGTAAACAAATCAACAGTTCATAATCATGACCACTCAGGTGTTCCACAGCCCTTAGCCTATTGAGCCCAAACAACTCTGTGAGGGTTACATTAATGAGATTAACTTTCTCTTTTTTTAAAAAAAAAACTACATTCTTTGCTGTTAAATATCTTATAACCCTTCTCTGAGGGATCGCGAAACATGAGATACCGCTAAAACTAGGTTTTTGTACCCTTGAAGCTCTTCCCCTCGTTTATCCAGCCCAGAACTACATAAATTAAGTGGTTCTGAAACTAAGGGGAAAAAGAAATGGAATCAAATACTTGTAAAGATGTAGTGAGATACCCTCAACTTAAACTCCACTGGTTTTCAATTAGCATAACATGTAAATGTTTGGCTACAGGAAAACATATTTTCCACCTTCATAGAACTCTGAAGTCAGTTATTTTTCAGAACTGCAGCAGCATGATGAGAATGCCATTTCCTTATTATCAAAATTAATGATCACAAATGAACAAATTGAAACTGTGGGCATCAAAAGTAATTTTTAAGGAAGCTTTGGCTAACTAAATGGTTCAGAAGAACATCAGATAATTAAAAACCATTAACAACCAGGAAACTAGCCAGGACATCCTGTAGGCAATACCATCTTGCCCACTCCAGGTGATCCAACAAAAATGATTTTGTCAACTGAAGATACAAGAGCCTGTCCTGTTTCTGCAAATCTGCAAAGGAAAAGTAAAACTATATTATCAAACAATTTCCTAATAATTCAACTGCAGCACAAACTTGAATTCTGAAAGTCCATGTATACCCTGTTAATATATGAACCAAATTATCCGGCGCTCCTACAGCAGCAAGAGCTGCTTGAATGATTCGAAAATAAAAGCACCCAGACCAACTTGCATGCTCTGAAACCTATTAAAAGAATGCAATTCAATCGGATAAGAGGTCATGAACAAAAATTACTAAGGAATGATACTTAGGGGTGATAAAACTCCAACTAGGAATATCATTAAACATATTTCTGCAGTGGAGAACATCCATGATGGTGCTAGTAATGTTCCAGATTTGAATGCCTACCTTTTTGGAAATGCATCAACAAATGAAATTTACGATAAAGATATTTTAGATCGCCACTCCAGCATAGTCATGTAAATAGAGACAATAAAACTAGCAATGAATATGCCATCTGCATTTAAGTTTCTGCATGAGCAAGGACTGGACTGATCTGAAAATATGCAATTCTGACCAACGCTATCAGGTTTCTGGCTCAAATGTAAAACAGCAGTAATAGGCCTAGATATGTAGAACCAACCAAACAAATGAGAAACTGAAATTAAACACAAATTTGTCTATATCCAATACAAAGATCAATCAGAGCGCTGCAGGTAGAGTTTTTTTCACCCCTCTATCAATCTCATCAAAAGTAAGAAGAATTGTTGAGTGGACAAGGTCATCATCATCAGCAGGCAGGGTATCATGCAAAAGCCTGGCCAAACTGATCTCTTAATCTGAAAAAAAGGCCCAAACCAAGCCAATTTTCTCTGCTGTGCACATTATTAGTTATCCCGGTTCAGCATGATGATAAATACTCTCAAATAAGTATCTCAGCAACTCCAGCACTATAATAAAAAATATCTATTTAAATAGGTATATTTCCCACTAAAAAATTGGTACTAGACAATGTTCAATGTCACCGGTACCATGCCGAACCGCCCAGTTCGGGGCGCACTGAGCCATACTGAAGGTCGACCGGGACAGTGCTGGCCTTCAAATCAAAAAATTGGTGAAGAAGAGGGGGGGAGAGAGAGAGAAAGAAAGAAAAAGAGAGGGAGGGAGGAAGGGAGGGAGGGAGGGGTGGAGAGTGCGGTGAAGAGCGAGAAAGGCGAGGGGGAGTGAGGGCTTTCGAAGCCCTCTCTTCTCTGCAGTGCCAAAATAGGGGCAGAGACTGTTCTAAAACGAAATAGGGGCTTCGCCCCCCCCTTTTTTTTGAATTTTTTTAAGTGAAGTTGTTTCTTTTCAAAATAGGATCTCCTCCCCTATTCTGGCACTGCAGAGAAGAGAGGGCTTCGAAAGCCCTCTATCCCTCCTCCCTCTGCCTCTCTCGCTCTCCGCCGCACTCCCCCTCCCTTCCTCTCCCTCTCCCTCCCCCTCCCTCCATATCTCTCTCTTTCTTTTCCTCTCTTTTCTATTCCCTCTCCCCCTCCCTCCGCCTCTCTTCCCATCCGTCACCATCTCTCGCTCTCCCTCCCTCTCTTTCCTCTTTCTCCTTCTCCTCTCCTCCCTTGTCGGTTCCCACCGGAACCGCATGGCATGGTACCATACTATACCACCAGCCTACCGGCATGGGTGTCGGTTCCAATACTGCGGACCTTAATATTCACCTTTGGTGCTTGCTTCCTAAATTTAGAATTTATAGATAGGTTATTTTTTAGCACAACTTCCAGCAAGATGGTCTGATATTAGAGATAAGCTGGTTTTGAATTTCCCCATGCCACATACTCCTTCAAGAACAAATCAATCCGAGATCTTGCATAGCAAATTTTATTCATAAGTCCAGCAGCAGAATAATAGTTCAAAACAGATAAAAGTAGGCTAATATCCCAAGGTAAAGAATGCTTCCAGCATAAGTGCATAATGAGAAATCAGATAATACCTAGGAATTTCCTTTATAATGCAGAAGTTTCATGAGAAACTAGCTTAAATCAGGGGCAGACACAAATCCTAATTGAAGTAAGATACCTTTATAACTGCAGCGTTTCCTGAAAAGACTGCAGCTAGCATTGGGTTGAAAACATTGTGAAAGGGATAATTCCAGGAAACAATTGCCCCTATCACTCCTAGAGGATAAAATTCCACCTTTGCTCTCTTGTGTAACATCGATCTTCCAGAAGATCTGGACACCAGTGAAGTTTGAAACAAAACTTAAAATATTAATAGATTCAAATACATTTACTTATTCCACTAATTCAAGAGCTCATTTTACTTCTTAGAATGGAGAAAACAACTATAATTATCTCGGCATCTGGAATACTATTTTCATGACCCTTGATGAATTGTATGTGACACTACATACATGAAACAATCAAAAGTGTGATGTGTGTGCACGTATGCAGACGTGGATACAAAACATAAGCAAATGTATTTTTTCCTTTCCTTCATTTGCCTGTATGTGTATGTGTTCATGTCATTGTGTCGGTCTAGCATTTTCAAGAAACCAAGCAGAAACTAAGCAAATAGAAGCACAAACTCAAAGATGACCAATTGCATGAATATGTTTAATATATTATGCAATGTATGATCTTTCCTGTAGGTAGAATTGCAAGAAAATGTGCAGTTACTTTGAATACAGGGGTTGAAGATCAATATCCAAAATCAAAGATGCGAAATAATGTTCATAAATAGATATGAACTGCCATCAGGAGTATTATATGGTTGGAACACTAAAAGTTCGGAAAATGGTTTTACTACTTGCATGGGAGATGGCATCTATAATACATAAATCTAGTACATCCCGATAAGTATCAGCGACAGATGCAGTCCTAGTGGTGGACAGGCAGAACTACTGTTAGCACTAGTGTATCTATATCAAATATATCATAGATATCCACAATAGTTAGCAGGACATAGTCATACCATTACCATGCATACTGCCATCTTTTTTTCATTGTCCCAGAAAACATATATATGGTAGCAAAGAATGTATAATCTTTACTCCACCTGAAGGTTGGTACAATTGTAAAGAAATGCGCTAGTCTGACGTTAATTTTGAGACAACAAATATTTCTCCATTTGAATAACACTGCAAGGACAAGTGAGTGCTTATTTGTTCTATGTTTATGTCTATACAAGTGCAGATTTATTCAATGCAAGCACCAAACTAGGTTTCCTTCTAATGCAACAATAGCCTGTAACATATAGGGACAAGGGCAGGTCGCCACCAGATCTAATCATAAATCAATTTATTTAGGAGTTCAGATTTACCTATATCCTTCCTTTTATTCCCTTTTTATTTGACCTTTGTCTTTTACCAGTTTATCTACTGCGAAGCATGGCGGACTATTTGAGGAGAGAGAAAAAGCAGAATCTTAGAGATGCAGAAAATAAGGGAACCATCTTAGAAGACATAAGCTGGATCATGGTCTCATAGCCTTCTCAGCAGGAGATGGGGCATTTCTCAAGTAAGTTCACAACACAGATAAGTATGCTTCCAGTCCCCTCCATGCAACCTTGTTAAAAAACAGAATGCAACTCACTCTTTAGTATTCTCTGAGCAAATCTTCATGATGCCAAAATGAAAGATTATATGCATTAGGCTGTCTTCATGTGGTCTCTAATCCCCAAGAATTTTAAAATATTGTGCTGGCTTGAGCCTATAACCACTTTTGAATAATTACTCAATATGGGGACATATGGCTTATAATTTAATTTCAAGCCAATTAGTGGAAAAGAAGAAAATTCGCAACTATGAAGTCACAGAAACAGGTTTTTTACTTAGTGCAAACCTCAATTCAATGATGTTAATTGTCATGTGAACTGATGTAAATAATGTATCAAATAGGTGGTAAGACTGGAAGCAGATAATTACCAACAAAAATTCTACATATGCATTTTTGAATTGAACCAGATTTTACACTGAACCTGTATTCAGGCTTTAGCCACTTCTCACCCTCTGCTAGAAGCCAAGTGATCTTCTCACATGTTGTCATAATCTCTCCTAATGAAGCATCCACCATTGTTTTTCCCGTATCCCGAGAAGATATTCTATGTAACATAAACAAAAATCAAATTTCTGCATCTTTGATATAGATACCTTGGCATTGACATAAAAAAACACACACACACACATACAGATAGATAGAGAGACAAATAAAGGTTTTTAATGCATTAATTTGTAAATTAAAGAAGGCATTCATAACCCAAATTGAATATCCAAGAAGGCTATGTTTATTGACAAGAGAACAGTTGACACAGAGATCCAAAGAATTATTTGAACACATGCGAATGGAAAGGTCTTCCTGCAGTCTCAATTATTTTGGGAAACAATCAAGGGTTGAAGCCCCTGAACATCTATAGTTCTATTTCAAGAAGAGACACTTGAGCTACACATTCAAAATCAAACCACGACAAGAAGAGTTCTAAATGTAATTATAGTCCTTACTCGCATATAAGCTCCTGATGCTCAATGATGTATTTCAGAAGGATTCGCAGAAACTGACGTCTTTGTTTAAAGCTAGTCTGTGCCCATATCTTTTGTGCTTTTCTGGCTTGCACCACATGCTCCTTAACCTATTCAAATAGATTTCAACCACACTTGGCACTTTTGAACAATAAAATTTGGAAAACAAATTCAAAAATCAAGGAAAAGGGTGACTGCAAAGCCAAAAGAAATAATATTTTAAGGAAATAGATAAAGAACTAAGATATGACATTCAATAGATACATAGGAAGATATTAGCTTATGTAGATGTCAATGACTATTTTGGTTGCAACATTAGGCTCGTCCATTTTTGCATCTGAATAACCAGCTACATATAGGATGATTATCACATATCCATATTATATATGTTATTGGCATCACCATATCAGGCCGATAGACATTTCCTAAACACTTTCAATTAAAAAATATACAGTTCTCCAAAACATGAGATTTACTAAAAGAACCAAAAAAAAAATGCGAGCAAAAGAAAGAGCTAGTAATGAAAGTTTGAGCTAATGTGGCTGGAAAAAAAGTGATAACCATCACAATGCAACACCAGTTTGGTGGGTTGTACCTATGCTGAAGATAATACTGCATGACTAATGTTCAGCTCTTAATCAATTTACTGATGTGTCTCCACTGAAGACAACCTTGATTATCATCAAATCCAAACATGCTTTCTCTGATGGAGAATAAACAGAAATGACAAGCCTAATCCCATCTTATATGTCAGGCATTATTAAAGTAAAAGGTCTTAATAACATTGCTGCACAACTGCACAAGAAACAAACAATACAGCAATCATTAGTTCCCTTTTTCCATATATCCCCCAACAGGGGAAACATGCTCCAAGTCATCCTAATGTAACTAGATGAGCGTAAGAAGAGCAACTTCGTGTAGGCATCAAGAATCTTCTCTTCCTATGTATCCTCCTGCAACACTTATATAATGTCTCTTGCCCCTTTATCAGTTACCCTACCATCGCAATGAAACATTTGATAAGAATAGTTACACATAATCTATGCCGTAGTGTTGCTTGTTGATTAATAAAAAATCATGAAATTGATGAACTGATTGGGCAGGTAAAAGAAAAAATGGAAACAGCAAAAACCCAAATATATGGTCCATAAAAAGTGGAATACTCATAGTTGAAGAAGGTAATGGTGCCCTCCATTTTATTCTCAATTTAAAACTGTTACAAGATAAAACAGAATATATTTCTAAATGAGAAATCAAGAAAAAAATATTACGATTTTTCCACAAAAAAAAGGGGTTGGGTCCAGTCCAAGCAATGTACGGGCAGCTTTTCTGTTAAATCCATCTATGAGTTTAAATGAGGATTACATCTGTTCTACAGTTGATTTTCTTGTGAAGGAAATTTTGCAAAGTTATTCTGATTCTCTTTCCAAACGTCCATTAAAACTACAAGCATAACTTAGAAAGTAAAGCTCATTAAATCAAGTTATGAATATCAAGAGATGAAAAAAATCACTATCAACAACCTCATCAGGTGTCAGTGCCGGAAAATACCCCAGGTACATCATTGTTGCTGGCTCATAGCACTGAACCTTGTCAGTCTGCGCCATTTTTCCCTTTCGTGGTATCTACAACAGGTCAAACAAAAAAATTCAAAAAAATTGACATTCAGGTAACCCACTTTAGATGCATCAACACTTCCAAATAGAAACTCAATACAACCAAGAACATTCAGAAGAAATGAACATTAGGAGACCAAAAACATGAAATTTACAACAAACAATAAATTCACATACTGAGCAACTGCTAAATTCCAGTAATATCAAAGCGACCAAAATCCTAAAGATGCAACAGGTATCAACCCCGGTCAACAACAATCTTATACTCCCGATCATAAATTTCCGGCAAGGAACCAGCTAACAGCCACATTGTCCCTTTTACTAGTTTAATCTCGTTTCCTCCTTTGGTGAGAGCTCAACTCAGTTCAGATCCTCATCTCTTTGTTATCCGATGTTTCTATTTCCGTCAAAGAGCACAGAATCTTCGAAACTACAAGAAATGCTATAAGATCATCCGAATCAACCAAACAGAGACGCGATCAAAACAAGAAACCCTAGAAACAACACAATCAAGCAGCACCAGGGGCTACTCACATAAATGTAGCTGTTCTCCTTGGTCTGGCTCCCATCTTCCAACACTGCCACGAATTCGAGCTCATTAACCCTCAAAAATTCCCCAAGAGGACCAAGAAATCAACAAAAAGACACAAAAAGAGCAGAGCAGCGACAAGATCAGTTTCGGAGTACCATCGTAGGCGTCGACTTCGATGGATGGGACGTTGGGGGGGATAAGCATGAGCAAGAACCGGCAGACCGCGAAGGCGATCCCGAGGACGAGTAATGGCCACCAGAACGCCATTGCCGTAGCTCGGATGAGAACAACGGAGCTCTGGAATCCGGCTAGAAGGTTTTACGGGAAAAAAAAAAAACTAGGGTTTGGATTTTGGGTTGCCGGGAAATCGAGGCAAGGATATTAAAAAGTGGAGGGTTAGAAAAGCTCCTATATGCGTCGTTATCTTCCTTTGTTCCAGTCTTTTTCTAGTCCCTGCTCTGAAAGCTACTCTCCAAGAGAGGAGGGTTAGAAAGGAGTAGAAGCAGTGGCAGAAATGGTAAACTGGGAGAGACATATGAGCAATTTCGATCACCTACCAAGGTTTTTGTTTTTTTCCCATATACTTCAGTAGCAGTAGACCGTAAGAGTGAGCAGAAACCAAAGAAGCGAAAAGTATTTATATTTTCTTTTCTTTAAATCTTTTGTCGTAGAAACGAGCCAATAGTAGATTTTTTTTGTTGAATTACTGCAGTACCCCTCGGGCCTGCGGGCTGACCCGTTGGCGGGCGTATCGGTCAGAGCGCAGCAAAGACAGCCCGACGCCGGCAGATTGCAGGCAGATTTCTAGTCTAGGACTTGCGGCAGGTGGCAAATTTTTTTTATATATATATTTAGAATGGCGGCACGCACCAAGAAATAAGCTATTTAAAATTAAAATAATTAAAATATTTTTAATTTAATAAAAAATATTTGTAAAAAAATAATTTATAATACATATATAGTAATTTTGAGAAGATATATATAATTTTAGATATTTATAAGGATACGCATATAAAAAATATAACATCAAAATAGACGTGTGATAAGAATAGTTTATAAACATATATATGCGAATAGTGAATTTATAAGAGTGTACATATTATAAAAATCTACACACAAAAATTATAAAAAATATATAATTTTATTTAATTAAATTTTATCCTGCACATCCCCTTATCTCATTGTTTTGCTCTTTTTCCCAAGTCAGATTAATACAGCACTATTTTCAGTGTATTTTGGGTACTAAACCCTTTCTTGCTCTGCTGGTACTGTCTCAGTCAAAATTCAGTCTCATTCAAAAGTAAGAACAAAAATTCATATTAATAAAAACAAACGTAAGAAAAAGATACGCCCATTTAATCACATACTTCAAAACATAGCCACAGAAAAAGGGGAAAAAACAATGTTTTTAATTTTTATAGGGATAAACTCCACAGCTACCTGGGTGTATGAAAAATTGAAATATACAACCGACAATCTACCAAACAACCTGTGTCAATCTCAAGCCATCAATCCAAGACCTTGCCTTCTTCACATAGCAGCACCTGATTCTTATATCGCCATATTGGCTCTCAAGTTTTTAACGGCCAGAAATATTGTTCTCTGACTCTCGAGCCTCAGCGGCCTTCATGAAGATCTTCCGAGAACACTGCTGTTCTGGAGATGTTGTCATTGTCAAAAAGGCTTAGACCTGAGAAAGGTCCAGAAGAGAACATGGAGGAAGTGCCATCGGACTCGTAGGTCGTCGAAGACTGCCTGATATTGGGGTGGGCAGATGGGGTTGGCATGGTATCCTGATACTCCGTGACACGCTGCACCATTTTAAGGGACTGAACCACTTCACCCATTGTAGGCCTCTGGTCCGCCTCAGGTGCAACGCAGGCTGCTGCAATTGTGCACACTCGCACGAAGTCATCCTTTGGATACTTACCTGCAAGCCTTGGATCCGCAAGCTCTTCTAACCTATCCTTGTCTCGAAGAATTGGCCGAGCCTGCAGGTTATAGGACCAAGTAAACTGGCTGTCCTTATCCAGTCAAAGTAACTAAGTAAGCGGAATGAAGTAAAACAATCGCATATTGTTTGGCAATATAAGATGATGATAACAGAAAATCAGATGTGAAACTATGCAAAAAGAAAACTCAACAGGGAACATTCAAGCAAATGAAAAACTTGATGCATGCGTGCACCTTCCCTTTGCGTTTAACTTAATATGCATCCTCCTGGGTGCCCATGCATCATTTTATTCCAGTGCATGCCTTAAACCAATGTCCGGGAGTGCAATTCTGGATTTATGTATTGGCATGTAAAGATATAGATAGATAACTCTGATCTTAGAAATGATCAAGATAGTTAATGGGTATAATTTTTGAAATTTTAAAAAAGAGAGGAAATATAGGTCTCACCCAAGTTACGAGGTTTTCCTGGCCCGATGGTTGCGACATATCTACAGGCTTCCTCCCTGTCAGCAGTTCAAGTAGAACTACTCCATAACTGTATACATCGCTCTTTACCAAAAGATGTCCTGTCATGGCATATTCTGGTGCTACATACCTGAAAAACCACAAGGTGAAGTTTGGCAACACCAGTAACAGGGTACAAGAAAAGAAACCAATTTAAAAGAAAGGAAACAAATTTAACAGAAAAGAAGCAGACAACTAACCCAAATGTTCCCATCACACGAGTTGAAAGATAATTTGTCCGACCTTCAGGTGCCTGTTTGGCAAGACCAAAATCAGAGACCTTGGCATGAAAATTGTTCTCAAGCAATATATTCGATGCTTTGAAATCTCTGTGGATCACACAGGGTTGGGAGTCCTCATGAAGGTAGGCTAACCCTCTAGCAGCATCAAGAGCAATTTTCATTCTAGTGTCCCAATCCAAAGGGCAGCTAGCTCCCAAGGGACCTGAAGAGAATGCAGTCCATGTCAGCATCATATTAGAACTTTTATTGGCCCCCAATGAAAAGGTCAAATGGGACCTCATCAGCAAATGGAATTTCCAGGGTTGGCCATAAGTAAATACCATGAAGCCAGGACTCCAAGCTTCCATTTGGAACAAGTTCATAACAGAGAAGATTCTGCGACAAGTCCCGGCTGCTGTAGTAACCAACTAGTTTCACAAGATTTCGGTGATGCAGCCTGCTCAGCATCTCCACCTCAACCAAGAATTCTTTGTCTCCCTGGTGTCCTCCAGTGCTAAGCTTTTTGATGGCAACAGCAGTGCCATCACTTAAAGCACCCTTGAAGACACGGCCGAATCCACCCTCTCCAAGCACACTTGCAGGCTCAAAGTTATTCGTTGCTTCTTTGAGCTCTTCATATGTGAGGAATCGTGTGCTGGTGGGATGTGGAAGAGACCCTTCTAAAGAAACAGCGTCTGCAGTTCTTGGCCTCGCTGCGTAATTATGATGCAGTGAAAGCATTAGTCAGTGGATAAAAATCATGTCAAAGCATGAGAAAAATCAGAATCCAGTTACTGACCAGGTTCATTAGTAATTGTAAAAGGAGGGTTCCTTGGAGTCTTACTAAAAGCACGAGGGTTGGATGCTAAAAAAAACGGCTACCATTATCCCTTTTTCCATATGACAGCATACCATTCTCTGTTAATAAGTGTCCAACAGATTGCATTACATTAGGGTGTGTTGTTACTTTGAACTGATCACTATCACGATACTCCATATATTGCATCACAGCATCCTCTGTTAGTCCATAACCATCTGAGATGTTGCTTCTTTGTCACGACTCCTTAAAAATCTTTCCTCCATCCTTCTAGTTATCCTGGGTTATTCCTCTATTGACACACCAAACCGAAGAAGTATGTTCATTTTCCCCTAGTAGCCCATTAATTATTATAAGGCATAGGTGGAAGGAGAAAATACTTCACAACTGATGCTTTTCCCCTCAAACTGAAATGAGAGCACCATCAGGTGACTTGATTTGACACTAGCCTCCTAATGTGCGCCATGTGTTGGATTCCTGTGAGGTGAGTCCAAACTCCAAAGGATATCCAAACACCTTAAGGCATGATATTAGCAATGGATTTTGACATGATAGTCCCTTATTTCAGGTTTAATCCCAACTAATCCCTTTGTTTATAATAAAAACATCTAGCCATGCAATTTCAGAATAGTGGATGAAATAGCCCCACGTATCCATTAAATTGATCACACTGGCAGCATCTTTCTTCAAATGACCATAGCATGCTTAATGATTTTTCTACCTTGGGATGTTTGTATTTTTTCTCATTCACCTTCCTCTCTTTGGACCATCTGCTCCACTCATTCCCCATCTTGCTGCCAGCCAACCAAAAGGTTGTAAACCTCTATCATCTGACTCAAGGATCAGCCGCTCCTTTGCCATTAAAGTGAAAAGATTTGTTTGAGGTGAACTTTTAATACAAAGTAACATGCTTCGATCCCAATATGGTATCCATCCATGATCCAAACTAATTGAACTTCTTGAGAAAGCAATTTATATGAGCTGGTGGAATGTTCTATTCTATTATGAGCATTTTGTTGTAAGAGCACTTGATGTTGTGCGGTTAGATCCCCGGTTTGCTGCATGCTCATGAAGAGGAAATATTGGCATAGAAAACAACGCAAATTAGGTCACTCTTGGGAAGGTCTAAGGCTCTATCAAGAGAACCAAGACACACATGTGAAGGTATTTATTCAATGAACGAATACAGAAATGGAACTCCTTGACCTTGGAATCCTTTGAAGAAGACTTTTATGTTAGGGAGATGCCTTCCTACTACTTAAAAAGTGAATCTTACACAATCCTTTTTTTCTTAGAAAAATAAGTTCTCTCACATCTCCACCGTCGTTCCCATCTTATTCTTTCTCAACTCTGACTGAGCTAGATCCTCAATAAGGATTTCACAATCAGGATTCCCGCATCGAATCTAACCCCTGTTGCTAATTCTTTTACTCTTTCTTCATGGGACTATACAAGATTCCCTAGTAAGAGTTGGAGCAGAACATGCCTGTGCCTTGTTTGAGATCATGAAGTTTATTTGCTTGTGGGCTGGTGAAGATGCAATCTAACTCCACTAGCATGATTGGACGGGATGAGGGTGTGAAAATTAGGTTGGGTAGATTGGAAGTGGGCTTTACTAGGTGATCCGGTTGAAGAATGTATGCCCTTAAAAGGGTGTAAAGTCATTTGATAAACTTAATGGTGTGAAACATGGTTTGCTGAACCCAGCCGAAGCAGACCAGACGATTACCGGCATGTTCCTTATGTCGATTTGAAATAGAGGGAGAGGGAGAAGGAGAGAGAAGAAAAGATAGATAGGGAGGGAGGAAGGAAGGGAGAGGGAAGGCTCGAAAGCCCCCTCTATTTCGTCTCAAAACAGGAGGAGCTTTTTATTATTTGCCAATTTTGTACTGAAGTTGGCAAACAGTTTGCCGACTTCGCTATAGTGAAGTTGCAAACAATTTGCCAACTTTAGTTCAAAAAAATCAAAAAAAAAAAAAATAATAGTTAACTCCGGCATAGTACAATATAAATCCGTACTGCACTGTGCCAGTCGCCAACCGGTATGGGTCCTAATATTGGTTGGAAGAACCTTGGACTATAAGTTGTTTGGTGGATGGAGAGGACTACTTGGTCCATTTCGCTAACACAGGAGTCCTATTTGTATTTATTGTAGAAAAAGGGGCTAACATGGGATTAGACCAGAAACAAAGGATCATTATATCAAATTCCCAAGGAGCAATACATAGTGCAATCAACAAATGTTTCAAAATCATGATCAGATATAGAAGCAGTATAGTGGGCACAATAATGAATACTTGGGGCCTATGAGGTGCTCATATGGTAAGACTCAAATAGACACATGGGTATATATACATACATGAAGAGTGAGCGAGAGAAAGAGAGAGAGAGAGAGAGAGAGAGAGAGAGAGAGAGAGAGAAAGGAGGGAGGGAGGGAATACTTCATAGGATTTGGCAACCCATGATCCCTTGAAACTGGTAAGAAGCATTCAACTATGATGTGATGAATGAGTAAAAATGTGAAGATTTAGTTTGCTGAAGCTTAATGAGAAAACGAAGTTCTAAGGAGATTTTGTACTGTTATGTGGGTCCAAGGCTTGTGTTGATTAAGGCAGCACCGCTAACTTAAGACAAGAGTTACAAAAATGAAAATGTTGAGATGTACGCGGTGAAACCATACAAGAACTCATTAGAAATATTTATACTGAGAAAGCGTATGAGTTGCATTCGTATATGATGCAGTGATGGCTAGCTAACTTCAAGGTACAGGCATGTGTGTTAAAGACAGCAGGAGGTTCACACAAGAGCATAGTTTTATTCTAGGCGGTACTAGCTATCAAGCACATGCAAAGCACATTAGAGGGAAGAGAGAAGAGGTGATAGAATTCAATCTGTTTAGCAGTCGAATCAAAGAGTCCAGACTATATGGGAGTCCAATTTGTCTAGGAATTTTATCAAGGAGGCCTGATTTGAATGGAGGAGAGAGAATGTTGTGGCAGTTAAACATGGGCGAAGTTAGTGGGATAATGAACATATTTTTAAGATAAATGGGAGGGA
>JAOXJJ010000627.1:7407249-7419585 GCA_025769935.1 Phoenix roebelenii | reverse complement strand
GGAAGAGAGAAGAGGTGATAGAATTCAATCTGTTTAGCAGTCGAATCAAAGAGTCCAGACTATATGGGAGTCCAATTAGAGAAAAAGATGGAGTCCAATTTGTCTAGGAATTTTATCAAGGAGGCCTGATTTGAATGGAGAAGAGAGAATGTTGTGGCAGTTAAACATGGGCGAAGTTAGTGGGATAATGAACATATTTTTAAGATAAATGGGAGGGATATTCTCAGTACGAAAAGTGACAGACAAGAGTCACGAAGGAATATTTCCTGATTCCAAAACTGTCTTTTTTATATATAGTATAGATAAAGAGATGAGAAAATGATCAAAAAAGAGAGAGGGGAAAGAAATTGTGACAGAATATATGTAAAACTTGCCTAAACAAGGAAGCAACCCTTGATAGAAGTTGGCTACAAATTCATGTATTATGGACCATCATGTTCAAGGGTTGGCACAATATGCATACTGTAAGTTTCATGCTTGGAAAGATGATGGCATTGTCAATATATAGTCAAGTGTGCATGAATACATGAAGCAAGCATGACATTCTTGCATTACCTATTATTGTTTGTTTTTTGGTGGGAGGTAGATATGTTTGGAACACTCAATCCAGAATTCCAAAAATTCAATGTGTCATCTTAAGTCAAACTACTTATGTTGTTTCTGATGAATATAGTCTAACTTGCATATCGCATTTTTAACAAATTCTAACAGAAAACAAACAGAGATGTGGAACAACAATGAGCTACCCTAGTTCACACTGATTCTTTTTGAAAAGCAATACTGATATTAAATTCTTTATGTGAAATGTGTAATATATTAAGAGGAGGGACAGATAATCCATCAACATAAATTCACTGTAATTGCATATTAACCTGTACGATAATGAATTACAGTGGAACACTATGATACAGACAAATACTAACTGCTACATGGTACATACCCATGCATCATGCCAGTAACCTTGCAGCATAGTATATATTGTGTGGCCAGGTGTGATGTGTACTAACTTAAATATGTGTGTGCAAGCACAAACATGCAAGTTTTTCCCATCAAACTTTTTGGCACAAGTTCCTGATCATTTTTTGTTCAAAAATTTCAAGTTTGTAATCTTAGATTGCTGATATTGTAATAGTCTTCTTCATTGTAAGCCGTACCGGCCCGAACCGAGCAATATAGGGCGTACATACCATATCGGTTTGGTACCGGTATGCGGTACAGATGGTGTACCGACACTCGGTACACCAAAAAAATTCTGTATCGTATCGTACCGACACTGTCTAGTATGGCATCGGTATGGGATCCGGTACCAAGACAGCGAACCTTGGTCCTCCTTTTTTCTTTTGTCTCTTAAAGTAAAAAGTATTGTTCAATATCATAAATGTCAAGTCCTAAAAACATCAAAGGAAATGCACAAGGACCATTGATCAATGCCTTCCTGCAGCATCACTAGTTATATTAAACCTCGGCCAAAGTTTATGAGGCATAAATTTATGCAAAAAGTGGAAAAATCTATAGGTAATAGAGATACATTTTGACAAACAACTGGAACTTGGAACACAAAATTGACCTGCTGATGCTTCATAACTCTATGAAAAAAGATGAAATAGCTATAGGTGATAGAGAGGTTTAAACAACAAACTGAAGCCTGCTTTAAACAACATAACTAAAACTTGAAGCGCGTACCTGTTTCTTTGACTGGTATCCTTTTCCTCCCTTTGCCAGACATGCATGAACAGATTATAAGCACACTTATGAAAACAATGATCACAACACCAACACATATTCCAATCACTATAATTAGACTTGAATGTTTCTCATCTCCAGTATCACTATTTGGCCTAGGCCAATAGGACCTTGCAGGTGGTGAAGCACCAGGTGACACAGTCAGTGCTGGAGCTGGAAAATACAAGTGATAGAGAAGCAACCATTTTAGTAAAAAGTTGGTTATTATTAGTAACACTGATAATATAACAAACACAAGTAACCACCAGAAAGCCAATCCCAGACTTTGAACAGGAAAAAACAGGCAGGGTGGCAGGGTGGATGGATATAAGCATAGAAAACATCTACCAAGGTAATAAAGATTCATTTCATATAGTCTGATCATGCCCAGTGTTATCTAGTAACCATAGTTCTGCCTCTAATAAATCATTTCTGAAGACTGAAATTATTTTAATCCACTATAGGGGATTAAAAGCAGACAGAACCCTAATATACCCTAAGTTGGATTTGTAATGTACAGCGCTAGTCTAGCTTCATTTAATCCCCTTGAACCTAACAAAGCCACCTACCATATAAATTCTTTTTTATTTATTTTTTTTTGCATGTAGCTTGTTTTAACCACTAAAGAGAGTAAATGTATACAAGAAAACCAACTTTTGCCTCTTTCAAATTAGAAATAACATAGATATGTGAAGAATGACATGCTTGAGCTTATATTCTTGCATGTTTTCTTATATATGTTCATAAATAAGCAAGATAAAATTGATTATAGGTTGATTTTCATAACGTTAAATAAAGAGAATTCTCAGATCTATTGATTACCAAAATATATAGAAAAACATCAATTTGGTGTGCTCTGAGCTCAAATCATTAAATATCCTTTTTGTGCATTCCAACAATTTACCTGCTTCCAAGCTAAAATTATTTCTTAACCTGAGTTTTGACATTTGAATAGACTTCTTTTACCAATAGTGTGATATGGTTGGGAAAATGTTCAAGGGAGAAAAAAAAAACTAACCTACAATACCTGAGTTGATGTTTTTCTCTTATATTTAATAACAGGAATGTGACAACACAACCATAAGGATATCATGAGAAGAATGACGAAAAGATTACAACAACCTTTTTCTAAGTTAAAAATGGATTGATTCAGGGATAATATTGTACAAAAAAGTGCGGCATAATTGCCCGCAAGATACATTTGTGTTTTTACAATATATTAGATTCGAGTAAAATCAACTTATATTAAGGCATATAACTTATAGTGGGGTTCATACGGTTTATTATGTTCAAAATTTATACTTTCTGATGATTTTCTTGTTTGCCACTAAATTTCTGTTTTCTTCTTATTCGTAATATACTTGTTTGAACAAAAATATATCTGTTATGTAGTTGCATATTTTGTTAAGACTTAGAGAAAATGAAGTACATGTAGCAAGAAAATGATGTCAAAAAGTGCGGTTAATCATCAATTAGATTCTAAAATAAGTTCATATCTGGCTGCAAGTAGACAAACTCAAGTAATGACCATGATTTTGCCCCAAATAACTCATATCATGAGTTAAATATTTTCCAACACAATGACATGAAGCGAATGTAAAACAAGATTACCAGGAGAAGGAGCAAGTGGCCTGAACCAAGTTAAATTAAGAAGCTTGTAGTTTCCAACCAGTGCAGGGCTAATACGAACCCTATGCAAGGCAAGCGAAGAATTCATTGCATCAACTTCATCCTTGGAGAAACTTATCCCAGTAAGTGGGGCTATATTCATTGTGATATTTAGCCCCGATGCACCAACAACATAGAAGTTATCAGTCTCAAATTGAGTAGCTTGCAAACTAAGCTGCAACGCCAGTTCTTCAAGAAATTCATTACTCCAATTTGAACTCAGAGAAACATTCAGGAGAAACAACTCAACTTTTACTGGGTACACACAATGACAATCTCGGGTACCTCGTCTTTGCACCCTGTTCGGTCCACAACATCCTGCTCCAACAAAAAAGACCATTACACATGCTTAAAGTTAAGGTAATCAAACCCAAAGCTAAAAGATTGGTATTTGAACAGCATTACTCGGGGATGAGAAGTAACCAGGATGATTAAATGAGATTCAATAGTTAAATATCTGACTCGTACCAAAACTTATCAACCACCCAATCAGCCAGCAGTGACCAGGAAACCTCCCCCAAAACCAATATGTATTTCAGGGTTAAAAAAAACATACAATAAGGAGTAGTGTTATTAAATACAAAATTTGTTTCAAAAATAGCAATCTGCAGCAAAAAAATGACCTAATATAAACTTTTATTGGAAGTGAATTCACTAAATTTTATAACAAATTGGAAGAGGGGTTGGAAATATAAATATATGACGCAGCCTTGGTGAATCCAAAAATATTTTTTTCAGAAACATGAAAATAAGGATATATCAAATTCTTCTATAAATATGTTTCACATTTCATTTCCATGTTTGCTATATGTTTGTTATATTAATCACCTACAATCAATCATTTCCACTGTGAAGATGCTAAAGTGATCTGTACTTAGATATAAGGTCGTGCATATGGCTTACAAGTTACAACAGAGAGAGAAGTAGTATTACTGCAAGACTTAAAAAAAAAATCAGGAAATCACTCATCTTATAGTCTTAAAGCTTTAACTGCCTAAACATCAATCTTAGTAATTGACGAAATAGTATTCGGCAAGAATGGAAATCACTAGAGCTTTCAGAATAGAATGTTAGACTAATATCAACTCATTGTGATTTCAACTTACCAGAGTGAGAAGATGGAGGTTCTGCCGGACCAGAAGGAACTGAGCTAGAACTGGAATGTCCAGGAGCAGAATCCCCAACAGGTGAAGGTACAAGGGCCAATCCCAGTGCAGGATGCTCGTTGTGTTGCACTGAAGGATCTGATAGGCATGATGAATTCAATAAGGGGTGATCCTTAGTTGTTAGTGAGCCATGATCTGGAGGAGGAGCCGAGGCCAGCACTGGTGAGGGAAAAATTTGTGATGAAGAATGCTTCCTGTGTCTTTCATCAACCATAGGAAGACTTGCTGGCAAAGAGATTTCGAGCTTGGCGGATGCAATCCTGGAATGGACTGGATTCCATCCACCTAACGGAGAAGCAGCTGGAGCTACCACTGTTACTTCTTTTTTATGGCTGCTCAGTTTTGCCTCAGCAATGAGTTCCAAATACAATACAATCACCAAGTAATTCAGCACTGAAATTCTTGAGAGGCTTTTCAGCAACCCTGTAATTTCACAATTAACGACAATATTTAACAGCAATCAGTATAATGAGAACAAAGGAAAAGCCAATCTCTCAACAAGAAATCTACTTCTTGTTTATTGTGTGATATGAAACCGTGCAGCACAGAATGAATTGGACAAAGGAAAACCTAATCTCTCTCTTATCCTTCATAGCTAGAAGCAGAGCTAAGTGTCACCTTTCTTTGGTCGGAACCAAAAGGAAAGGAAAACTTCAATAGCCTACTTAAATCTATGAAACAATATGTCTTGAACTTTTAATAATTTTCTCTTCCGTGACCAACCAGGAGATGTGGCAGTTGGGCTTGGAACCACTTGTGTTAAATTCTGTCCTTAAAAGTGATATCGGAAACAGTGAGATTTTTAAGTAAGTTATTGAGAATTTCCATATCCTATCAGTTCAAACACAACTCAGAGAGATGGCATTGCAAGGCACACCCCCAATCAGCAAGAACAGAGCTCACCTAGGGGTTAAATCTCCACAAAGACTGCTTCTTTCTGATCTCTCAAAGAAAGAACAAAGCCCTAAGCAAGAAATATAAGTTAAATCCCGAAACCCTGGCTCAAGAAACTGGATTAATTCATCAAGAACCGCCAGTGTTCGCATTCAAAGATTTGCAACACTCTAAAAAAGGAAATTTTGATCAAGAAAACAGCCGAGATCAAATCAAATCTTTCCGCGAAAGAAGCTTGAACAGTACCTCTACACCGATAAATCCGGAACACACCCCCGAAACTCCTCATTCCCGATCCCGTCAGAGGACGAACGACACGGATCCACCGAGCCTGGAGAGATCGATTCGGCGAAGGGCGGGAGAGGGCATGGGGTGCGGTGCAGCTCCTATAAAAAGGCTAGGAACAGGGGCGAACGATGTCGGCGAGCGGGGAGGGTTCGAGAGGAGGCGAGATCACGCGAAGCAGAGCTCGAAACAATGGATTCGTCGATGCGGAACGCGATGATCCGAGAGGAAACAGAGATCTCCAGTCCATGGGAGCGAATTTTGAAGCGGAAATGGTGAGGGTTTTGGAGCTTTTGGCCTCGAGCTCCGTCGCTTTTTGCGCCAGCGCTTTTCTTTTAGCTCTCTTTTTTTTATCTTTTTTTTCCTTTTTTTTATTGATTTGGGTCGGCAAAACTAACGGGCGAAAGAATAGATCCTATAGAGTGGAAAGGGAAAGGTAGTGGTCGATACCAACCGTTCCTAATCTTTCTTTTATCTCTGATTAATTATTACCTTACCACATAGAATGGACTGTGATTAAGCAGCATCCATGTTTGATGTTGCCAGGGAAAAGTTTTTGTCTAAAAGTCCACCAAGTATATACTCTTTTAAATCAAATAAGTTGAATACTTAGTGATTATGATATGCAAAAATTAAATAGTCATAAAATTTACTAACAGCTCGCGTAGGACGTCTAATTATATCTCCAATTTGGACAATTTTCTATAACAGTATCATGGCCAAGTATGGATCTAGTCAAAAACCACTAATTTTTTTTTATGCCATCTAAGCCACTTGTGTCTCCAATCCACTACATCGATAAAGGCACATTCTGCTCTATCGGGCATCCATGTGCATTTTAGACAAGCCTCTTCTCGAGCTTTTGCATTTCATTCATTTCTTTCTTCCCCATCGACATTTGATAGCCTCTAACATGTTCAAAGTTATTTTGGAAATCTTTTGTTGAGAGACTAACACGTGCCCTACCCTCGATTCACCAACTTTAAGAGCCTATTGTGGTAGCAATATAAGTTATTTGATGAATTAAATCCTTTTGACACCAATTCTAAGAGAAAGACTAGAGATTTGGAAAGAACAAACTCACCCATCCAAGTGGTCCTGATTATAACATATTTCGAAAAATTATAGATTTGTTTGAAAAAGTGATTTAAGGTGGCCCTATTTTCAAAATGATTTGGTTAATCTTATAGATAACTTCAACAACAGTGTCTGATGGAACGGGCGGCCATGCAACTACTTTCTCACCACGACAAAGTGAATCAACTTGAGTTTTGGTTATTTTTTCCCAAAAAGTGAAGTATGAATCAAGTCATGAGCCCTTAAATATTATGTGATCGTCAATTTAAAGATATTTTACAAGTAGTCAATGCATGCCAGCCGTTTAAACCTTTAAGTTTCTTGCCGAACAATGGTTGGCAGAGTAGTAGCGTAATATTACTTACTTTTAGATCACTGGTACTTTGGATCAGAGATAGCATCCGTCAAGGTGACCACAAAAAATATCGACACCTAAGTGCGGTGTCCTTTAATTTTTCTCACCATGATTAGAGTATTTAAAAATATATTAATATTTTAATTATTCTCACCATAATTAGGATATTTAAAAATATACATATTAAAAATTATGATATTTTTAACAACTCAAAATTTTAGTAAAAAGACTTCTGATGAATCGTTGGGGGAATATAAATTGCCCCAAAGCATGTGAGCACATCGCCAGTACGTGATCAGAGGCGCCCGACCTCGGGACGTCCGACCAGGCGCTCGACCTCAGAAGCGCCCGACCTCGGGACGCCCGACCAGGCGCTCGACCTCAGAGGCGCCCGACCTCGGACGCTCAACCAGGCGCTCGACCTCAGAGCTCTCGACCTGGCGCCCGACCTCAACATTCTCGACCTCGGAAGCCCGACCTCACCATCCACCCGCCGCGGTCACATCCTTCTGCAACTCGACCGGGGACCATGCCCTGCTACCGCTGCCAACAATCAATGCGCATGGCCTCTGCTGATCTCCGGCTCACTCAACAATCAATGCGCATGGCTTCTGCTGATCTCCGGCTCTCTCAATAATCAATGCGCATGGCCTCTGCTGATCTCCGGCTCACTCAATAATCAATGCGCATGGCCTCTGCTGATCTCCGACTCACTCAACAATTAATGCGCATGCTATCTACGGATCTCAAGTCCACCACGGCAAACAGTTGATCCGCTCAGCTACGTCCGATTAGCTACGACAACTCGTTGGCTCCGGCCTAATGTCCTACGGCAATGCATTAATTTACACGATCGTGCATTAATTCATACGACACACTCAATCATGATGATAACTCGTTCGCCCCATCACATCACAGGTAATTCTGTACCCCTCTATAAAAGGGGAACCCCTCCATCTTAGAGGAGGTTGGACTCTGAAACTCCTAGGACATATTTCCTCTCTTCTCATACATTTGCCCACTCTGACTTAGGCATCGGAGGGCCGATGCCGGAAACCCCGGCCACCGGCTTTTTGCATGTCCCCCAGAGGACGCCGCCCGTCGACGGACCACCATCCGCCATCTCATGCCGGAGCTCCTCCTTCTCAGCCGACGGTCGCCCCCGGGTCCAATTTCCAGCAACAGTTGGCACTAGAGGAAGGCCCCGAGTCGTGGCATGAAGTTGAAAAGCAAAGGAGCCTCCAACGCCTCCCGGCGTCTCCCACCAAGTTATGGACACTCTGTCCAAAATTCGCCACCTCCGGCTGATCCAGTTCTCTAAATCCAGCCGGAATAGTTCAACAACCTGGTGGAGCAGGTTCAAGCCTTGACCGCAGCCGTCCAAGGTCTGCAACGTGAGGAAGCCCCACCTGTGCCGCCTCCGCAGGCCTAGGTCCAGCAAGTGCTTCCTCCAAACGGACCGGTGCCCGAGGGCCAAAACCTCCACGGCTCTTCGAGGGCCAACAATGAAGAATAATGTTGTCGCCAAGGCTCAGCCCGGGCATCTCCCCGGAGAGAATTGCCAGGGAGGAGCATGGACAGAAGGCCACAGCTGTCGGAAGCCAAGTCAGCCCCGGACCGTCATGAGCCGGAGCAGACTACGGTGGCAATCCCCCAGGCTAGGGAGCTCGACAGGAAGGTCGAGAACCTTGAGTGTCAGATTGAAGCGCTTCACAGTAGGAAGGCAAGGTGCGAGAGCGACTTTGAGTTTACCACCAAGTCCTCCTTTTCTCGCCAGATCGAGGATGAGCCGGTCCCACCGAGGTTCAAAATGCCCCAAGTGGAGCCCTAAAACGGAACTACCGACCCCCTCGATCATTTGGAGAGTTACCGAGCTCTCATGGCATTGCAAGGGTCCTCAGAGGTTGTGCTCTGCAAGACCTTCCCAGCAACTATTCGGGGAACGGCTCGGCTTTGGTTCTCTGGACTGAAGCTGAGCACGGTATCCTCCTTTGAGCAGCTCGGCAGGCAGTTCGCCACCAACTTTGCTACCAGCCGGCGCCAGCGGCGAACATTAGATTCCCTCTTGGACGTCAAGCAAAAGGAGGGGGAATCCCTCAGAGAATACCTCGACCACTTTACCGCTGCAACCAGGGAGGTCCGCGAGCTCGACCAGTCGATATCCATGTCGGCACTAAAGATTGGGGCTCGCTCCTACAGATTCCTCTTCTCCATTGAGAAGAGCTTCTCCGCCGACTTCACTGAAATGCTAGCCCGAGCTCGGAAGTATGTGAAGGCCGAGGAGGCTATCGCCTCCAGGCGGGGCGCGACCGAGCGAGCCTCAAAGAAGCAGAAGAAGCGTCGTGAAGAGCACGGCCGCCCGAGAAGCCGATCTCCCCGTCGAGATAAGAATCTACCTCGGCTGAGGAGCCCATCTTGACAGCGGGGATGGCTTCGACCAAGGTCCTCGCCTCGATCGAGATCTCCATCGCGACCACGAATGCCCTCGGGGAGGTACGATAATTACACTTCCCTGAATGCCCTCCGAGCAGAGGTCCTAATGGAGATAGAAGGTCGAGACTATTTCCAACCTCCACCCCTGATGCAGGATACCGGAGCTCGACGCAATCCTAGAAAGTATTGCTGTTTCCATCGGAACCTTGGCCACGATATGGAGGATTGCTTTCAACTCCAGGATGAGATCGAGGCGCTTATTCGTCGCGGAGTACTCAATCAGTTCGTGCAAAACCAGCGTGAGGAAAGGAGGCCAGTGGAAAATGCTGCACTGCCCAAAGATCCAAATGACAACGGGCCTATTGCCGGCACCATCAACACCATTGGAGGAGAAAGCTCGGCTAAAGAACCAATCGAGGAAAGGACCCCTCTGAAGCGCCTGCGCACCTCCGAAGCCATCTCATTCTCGGACGAGGACTTGGAAGGAGTTGAGACTCCTCATGATGACGCTGTGGTCATCTCCATGATTGTAAACAAATTTGATGTAAAACACGTCCCAGTTGATAATGAAAACTCGGCTAATATTTTGTACTACGATGCCTATCAAAAAATGGGGATAACGGAAAGCCAGCTTCGGAGAATAAATGCTTCACTGTTCAGGTTTACCGGGGATTCAGTCTCGATCGAGGGCGAGGTCGGCCTCCTTATCACGATCGGGCTCGCTCCCCGAGAAAGTACCGTAAGTATGGATTTCTTAGTGGTCCGCCTATCTTCGGCCTACAACGCCATTCTTGAACGACCAGGGCTAAATGCCCTCCGAGCTGTGGACTCGACCTATCACCTGCTTATGCGGTTCTCCACCGATCGAGGAGTAGGCGAAGTTCGTGAGGACCGAGCAATAGCTAAGCAGTGCTACATGGCAACTCACCGAGCAAAACAACCAGCAAAGGCACCAAGCCAGGAGGAGCTACCGGCCAAAGCGCCAACTCAAGCATCAGATCATATGCTGCCCAATCTTAACCAATCTTTATATACATATTCTCTCTCATACTTTCTGTTGCTGGAAATTGGACTCGGGGGCGATCACTCGGCCGAGGAGGAGGAGCTCCGGTGTGGGTTGATGGGTGGCGGTCCGTCGGCGGGAGGCGTCCCCCGGGAGACCTGCAAAGAAGCCGGTGGCCGGCAGCCCGGCCACCGGCCCTCCGATGCCTAAGTCAGAGGGGGGCAAGAAGAAGAATATGTGGAATGTAAGTGTTTCTTTTTCCCACAGAGAGTCCCCCCGCCCCCTCCAGGGAATTTTTCTTTTATAAAGGGGGAGGGGTTTACCTGTGATATGACTGGACGAGTGTACTGTCGCATGATTAGGCGTGGATGGAAATTAATGCCCGACCAGGTGAATCGGGCTGCTTCCGTAGAAGAGTAGACTGAAGCCTTCGCCTTGTCGGGGGACCATGCCATCATTTATGGCTAGGCCGGTCTGCCGTATGGGACCGTGCATCCGTAGACAATAGGGGCCATGCGCCTTTAATTGCTGGGTAGGCTGCGTGTCTGCGGAGGCCGCGCACGCTAACCGTTGAGTGGACTTGGCGTCTGGGAGAGCCGCGCGCTTTAATTGTTGCGTGGGCAAAACATCCGTCATAATGGTCGCTGAGAACGGCGGTGCTTATAGTACGAGGATACAAGGAGAGCGCTCGGTAGGCTTCCGCTCGGCGGGGCGCTTGGCAGACTTCTGCTCGGCGGGGCGCTCTTTCTGCTTGGCGGGGCGCTCTCTGCTCGGCAGAGCGCTCTCCGCTCGGCGGGGCGCTTGGCAGACTTCTGCTCGGCGGGGCACTCTTTCTGCTTGGCGGGGCGCTCTCTGCTCGGCAGGGCGCTCTCTGCTCGGAGGGATGCTCGGTGGCTCCCTGCTCGGAGGGATGCTCGGTGGATCCCTGCTCGGTCACAACTTTTCCCCCAACATTTATCGATCTCATTGTTATGTTCTTCAGCATTGCTCTTAGAGATTCTCATTAGACAGCCCGGGTTCGGCCAAAGGTGATCCGGAATTTGGTACAAGACATCTAGTGCAAGCTCCGTCCAGCCCCTTTTCAACCCAATATGTGTGAGTCCAAACTCAGCGCAAGAAGGTATAGATGAGTTTGGGTTGAATTCCAGCTAGTAGATATTATCTTGAATGGGCATCGTCCACCAATCTAACCTAAGGTTATATCAAATTTTTGTTAAATTTTAAATTTTGGTGGAAGAAATGCAATAAATTACTAATAGATCTAAGACATTCATTTCGTACTTGAATGAATATGGATCACGCAAGATCAATAAAATTTCACCCCTTAATACAAGATCAACAATCCACAAAATCCTACCCAACTATTTTTTGCTGAGTAATAACCAGTGAATAAATTGTGATTTAGAAAAGTGTTCTCAAACTCTCCAGATTGTTGAGATACCCAAAAAATCAGCACAAGAGAGGGATAAATGAAGCAAGATGCCACTAGCAAACATTAATTCTTGAAATTACTTCAAACAAATAAATTGATTAAGCAAAAAGATAAACGTGCGCCTAACTAGATAATAAATGTTCTCATTATGAACAAAAAAATTCATATGGCCAACAAAATACTAGCTTGGCAGCTTCATAATCAAAACCACTTATGTAAGTGGCCCGAATTATGGCGATAGCATTATCGTAGCCACTTAATATGATCATCTTCCATCACTACTAAAATAACTAAATATGCT
>JAOXJJ010000627.1:7393829-7407149 GCA_025769935.1 Phoenix roebelenii | reverse complement strand
TGAGAACGGCGGTGCTTATAGTACGAGGATACAAGGAGAGCGCTCGGTAGGCTTCCGCTCGGCGGGGCGCTTGGCAGGGCGCTCTCCGCTCGGCGGGGCGCTCTTTCTGCTTGGCAGGGCGCTCTCCGCTCGGCGGGGCGCTTGGCAAATTTCTGCTCGGCGGGGCGCTCTTTCTGCTTGGCGGGGCGCTCCCTGCTCGGAGGGATGCTCGATGGCTCCCTGCTCGGTCACAACTTTTCCCCCAACACTTTCATTATTTCCCTAGAATCTAATTAACTTGACCGTCGGAGGATTTCTTGCTGGAAATTTTCTAACAAAATAATAAATTTTATTTCAAGTTGGATTTACATCATCGAGGTACTACCAGCAGTTTCACCGACCACTCACGACGCAAGTTTTCGCACCTTAGAGCAAAACTGATCTCAGTTTTGACCTTGGGTTCTAGTGGCAACAAAATCCTTCCACAGTTGACCGTATTACAAGGGCAGCTTAAACCTCTCTATGCCATGGATTATAATCAGATTAATTCATGTTGCATGCAAATCACAGCAGATGCAACTCATGGGACTTGAATGTGTCATCTCACTATGATGTGAGAACTTATGAGCTAAACCGCATCTCTCTAACAATCGGGTACAAACTTAAATAAGCCTTGCATGTCAATGAGAGGATAGAGATTATTGGATTGACATAAATTGGTGGCTTGGGCACTCCTCTTGATCCCATCATGAAAATAAAAGAGAGACGAAAAGAACACAGAATAGCCACCACAACGAATTGGACCATGACCTATGGTTAATAATTAGATCAATTGATGTGCTTCTTTTTAAGTAGTGGTGTTCCTTGTGTGCAACTAGGTCAACCATCGTCCAAGTTAATTTATCTTTGGCACATGCTACTCGAGATTTCATCAAACAATGTTATCCAATGGGTCAAGTTGGCTCTACACACAAATAGAACTACTTTATTGCCATGAAAGGGCAATTTTGATATAAATGATTATAAAGTTAGTGTATCGAACATGAGATACTTTCTAAGCGTTCCATGGAAGAACTGAATAAGACATAAAAAATCTCATTGACATAATGTTGCAAACAGGTCATATAGCATGCTCCTACAATAGAACATCATGTTTGTTATGAAATAAATTTAATTTGCATTCTTTTATTAGCAATCATTATCAAGAGGCTACGAAGTTAATCGGTAGGAATGGCAAAAATTGACTTGATCAAATCCTACTCTATTTTGGCTGGATTTGGCTAAGAGTTTTTCGGTTAGGATATGGTATTGATTATATTTTTAAATCAAAATTTTAAATGGAACGTGCGTGGAACAAAGTTGTGATATTCTATTTGGATCAAAATTATTTAAATTTAGCTGAGTTATGATCTTAGATAAGTTGGGATTGAATTGTGATCTTAGAAAATCTTCAATATGATTGGCCTTTTTTTAATACTAATTATTTAATTATTTTAAAAATTAATTTATAAGAACTATAATATTGATGGACTAAGTTCAATGTGTATGATTTGAGAGATTTTGATCTGATAGTCGGCCACATCAGGTATGGGACAAAGTTTTATATATTGTTGGGTTTACTTTAACTCCGTGCATTACGATCGAGTACGTGTGTCTTTATATAACCGGAAGCTCTTTCATTTATATTTTATTTTATCTTTCTCGAGAGTCGATGTTACAACTGATTAAATAATAAATATGTAGGTCTTTTTGCAGTAGCAGTGAACAATCATGACCGCTGATTGGGCCCCATCAATCACATCTGACATGACTACATGTGGATTGCGGTGTCTCGCTGCTTGCAAACAGTCCCATGCAACAAATCTTAAATGAAAAGATGGAGCAGAAAAACCAAAAGCATTTCATTGGGAGTATAAAAGGAATTATGTTTATTTTTGTTAGGAACAGACGCAACGTGAATAAGAATTGTTGGCTCAAAAGGTCTTGCCTGAGGACAAACACAATAGGACGAGATCTAAAAGGAAAAAACTTTGATAAATTAAACGAAGGCAAGGCAACTTTATTGGTGAAATATCTTAATTCTAAAATGTTTCAGATGACTCAGTGGGATCCATCTTGCTTGTCAAAATAATTTTTGATTGATCAGCCTCTTACCAAGAAGAACATTAAGGAAGTAGTTTTTTGAATTAAATTAGTAGATAAGGTAAGATCAAAGAAGTCAGGAAATGCAGGAGAAGATATAGAATGAATTTGTCCAAAAATCTTTGTTATGAGATTCAATAAACTGCTGCAATATTTTTGTTTTTTGGGTACATCGGTAGTTCACATACAACGGATGTGAGTATAGCCCAAAAAGTCAGATAGTAGAAAATAGAAGATAAAACAGAGATGTGATGTAGTAGAAAGTTGCTCAAGTATCCAAAAAAAAATGGATAACAATATACAACCATTCAGTAGAAAGTTGCCTAAATAATCTATTATTATTCATAAATGAAGCAATTTTGCCGCTTAGATGAGTGCAATGGTCAATCATTTTAATATCTTAATTCTTTTAGTTTCAACATTCTTTGAGTTTTTTTTTTATTCTCTATTTTGTTTGGATCAATTATGTTGCTATAAGGTTTCTTAAAACATCTTGCTGTTGCAACTCACAGATGAATTTCCATAACAAATTTGCATCTGAAAAATAACAATTGGAACTTATATCTATATGTTGAAGAAGATGCATTAACAAGCCTTTCTATTTTTTCTCCTCATATTACTTTTTAATCTTCTTGAAATCAATAAGCATAACCATTGAAGTGTGTCATAAATATTCAATAAAAGAAAAATTGTGTTGGACACTTGGAATCAGTTAATTTAACCACAAATTTAGCTACACCTAACATCCGTACGAGTCTATTATAGCTCCTTTCTCAAAATCTAATTGTTTCGTATATTACATGAGGTTCTACCTACCGCTACTCCATCCTTTCTTAGAGATATTATTCGCATTATGGTAAAACAATTTATAAATAAGACTAGATCCTTATTTTTTTTCAATGTATTATGACTATAATCATTGTCTATGCTCGCTAACTAATGTAATTAATTAATCAATGACTATCCATGCATATACGAAGAGTGATTAATCTATACGCCAAAATTATCAAGGACCTTCTGCTCTAATATGTTCCTAATAGTTTATAGTTGATGTTACGTTTGCCATTGCTTCCTTAATTTCATCATCCAACCTTAATATGAAGAATTGTTCAAACCCAAAATTTAAGGTGCAAAAGATGAATGGTTGTTACATGTCGGAGAGTGCATTTATTTGTAGCAGTAGAGAGCAGCGCGGGCATTAATATAGTTTCAAACATGAGGCCTTCCAACTACTTCGCCATCCAAAACTCCCTCCACCTCTCATGTCCTCCTTTCTCTTCTCTCCCTTCTTATATCCTCCCCTCTCCCCACTCTTCCCACTTCCTTCCCTTCCTCCTCTGGCCTCACTTACCCTCTATCGGCAACCATGAGGCCAGGAAACACCCTCCTCCTCCTCCTCCTTGCCATCTCTTCTTCCCTTCTTCCCCTTGCCTCCCCCGCCAGCGTCCTCGATCTCCGTCCCCTCCCCCCTCGCAAGCCCCTTCCCCCTGTCGACCCGCAAATCATCCCCTTCTGCAACAAGGCCGACCACCCCAAAGTATGCATCAACTCCGCCCGCTACTACACCCATGAGTTCCCGTCCATCGACGCCACCAACATGTTCAACGTCATGGCCTACGCGCTTAAAAACCGCATCAGATTCGTCCAAGAGAAGGCCGTCGCCATGTCCAAAAGCCAGAAGGTTAGCGACGCGGCGCGGGGCAGCATCAACGAGTGCGTCAGTTTGTACAGCGAAGCTCTCGATAGCTTGAGCACAGCGATGGTGGGATTCGTGACACGCGACAGGGGGGCGTTCGAGGCCAAGCTCAACTCGGTGATCTCGATACTCAAGGCTTGCGACGGAGCCTTCAAAGTGAATCCCAACCCGCTGTTGAAGGAGGATGAGCGGCTGATGAAGATGACGAGCAACAGCATCGCCATGGGCAAATTATCCTTATAAAGAAGAGAAAGGTGGCCAGGGAACCGGTTTCTATCTGTGCGCTTTAATTCTTCCACACTATATATATGTGTGTGCGTGTAATTAAAGAGATGGAAGGAAATGGTTGGACTTTATAGGATTCAGTTGAAGAAGCGGATCATGGGTGGGTTTCCTCCTTTGCTTCCATTGCAATGGTTATGGGTACTATCGGATTATGGGAAGGCAATTACGTCCCATAACCATAAGTTTTCTCCTGCATCAATCGATATATAAGTCCATATATATGTATAAGTGTCGATAATTTTTATTAGCCTTATGATTCTCCAAATGACACTGCGTTGATCGGATTATCATGAACAATGCAGTGAATTTACCATGTTTTTTTATGATTCAGTATGAACTCTTCCCATTCTTTATCTAAAGTTGGAGTCAGGCATCGACATTGTTAATTTTGGACTCGGCGCTGCACCCTTGATTTGCGGAGGACTTACGCCAAGAAGCTACATATCTCTCGCAAAGTTGCATGGATCATTAGTTATGGTGGGACAACTTCAAATTAATGGGTTAAAGATTTAGAAGGTTGTCAAGCTCAAATTGTGGATAAAGATAGTGGACGTGTTATGAACTATGAAGGGAAGTAATCAGATGCCAGTTTGCTTGCTTGGACATAGATATACCAAAATACTGGTGGGTTAATTAGATGTTTGGTCTCATTCATGTCAGGTTCTTGCACTAAATTTAAGCTAGCGATAGGGTCATCCTTCTCTCTTCCCATCCCCTAGACAAACGAACTAAAATGCTCCTGCGAATGGATTGTCACCTTGAAGACAAGCATCCACGACTACTACTTGGAGCTCGTGGGCTGTCAATTAAAAATAATTGTTGATGTTCTGAGTGTAAATATTTTGAGATGCATGATCGAGCATGGCCATGCTTGTTCCCGCCTGATCATGCATCTCAAAGCATGGTTTTGTGGGCGTGCATGCGTGAAAGACCATGCCAAAGACCTATGGTTTAACCATCGATTTGGTCACTGCTTGAGTTTTTGGGCTGAGATGGTGATAGGATATATTTACTTTATATTTTGCTATGATGCTTCCTATAATCTAATGCAAGATAATTTTTAAATATTTTCCTTACTGTTATAGAATGAATAGTTCTGATTGCTCTCATGGTGACCACCTATAGCTCTTAGAAGGTCCAAGTATGCATGGCAAGCTATCATAATTTGGACAAAATCCAATGGTCATAATTGATACCTTATCTATGGTAAGTATTATAATTTGATCAATATTCAAAGGCCATAATTGATTCATTCGATAGTTTAATCTATCCTAGATTGTTCAAAAGTCGGACAGCCACCCAAGCTCGAACCATTTCAAATGGGCCGAGCCTGGTTTTTAAGTTTGGCGAGCCAGCCCAAGCCGAGCTGAAAATTCAAGCTCGACCATTGAACGAGTCGAGCTTAGATTTCCATAAACCAAGCTCAAGCCCAGCCCAAGCCTAATTAGTTATATAAAATAGAGTATATTACAAAACCCCCCTGAGATTTACGTTTATACACTTACATCCAATAGTTTGTAAAACCTACACCTACAGCTGGTTAAATTAACAATATCAGTGAATCCATTTACCTCATGTGAAAAGTCAAAATTATCCCAAAATAAGGAGGAGGATACATACATTTTTTTTTTAATTCTTAAGTGGTTGTTGTATCGCCTAAGATTATATTGGTCATTTTTTATTTCTAATTTGATATTAGGGTCTCATTAAAAGTTAGCAGTTTGACTAACGTTCTGTTAAATTATGAATTAAAATATTAAATAAAAATGAAATTTGAAGAGTAAACATAAGTTTTCCATATTATGAGATGTAAATATAATTTGGGGGTAATCTATCCCGTTGGTAATCAGCAGTAAAACCGAAAGAGGGAGCTAGGGGGAGATTGATCGAGATAGAGAGATGCGTTTAGGGCGATAAGCTAGAGAGGAAGTTGAGAGAGTGACATAAGAGAGGTTGAACGAGAGGGACAATAGAAAGGGAGGTGGTGGGCTTGCTAAGGCTAGGCACAAGCTGAGCTAGTGATAAAAAATACTTTACGAAATGTGCGGCTGCATGAGGTGGGCAAACTAACCGACCAAAATGCTCCTCCAAAATGGATTCAGGACATGTAGAATAAAACAATCCAAGGTATCTGGTCCAAGTACCAACATTATGGGCTACCAATAAAAAAAATATTGTTGTCGGAGCTTCCTTGGTCATATAAAGTGAGATCTAATGGGTGCGATTATCCAAGAATCTTGTTTCCTATTTTGTAGTCATTCTTTTTAGATCCATGAGGACGCACAGGGGTCAACTCCAGGGAGGTCAACCCTATCCTCTAAACCTAACACCTTCGAACTATATAGAATGATGACCTTGTCGAGCCATCCTGAGGAGAGGCTGATATACGACTCACGTTGCTTGTTGCTACTCCATTTGGAGCATATTGTTAGCTAAAAAAAATAATTTCTTTGTGGTTCCCTCAAACTTGAAAGTTCCATTGCATATTTTTGCGCGGACAAAGCAAAGCCAATTTTCATCCCATAGTGAGGAAATTTATACCTCGAGCGGAAGAACTGCTTCACCGCCGAAAATTAGTAAGATATTGATTGCAAAAAAAAAAAAAGAATTTTGCTTTTAGTGCTTTGACATCATCTCCATCTAACATAGAAAAATTCACCATTTAGGACAGCTCTCTAAAATGCTGGAACTCCAACTCTTTAAGCTAACAAAAGATAGCGGAGCACGAAAATTCTTCTTCTTTATCGAATATCTAATTGATTGAGAGACAAACGAGATAGATTCTATTAAGCACAAGCGCTTACCTTTCATTATTAGTGTTGTGCTTCTTTCTCATGAGTTGCCCTAATCAAGTTGTAATATGTGGCAAAAGGAAATGTTCGTCTCCATAAAACAAATATCCTATAGCATCAATTTTTATATATAAATTTTGCCCACTTGATCAAATTTCTTTATGACCGCTCAAATCTATATCTTTGCCTTCTCCCTCCCTTCGATTCCTCCCTCTCTTTGGGGTCCTAAATCCGAGGTGGAGCCTTCCTCGATCCCCCTCTATTGGATAGAGACGAGTCCTTACCGCTCGTGGTTCTTTCTAGGTCATGCTCGCCAACAATTTAGCAATCTCATTACACGAAGAAATTATGGTAGTAGGACGCTTCACCGCCACAAGTTCATCGAGCCTCTAATGAAAATCTCCTCCACCGCCGCTATCTCTGGATTTCCCTTAGCTTCGTTGCAGAGAAAGAAGAAGAAGAGGAAGATAGGTGAAGAAAGGAAGGGGGAGGGAAAGAGAAGAAACATGAATTTTGATTTAATAATTAAGTAGACCCGGTCCTGGTCCTGTGTAATATCATGATCCTTTATTCTTGAATTTACAGTAAATGTCATAAACCTATAGGAAACTTAAAAGCAACTCAAATAACTCATAGTTATTTTTTGGGCAAATAATGATTAACTTTTTTGCTAGATCTAAGGGCTCCTCTTCCTCTTCCATGTCCCACTAAACTCCTGCTTGCCACACCGTGCAAACTCTTTCGATTCTTTAATTGCGAGGAAGAAGAATATAAAACCATAGAAAGTCGTCAAATTTCGCCCACTTCAAATGAAACTGGTTAACAGATAATTAAACTCCCGTTTAAGAATACTAACCTACAGTTACCAAAAAAGAAAAAAGTATACTAACCTTAGCCTACGACTACTCCCATAGAAAAGGGAAAAAAACACCATCTGGTTTTGTATGCGAGGAGAGAAGAGAAGAGAGGAGCGAGAGGGGTGAGAGAGAGAGAGGGTCCAAAGAAGGAAAGGAAAGGTCGAGATGGGGGCGTACGACGATTCCAACTCCACAACGTCCGCAGTAGGTTTGGATTGGGGTTGGGGTGGGAATAACAAAGGACATGGCCGAATTTACCAATCATCATCGCCCCCATCATCACCATCACCATCGCAGCCTTTCTCGATCCAAGGCAGAGGAGGAGACGCGAGCAATCTTCCTTTGACGCTAATCCTAACCCTAGTTGATCGTTTTTATCCCAATTCCGCTCCTTCGAGGCCAGAGACGTTGCTCCAGAAGAAAATCTCCCTTGACTCCGGCGTTCCTGTTAACTTTTGCTTCCAAAGCCGTCGGCTTTATCTCTCTCCTCCCCGTTCTCTTGTCGCGCCGCTGGAGAGAAGGTGACCTGAGGTTTTCGGTCGCGCCGCCGAGGTAAGGTTTCTGGGTGAGAGGTTTTCTTGATTTCATTGGGATTCTTGTTCTTAGATGATCGTTTCTTGATTCGATTGTTTTTGGTTTTGTTTTTCGATCAGAGTTTCTTGATATTTGGTTCTTTTGATCTGAATTGTGTTCGTCTCTGTTGGATTGTGATGCGTATGTTATGAGATTTGACGGGGTTTTCTTCTGGAGATGTTGATTTTACCAGGATCTAGCAAAAGGTTTCGATTTTTATGAGTTCTTGACGTAGTTTTTCTCAATATCTGTGGTTGTGAGCCTGAAAATTTTGATTCCCCCCTCCATATTCCGGTGGATTTCTAAGTTCTATTGGTTTTGGGGTTTCACTTTCGATTTCCATGAGTTCTTCATTTTTTTCTTTATTTTTTGTCAGCCTTTATTTGGTGGGCCTTCGTGTAAGCTGGGTGTCATGCGTTCGAAACATGAAAACAGCCTCAGCCTCAGCCTGACCCTCCCTAAACCTCATACTGATGGGAGCCCCGTGCACTAGGACACCCTTTTCGTTTTTTAATCAACATTTATTGTGGGGAAGCAATTGCTGTATATGTGGCTCTTGGTGCTTGTGTCTTTACTGCATTCTCTGTTTTTTATTACACTTGTTGATTAGTTGTTTTTGTTGGAATTTTCAATTTACAGTCAAGAGTGGAAGTGTTGATATTTTGATTGCGATTGTGAAGTTGATGGAAGGATTTGGGGTTTCGGGAAATGCTTTTGCAAGGAAACGGAGGAGTGCAACTGCAAGGCGGCCTCGGCCAGAGTCACAATTCATATTGGAGGGTCGTGATGCCTCACCTCCCTCATCCACACCTTCTTCAGATAATGCTAGGAAGCTCTCTCCTGATGATAGTGGTGGCCATGATGTCTCTTTCCGTAGGAAAGAATTTAACCTGAACAGCTCTGCCCCAAAGATTGCATCAATTAATAAGATTGAAGGCTTGGCTGCCTCAAAAGAGTTAAAGAAAGATGATAAGAAATTTGGAGATCTTGAAGGGTTCTATAGAGATAGTAGTTCGAGAGGTGGGCTGTCCGGAAATACCGATCACAGGAGAACTGGGTTTGAGCCGAAGCGATGCAGCGAAGGTGCCCTTGCTCCAGCTAACTGGAAGGGTGCGAGCAAGGTTAAAGAGAACTTGGAAATTCCATCAAGGTCCCCTGATAGCTATGCTGGCAAGAGTGCTGATGGAAATAATGTGCATGGATCTGTTGGAACTCCTGACGGATCAGCTGACAGCAAACTGAAAAAAGTCAAGCTCAAGGTTGGTGGAGTCACCCGCACCATTCATGCAAAATCAAATTCGGTGAATGAGAAGAATGGTTCATCAACTGCAAAGCCTTCACGTTCTTCAGATGCTTCTCGGCATCGACAGAAGCTGATTCTTCAGGTACCACACTGATTTATTCTGTTGAATAATTTTGGTTAGGATAGTTTTGGTTTAAGAAGATGAATCAGAAGTGTATTTAACTTTATTTTGAGCAGCATTCTGATGTTAAGTTGACTGGAAGAATATACTCCTGTTCCTGCTTAAAGCAATAGCACAGATATCTTGAACTGGTTGGTTTCCACTTACTTAAAGATAATGCATTATGTATAACATCAACATGGTTTCTTTTTCTTCTGCAGGATACTTCAGACGACGACTATCCTCCACCTGAGAATCAAAATGGCTTGCAAGGAGCTCCACAGAAGGATTTTGGTGGAGGCAGCTTTTCTCATGGGGCAAAGGATAATCCACGGGCCAAAACAGGAAAAGAAAGCCTGTCTGGAAAGCAAACAGATACACCACAGAGTATACCCTTCTCCGAGTCTGTTCGTAAAAGTAAGAGGGTGCCCAAGCGACGGGTGTTAGATGGTGAGTTTGATGACGGTATTGAAGATGATGAGCTACGCTATCTCGGGAGACTCAAAACCTGTAAGTCCAGCTCAGATTACAGTGGTGAGCAGGAAGATGATGGAGAGGGCAGTGTCAAGAAAAAGAAGGTTTCTAAGGTAACTAAAAGTAGGAAAAGCTCATATGATGCAGACGAGGACTTTGGTTTGTCACGATCAAATAAGGATAGCAAAAGAAAGTCGAGAAGTGCGAGGGAATCTGATGACACAGATTATGCTGAAGAGGAAGAACCTGGTTCCGATGATGGGCCAGATGCCAAGAGCAAGAAATGCAAGAAGGAACCTGTAGATTCATCAACAGATGCCAGATCTGAACCTCTTACGACTCGTCAGCGAGCCCTTCAATCAAGCAAAGGTGCTCGCGAGAGTTTGATTGAGTTTCCAAATGGGCTACCTCCTGCACCTCCAAGAAGTAAGGACTTGGTTCATAATCTGCAATTTATTTATCAACAAAAATTTCGATGTTGGAGATGATATTGTGTCTACATCTACATTATGATTACAGAACAAAAAGAGAAGCTCTCGGAAGTGGAGCTGCAGGCAAGGAAAGCTGAGGCTGCTCAGAGGCGTAGAATGCAAGTTGAGAAGGCAGCTAGGGAATCCGAGGTTCATTTGTTGTTTCCTGTTTTAAGAGTTTCTTGCTATTTATGAGCTTGCATCCTTTTGTATGGAAGTGACTTCATTACTTTTAATATTACAGGCTGAGGCAATAAGGAAAATACTGGGCCTGGATTCCAACAGGAAGAAAAAAGAAGAGAAGATTCGTAAGGAGCGTGATGAAATGGCACAGGTAAATACTGTACTGGTGCTCTCAATTTGCTGCCAGTTTATTCATTCATTCGCCTATACTTACCCCTTAAACCTGTTGCTTTACTCAGAAGAGGGCTGCTGAATCTTTAATATTAGCACCAAACACTGTCAGATGGGTTATGGGACCAACTGGCACGGTGGTTACATTTGCTGATGATGTAGGTCTCCCAAGTATATTCAGCTCCAAGCAATGCAGGTTAGAACTGATCTTCTGCTGAAGCCTCTAAATCTTGTTTCATCTTGTGCCAGTTTTCTGATTTAAATTTGCATATTTATATTTATCAGTCTACTATGTTGCTAGTCATCCATGTACAGGAAGTGATAATTTTATTAATGCCTTCAGTCATATTCTACCATGGTTATTCATTGAGACATGTAGTTGTTAGCTAATTATTTTCTTGGTGCATTGCTCTGGACTCAGTTATCCACCCCCACGAGAGAAATGTGCTGGCCCATCATGTACAAATGCGTATAAATACCGAGATTCCAAATCAAATCTTCCACTGTGCAGTCTACAATGCTACAAAGCAGTGAAAGAACGTGCTCAGTCTGTATCAACATGTTGATGCCTGCTTCATTCATCCATTTTCTGGTCTACGCAGAAGCAGGTAATCCTGCTGTTACACTGATTGTTGTATAATCCAATGTTGGTGGAAGAATGTCATTTATATTATTATTTTAAATGTATTAAGTTGGATGAATTATCAATGTATCTAATCAAACATAGAGATAGAGGTGTGTGTATATAACTTTGGCCTTATGAAAATGAACAAGTGGTGCTAATTTTGCACCCTACCTACCTTATCTTATTGAGTCAAATGAACATGTGCTATCATTTTGCTCTATTTGTCTCCATGATGTTTGACTGGTGGTGCAAGTGATAATCAAATTTATTCATTTTATCGATTTACTAAGTTGAAGGTTGTGTAGGAAACAACTCCTACTCCAATCCATGGTCATCTCCTTTTGTTAATATTTGTGCAATTAGTGTTATGTGTCATGTTGGAATCTACATAGAGGAATAGGCTTATGGAGCATCAATTTCAGTTATATTGATCATACCTTGTCTTTTGTAGGGTTAAAGATCATAAAAAATGGCTGTAAAACTTTCTTTTTTCAGTTATTGCTTTGATCAGGGTTGACATTTTTGTATATCAGGTTCATGCTATTGTTGTCGCATGCCACTTATAAATTTGAAAGCAAATAAATTTGATTCCAGCATCAGCCTGATATGTTATAAGATAATTGTTAAGTGAAATTAAGTGAAATTGAGTGAAATTGTTAAGCAAATAAAAGTGTAATACTGCAATTCATTATGTGCTAATTGCTAAGTGAAATTGTTATCAATTCTTTCTTAGTTACAGGTGTATTAAGACTTGGTTTCAACTTTGTAATTCTTACATATCAGTCCTCCAATCTTGTTTAAAAGAGAGAACGTGTATAGTTATCTCACCCATCTTACTAGGTTAGGGGCAAAAACTTCATCCAGTTTATTCATTCAATCCTCGGAACATTTATTAGAAGTAGATAATTTATCAAACTTGCACTTCGGTTTGCTGTTATAAACAGTGTATAGGGCAATATTAGATTGAATTGAGTCACAGCTGTGGTTGCATGTTTCTATAATTTTCTTTGAGAATACACTGACTATTTGTGTGTTTGAGTTGTCAACCAACCCAACATGCCCAATGGTGTTTGGCTAATGGTGGATTATCAGTGCAAGCTTCATAGTACCCATTCATTTATTGCTTCAAGTTGTATTATTTGTTACTGTAAACCTGAATTTTTGACCAATAATAGAATTAATTGTGGTCCCTCAATTTCTATGAGCAACTGATGGGTCTCTAAGACATTACATGATGTTAAACAAATGATTTCTAGAATAGGTAACAAAGCGACTTTGCCGCCTCCTGCTACTAACTCACCACTCTCCCAAGTTAAGCTGGTACTTGTTGTTGCACCAGGAGCTGTTACCCCAGGTGCTCAAGCATGAATGTTTTGTACCCATTGAGAAAAGATGGGTTGTAATTGTATAGCAGTATCTGAAAACATATCTTGGGGCCATCCTAAAGCGCTCATGGTATCGTTATGGTATTAAGAGTCTAAGGGAATTCCCTACCTTAATAGGGGCTTAGCGAGAAGGCTATTGCTTCCCTACCTTCCTTGGCCGGAAGATTCTATGCTTTCAAGCAAACGAAGTGGAGCTGACTGGACCACGTCGAGTGGTACCTGGGTGAGAGTGTTACGGCAGTTTCGGTATTGTTATTGAACTGATTGAATCTGGTATTGTTAGTA
>JAOXJJ010000627.1:7366880-7393729 GCA_025769935.1 Phoenix roebelenii | reverse complement strand
TCGTGGCCGGCGAGCTCGCGGGTGAGGCCGAAGAGGTCGGCGGTGCGGAAGGCCACGCGCGCCCCCAGGTCCGGGTCCGCGCGCACCAGGCGCCGCGCCCGCGCGGTCGCGCTCGGGTCCACGTCGTAGTTGTCGAACCGGGCGCCCCTCATGTGCCGCGCGGCCAGCACCAGCGAGCTCAGGGGCAAAGGCCCCGAGCCGATGAAGGCCACCCGGGTTGGCGGGGGGCTCGTGACGTGCCGAGCTAACAACGTGTACTCCTGCAGGCTCAGCTGCAGATAGTTGGAGTAGTACGGGAAGTCGTTCAGGTGATCGATTGGGTTGTCGTAGGTGTTCCCTAGGATGTCGGAGTAGTGGCTTTCCAAGAGGCCTACGAACTCGCCACGGAGTTGGATGAGCTTGGATCTCATCTCCTGGACTTCTTTCCCAAGCTTGGAGACGTCTATGGGGCTTGGAGGCATGCATGCAAGACGTAGCTCGGTGAAGAGGGTGTCCGCTTCCTTGGATGGGCTAAGGCTTGGGAGTTTTGAGATGCGGTCATAGATCTCTGAGATTTTCTCAACCAGCTTCTCCTCCTGGACTCCCATGGCGTGCGCACGGAGGCTATACGAGAGAGAGCTTCTCGAGGCACAGGGGTTCAAGGGGTGGTCGTGCGTATATATCGGGACGGCTGATGATGGCCCCTTGGTTTTGTGATTGCATCACCTCTAAAAGCCGAACATTTTTAATTAACAGTTGATAATGGAAGATCAAATTCCGGAAGTGTGGCCGTTTATTTGGGTCATCAGAATCCGTGGAGCCGTCCAATCTGTTGGTAATCATAATTTAATTGCAGTCATTAGGGGGTCCCAGGGTAAGTAAGCCGATTATAGAATGCAATGGAGGTTTATGGTCGGATACTTGGATCCCGTTAGTTTCACACTTGGGAATACCGAGAATGCCCTCCGGGGAGAGATCAGCTAGCTGGCCACTACGGGGATGGAGAGCTGAGTGACGTACAGAACGTGGGCCCCAGTTTAAAATGGTTTTGGGCTGGCTTGCTGGGGGCTGACTACCGCTCTTTGCTGTACCATGATAATCAGCTTCATGAGACCTTGACTTTTTGGATCTGCTATCACATGGGCACGTCTCTCCGTATATCTACTTTCGTGGACTTTCAAATGGCTCATCAATGCCAAAAAGGACTGATGGCCGTCGCGCGTGGACTTACTAGAGAGCTCCAGGCGGCTCGAAAGAATATCTCCTATGTGAAGCGGATACTGAGTGCTGTATGCCTCAAAAAAGATTTCTACATAATGATTAACTGGATTTGGAGAGTGGACATGTATGGTAATTGTCATCTTCTCATTTGAGAGTTCAGTAAACTAGTTCAGGAGCTGATAACACATGTATTCAGAGAGGCGAATAGTGCAGCAGACTGGATCGCTTTCTTCGTTGTCCGGTACTCCGAAGAGTTTCTTTGGATATCGATAGTAGACATACTTCCTCCTCTGTATTTTTTACTTTCTCTTGATTTGGCAGGATGAACTCACGTTAGAGCCGTATGGATTGCCATATTTTAACAAAAAAAAATTGCTTGTTAAGGTAAAAAAGGAGACAACATATAGTTAAAGACATTTCAGCCCTTGGGGATGTTAATGGATATCTCAATATTTTATTTATTTTTGGTTGGTTTTAATTAAAATTGAACGAGGATGATTTCGATAATAGTTTTAAAAATTAAAAACTATTCGATTTTAGATCCGATTTTAGTTTTCATGAATTTTTCGATTCGTATCCGACCAGAAACCGAATCCGAAACTAAATCCGAAACCAAAAATACCATATGGTTAATACCCTTAATATACTTTGTATTCAATATGAAGTTAAATTAGAAATTTCATGAAATAATATGGACAATTCCTTATTCTACATAATAACAAATTTGGACTGCGCATTATTTTTGGATATATTTATTAAATGAGTAGATAAAAAATATATTATAAAAATTATGAATGATATCTTTAATTTTGTTATTTATATACGAAAATTTTGAAATAAATAAAAAGGTTAAATAGTCTTTGATTATTTGATTTCAGTTTAGTTTTGTGGTTTTTTTCAATGGCGGTTTTAGTTTTTGATTTTAAAAATTGTTCAGATTTGAGTTCGATTTCGGTTTTTTCACTAACCATATTGTTTCCGCTCTATTTTTGGTTTAATGCCAATTGATCATTGTCTTTAGCTTTATTTTTATTTACAATCTTGTATACAATCTTGTGACTTGGTTTATATACATTTAAACCTATTTTACTATTTTGCTAATATTTTCTTATGCACACATATATCTTATTCTATATATAGGTTGTGGACAGAAATATATATGGCCATCCAAACAAGGGAGTGCAAAGCGCCTTTTTTTTGGAGGAGATTCATGACTAAGATGGCACATTTATTGTTATACAACTAACCTATCAGTTCGCATTGGAGATTCGTGATAGCTACAAATTTGACCAGGAAAGATATTTTTATATTTTACACAAAGTCATAAATGGGAGGGTTTTATCTATCTTAACCATATGCTAGGGAGGGGACGCATGGGTGCAATTTATGTAAAGTTGAAATGACTCAATAAAAAAAAATTGTTTACTTGGAGTCTTCACATTGTCAAGACATTATATAGGTGTAAAATAAAAGTGGAAGAAAGAAAGGAAACAAAGTGAGAGAACAAAGCCCGAGCGCAAGATTTTACATCAGAGAAAGCGGGTGGTTGGAAAACTCCTCCATCGACATGAGACTGTGTTAATTTGAGTTCTGAGAGATATTTATTCATATAGCATGAACAATTCTTCGATCATATCTATGAAATAATAGTTGTCCTCTCATCATTATCCTCTAAGAAAAAATAGAAGTTGTTCGGTTATAATACTATTTTGTTATGGAGCACGAGACTGTCTTTGAATTCCAAGAGAGATTTATTCATATAGCATGAACAATTTTTCGATCATATCTATGAAATAATAGCTGTCCTCTCACCATGATACTTAAAAAAAAGTAGAAGTTGTTTATTTATGGTATTATTTTGTCATGAAGCATTGCTCACCATGCATTATAAGTATAAAAATAGAAGCATGGATCCTCTTCATAGAGCGCTGTACAGCCCTCAATGGCCATCATCCGAAGATGAATGGACATCAAATAAGATGGTCTATAAGCGTGTACCATTCATACACAATATGCGTTGTTTGATAATTATTCATCTTCTGATGGCGGCCATTGAGGGTTCATAACAGTGGTATAGCCCGTGCACCGTAGAGGATTTTAGTTGTAGATGCCTTGCTCTTTATACCAAGGTACGAGGGTTTGAATACTATAGCCATCGATCCTCCCCTCAACCCCTGCATATATAAATCATGAGTTCCACAAGTAGTAGCACAATTTACAAGAGAGCCTCAGCTCTGATCTAGATGGGTACAAGATAGAATGGGGGAGCCTAGCCCCTCCTAGCCTTAAAGGCAATAAAAAAAAGGAAAGAGAAGAATACGAAAGTGAGGCTAGAGTATTTATATAATTAATTGGAGAGGGACATGAACTTTATGATTGATAGGTCATCATCAAGAAGCGTAACAAAATCCAAGTGGTTTTCAAATGGCCCATATCATGCGTTCTCCTAACCATATTGAGCTGCGCTTGGAGGGTGTTCGCACTAGCACCTTGGTTGAGGAAAGAAAGATTCGGGCACAACAAGAGCACCAAATTCTACCCCCAGTTGAGGGAGAAATTATGTCACGCATCACATGCACCACACCAATTAAGTCATCTTATTCCTATAAGCCCCATTCGTCATGCGCTCATCCTCGTGATTGGCTTATAAGCATGAGATGACTTGATTGATATGGTGCACGGCCACATTGGTGCATGCAATGCAGGATAATCCCAATTAAGAAGAGTCAATAAATATAGGCATGATGACATAACCATAAATATAAAACATGAAGACCTAATCCTCATCCTTCTGATTTAGTCGGCTTCTATTTCGCTGTGCTGCCCTCAGGTGTGATATGTATCCCTAAAACTTTATTGAACTTAAGTTTGCCAACTTTTAGATAATTTTAGATGGTTTTATTTCAATTAAATTTCAATCTTGCTTTAATCATCTCAATGTTTTCCTTCATATCCTTGTCTGAATATCCGAATGCAGACTTCTGCTACAATAATTAGGTATGCTCATGCTTCTAATCTATATTTTTAAGTAGAATCAACCATAATTAGGTCCCTTCTACTCATATTTTAAAGCTGCGATGCATATGTAAGAGGAAGCAAGGATGGGCACAAATATCAACAGACTAAACATGTCTCCCTCTTATTTATGTAATTAGTAAACGCTCTCCTAGCATGTTTGGTGTTTTTCCCACGTCTCATTGTTCTAGAGAAATGGGGGGCATGGAGCGTGAGACGACTAAACAAACCAAAATGGAATAGAGAAATGGAGGGGGCATGGAGCTTGAGATGACTAAACAAACCAAAATGGTATTATAATAAGAGGGCATCGAAAAAACCTCTTTTTGACACCGTGCATTACTTCAAAGGTGGGTGTTGCTGGAAATTGGATCTGAGGGTGACCACTGGCTGAGAGAGGGGAGCTCCGGCAAGTGCGGTGGGCGGTGGTACGCCGGTGGGCTGCGTCCTCCAAAGGACCTGCAAGAAGCCGGTGGCCGGAATTTTCGACGCCGGCCTTTCGATGCTTAAGTTAGAGGGGGGCTTTGTGTAGAGGGAAGAGATTATCTTTTTACAGTTTTCCAGAGTTCGGACCTCCCTCTCCGAGGGAGAGGTTTTCCTTTTATAGGAGGGTACAAAATTACCTGTGATGTGACAGGGCAAATGAGTTACCGTCATGATTGAGCACGATCGTATAAATTAATGCATTGTCGTGGGAGATCAGGCCGGAGCCAATGAGTCGTCGTGGGTGATCGGACGTAATCGAGTGGGTCAACCGGTTGCCGTGGAGGGCCCGAGATCCGTGGATGACATCCGCATTAATTGTTAAGTGAGCCGGGGATCTACGGAGGCCATGCGCATTAACCGTTGAGTGAGCCGGAGATCTGCTAAGGCCATGCACATTAATCGTTGAGTGAGCCAAAGATCTGCGGAGGCCATGCGCATTAATTGTTGACAGCGGTAGCAAGGCATGATCCTTGGTTGAGCTGCAGAAGGATGTGACCGCAGCGGGTGGACGATAAGGTCGGGCTTCCGAGATCAAGAATGTCGAGGTCGGGTGCCCAGATCGGACGCCTCGAAGACGAGCTCCTGGTCAGGCGCCGGGTCGGGATTCTCCGAGGTCGGGTGCCTTAAGGTCGCTACCGCTCTACCCGTCGTCACGTGCCGACAGCAGCCCATTTTTCTTCCAACACTATCCCTCGACTTCTGAGTTCGAGTAGCTTACGACCTCGGACGAAGGAAGTAATTCCAGGTTGGTGGGATTGGGCAGGTTTAAATTGCCCCGCCATTCCACGTGCTCCGGGGCGCTTTTAAGGGAAGGTGACGCCCCTTCGCTTTCGAAGCAATTCGGAGCCGCAGGTTCATAATGAGGTCCCGAGAATCGATGGGACGTTGCTTTGATTTTGCTTTTGAAGTGTCGATCCAGGTTGATACGCCGCTTTGGTTCTCGAGACCGACATGTGGCGTAATCCTGGTGGAAAGTGGGATCCGGCTCTATCAATCTGGGTCGTCGGAAGGGTTTATATAAACCCTTATTCTGGTCCTAAGGCCTCTCGTTTGGCCGCCGCTGTTGTTGCTCCTTCTTCTGCTTTTTCTCCCCCTTGTTCTTCGATCTTCATTTGGCTTCTTTCAGCGGCGCTCCGAGGCATTTTCCGGCGATCATCTTGACTTTTCACCTTTGGGTCGTCAGTACCTTCGACGGAAATTTCAGTAGGTGCTTCCTCGTTTGCTCGAAGGGTTTTTGTCTTCTTTTCTTCTTCTTTTTTTGGGATGGGTCGTGGGCCGGACGAAGTTGGGTCCACTTTGGACGGTGAGGAGTTGGAAATGATTGGCGAGTGGTTTTTCCCTTGGCGCGGGTTTCGTCTTAAACCCGCAGGGTCGGAGGATTGGGTGACGATGCCTCCCCCAGGTCGGATCGGGGTGTACGTAGAGACACTCTGAGCCGGCCTGCGGTTTCCCTTGCATGGGTTCGTGAACGAGCTCCTGGCGACATATCAGCTTGTTCCGGCGCAGCTCGCTCCGAACGCGTGGAGGATCATCGTCGGTTTTCTATCCCTCTGCCTTGCGCATGGGATACCGACCTCAGTAAATGTCTTCCATCGGTGCTTCTTGTTGAAGTCCAATTCGGGGGATGGAGAGTGGCTTTACCTTGCCCTTCGGGGCAGTAGGTCACTCTTCCGGGGTGCTCTTTCATCCATTCATGGTTGGAAGGAGAGGTTTTTCTTTCTTTCCTCCGAGCGCAAGTGGGGATTTGACCTCAGGTGGGGGCAGGCCCGGCTCAAGACCGCCAACAAGCTCCCCAGACTTTCAGAGAGCGAGCAGAAGACCCTCGACGCTCTTTACGGCCTCGAGGAGGGTATTCTTCTGAACGACCTCGTGAGCGAGATGGCTTTGGTGAATGTCGGCTTGAGCTCGGTGCGTCCTCGGGGTAAGAGCGGTTATATGGCTCTGTTCTGTCATTTTTCGTCTTGTTTGTTTTACTTTTTCTCTTTTTCTCTCTTCTCCCCTTCCCTTTCTTCTTTGGTGACGACCTGACATCCGGGCTTCTCTTTTTTCATCTTTTTAGATATTTGGAGGATGGTGACTAGTAACGCAGTTCTTTACACTCGGTACAAGAAAAGGGCAGCCGACGTCGATGGGGTTCCACCCGAGCCCAGGAAGAAAGCTAAGTCCTTGGCGGGTGCGGCCACCGAAGCGAGTATCCCTGGGACTGGGACTTCCAACCCTATCTGGAAGGAGGTTCCGGGCACCGAGCGCGCGGGCTCGAGCTCTGCGGGGACTTCTGCACCCCTCGCTTGTCTAGCTCCTGGTTCTTAGCGTTCTGGTCGTCAGGTCCTCCGGTTGCGACGCTCGATCCCCAAGCCGGGGAGCGGCCTAGGGGTCCCGAGCTCGTCTTCGCTGAGCTTGGCGAGGACCAATCCTTTGGGTCCTTCAAGGGATGTGACCCATCCGGAGAGGAGGCCCTACTGCCCAGAGTGGGTCATCTTCGAGGGCGACTCAGCTCTTCACGATGCCCAGATAGCACGCCAAGTATTCATCATCGCGCTGCTTCCGGCTGATCGGGTCGAGTTCCAGTCTGCGGACTTCAACTGCCTCATTAATGGGACCTTCTGCTCTTCCATTCGGGTAAGTTAGTTTTCGGCCTTAGCTTCCATATTCGAATTTTGGTCTCGGCTCACTCCTTCATTTGTCCGTTTATAGCATCTTCACGAGGTCGATATGTTGATCTCTGTGGCGGCCGACTATCGAGACAAGGCTCGAAGGTGCCTAAGGGCGTAGGAGGAGGTCGAGAAGAGGCTTGGCGAAGCCGAGGCCTCGCGGAAGGAGGCTCTTACGAGGACGGAAGCCACCGAGGTCGAGCTACGGTCGGCGATTGCGGAGCTCGAGGAGGAGAGGGCCGCGCATGCTTTGGCCAGGTCGGAGGTGTGCGCCTCCGAGGCGCGTCTAGCCGAAGCTCGCTGACCATCAACACGAGGCGAGGGTCATCCGGCTGAAGATCGAGCAGCTCGAGGCTCGAGAGAAGAGGGCTTTGGAGCAAGCCCAAAATGCGATGTAACTCTTTCGGGAGTCGGCAGAGTTCCATGAGTTGATGGAGGAAAAAGCCGTGGACGGACTTATCTGCGGCTTCGAGGACTTCCGAAGACAAATGCAGCGGATCTGCCCTCAGTTCGATCTCAGTAGTCTTTAGCCCGGCGGGGGGATCGACGAGGGCGAGGGTGAGCCTGAAGGTCCGGCGGACGGCGGCGCAGCCACCAGGATGCCTGCGGGCTCTAAGGCCGAGCAGGAAGCGGTCGAGGCTGAGGTCGAAGCGGTTGAGGAGACTGCTCGGGGGGCTTCCGCTGGAGAAGTTGCCGGAGGCGCTTCTGAAGGAGCATCCGACGTTGCTCCTGAAGTCGCTGGCGGCGTCCCAACCGAGGCTACCATGAATGTGCCCGGACCGGTGGGAGAACCCGAGGAGGCTCCGGCTGAAAATTCTGATGTGGTCGTTGTGGACGACCTTGAGGTCGGCGCCGAAGCTGCAACTGCCCCTTAGGACTTAGCCTCTTTTTTTCTCTCTTTTTCTTTGTTCTTTTGTAAATGAGGTCGACCTCTACAACCACTGTCCGGCCGGGTGAGCCGACCTCAAGATCGAATTTTGTACTCAGCCCTTAGGCTTATATCAATGAAAAATGTTTCCTTTAAGTCTCATTTGTATTTGCTCTCGTTTGCGTAATCATAAGTCTTTATCTTGACTGCTTGGATTGAACTCACCGAGTCCTCGGGCTCGATTTTCAAAAAAATTCGCCAAGTCCCTGGGCTTGGGACCCGTCAAAGTTCGCTAGGTGCTTAGACTTTAGATTCCCGAAAAATTTTGCTAAGTCTTCGGGCTCGGCTTGTAGAAGAATTTGTTCAGCTTTCGAACTCAAGCTTTGTAGGGACCCCGTTGATCTTTTAGTGATTTCTGAAGAAATTTCATCGAGTCTTTGGGCTCGGTCTCCAGATGAACTTATTAATTCCCTGTACTCGAACTCAATAGTGCAGGCCGAGCTCGAGCTGTCGTCGAAGCTTACATGCTCCTGTATCTCGGACATTGCCAAGGCATGGTCAGGCGGAACTTGAAGTTGAGTCCGTGACCAGTGCGATTGGGTATTTTCGAGCCTGGCCGGGACATCTTTAGGCAGAGTTCAGGGTCATCGTAGCAGACCGTTACGAACTAGGTTGAAGTGTCCAAATTGGGTCTGGCCTCCATGCCGAATTGGAGGGTCATGCGCGAGACCGGGAGAGCTCAGGCTCAATGCTGGCTGAGCAGGACATCCCGACCTTGGTCGGGGGATCTCGAGCTTAGCCGAGGCTTTGTCGGAGGTATACATAGGAGGGCCTTGTTTGGTGATCGTTCTGTAATATAACCAGGTAAGCATCAAGACGTAAGTGCCGAGTAGAATATACCTTTCGTGCAGTCGGAGCTGGGTGTTCTTGAACTAAACGATTCCACTCCGAGGCCGACCACAGCGACGTTCTAGGGTCGATCCAGCATGGCGCCCTCATTTAGATGAAGGTGTATTGCCGTAGACGGCGTCGAGCAGGGCCGAGTGTCGTCAAAGTGTCATGGAGATGTCGTTGCGAGGTCGAGGGAGACTTGGACCATGGTCAACTCGGCGTTGTTCGGCAGTGCTTTCCGAGGTCGAGGGAGCTTGGGCTCGCTGTTGACCAAACGAGGCATCTTGACTTTAGTCGGAGGATCGAGCACGAGGTTGAGGGAGCTTGGGCTCGCTGTCGACCCCACGACGCTTTCCGAGATCGAGAGAGCTTGGGCTCGCTGTCGACTCAGCGGGGCAACCCGACCTTAGTCGGGGGATCAAACACGAGGTCGAGGGAGCTTAAGCTCGTTGTCGACCCCGCGACGCTTCCCGATGTCGAAGGAGCTTGGGCTCGTTGTCAACTCAGTAGGGCATCCCGACCTTAGTCGGGGGATCGAGCATGAGGTCAAGGGAGCTTGGGCTCGCTGTCGACTCAGCGGGGCGTCCCAACCTTAGTCAGGGGATCGAGGAAGTTTGGGCTCGCTGTCGACTCAGCGGGGCATCCCGATCTTGGTCGGGATCTTTGATGGAGATCGAGACCGAGCTCGACGTCAGCGTAGCGAGGTGTCCCAAACTTGGCTGGGGCATCCGAACTTGGTCGGGCACTCAAACTTGGTCGGGTATCCTGAAGTTCATAGGCATCCCAATATCAGGAAGAGTATGAAATAATTGAGGGAGAGCTGTGTATGAATTAACATAAGAAGGGGACGAGAGTTGTGTTTCCAATTGTCGAGGACCCCTGGAGGCTCTACTGGTAGTACATCCGAAGATTTTTGAAATTCTAGCTTCGTGGAATGAGGGTCCCTTCGAGAGACTCCAACTTGTATGCTCCAGGCCGCTGGACTCGTGCAATCTGGTATGACCCTTCCTAGTTTGGGGCGAGCTTCCCTTGTTCGGCAGGCTGAGAATATTCAGCTCTCCTGAGGACAAGATCTTCCGCCTTAAAAAGCTTGGCCTTTACTCTGGAGTTGTAATACTGTGCCGCTTTCTGTTGATACCTCGCCATGCGGACTCGGGCGGCCTTCCTTATCTCCTCGACGAGGTCCAAGTTGCCCCTGAGCTGGGTGGAGTTGGAGGTTGCGTCGTAGTGCTCTACTCTTTGCGAGGGGAGTCCGACTTCTAGGGGGATGACAGCTTCCGTTCCATACGCCAGATTGAAGGGGGTCTCGCCGGTGAAAAGTTGGAATGTGGTTTTGTAAGCTTAGAGAACATTGTAGAGGTCTTCGACCCATTGCCCTTTGGATCTGTCGAGCCTAGCCTTGAGCCCCTGAAGGATGGTGTGGTTCGTCACCTCGGTTTCTCCATTCGTCTGTGGATGGGCGACCGAGGTGAAGCGATGGTCGATGCCGAGCTCGGAGCAGAATTTTTTGAAATGGGTATTGTCGAACTGATGGCCGTTGTCAGATATAAGGATGCGGGAGAGTCCAAATCTGCAGATTATTGACTTCTAGACAAAGTTTCGCATCTTCTGCTTGAAGATCCGGGCCACGGGTTCGACTTCGACCCATTTAGTGAAGTAGTCGATAGAGAACCAGAAATTTTTTCTGTCCGGTGGCCAGGGGGAATGTCCCCAGGATGTCAATCCCCCATTGGACAAATGACCAGGGGGCACTAATCGAGGTCAGCGGGGCCGAGGGCCGGCGCTGAATGTTGGCGTTCCGCTGACACCGATCGTACCTTCGGATGAAGTTCGATGTATCCTTTTGAAGTGAGGGCCAGTAGTATCTTTGGTGCAGGATTTTGTGGGCCAGTGCTCGGCCTCCCAAATGGTTCCCGCATATCCCTTCATGAACCTCTCGCATAGCATAGTTCGCCTCTGACGGGCGGAGGCATCTGAGGAGAGGAGAGGTGAACGACATGCGATCGAGCTTGCCTTCATATAGCATGTATCGGAAGGCTTGACGCCTAATTCGGCAGACCTCGAGCTCGTCATTGGGGAGGACTTCGTTCTGCAGATAGCTGACGAGCTCGTCCATCCACTCGGCTCGATCTCGATGCAGAGGGTTGGCTCGGGCTCTTCTGTGCTGGGCGTTTGGAGGTATTCAAGTACTGCGGTCTTCAGAAGCTCGCTCATGCGGAAAGTCGCCAGCTTCGACAATTGGTCGGCCCTTAATTTCTCTATTCTGGGAATGTGCTGGATTTTGAAGGAGCCCAAGATGGACGTAAGGTCTCGCACCTTTTGGAGATATCTTTGCATCGACGGCTCTCTTGCTTCAAAATCTCCTAAAATCTGGCTCACGACCAGTTGGGAGTCACTGAAGAGCTTCAGATCTTCCACTTTCAGCTCATTTGCCAATTTGAGCCCGGCAATGAGTGCCTCGTACTCAGCTTCATTGTTCGAGGTAGGGAACTCAAAGCGTAGAGCCTGCTCCGCGACTACCCCATCCGGGCTAGTGAGAGTAAGGCATGCTCGATTGCGCCCCGCCTGAAGGCGATAGCCTCTTTGGCCTTCGTATACTTCCAAGCTCGGGCCAATATCTCAGTAAAGTCAGCGGGGAAGTTCTTCTCAATAGAGAAGAGAAATCTGTAGGATCGAGCCCCAGTCTTCAGTGCCGACATGGCTATCGACTGGTTGAGCTCGCGAACCTCCCAGGTTGCAACGGTGAAACGGTCGAGGTAGTCTTTGAAGGACTCTCCCTCCTTTTGCTTGATGTCAAGGAGGGAGTCCGACGTTCGCCACTGGCGTCAGCTGGCAGCAAAGTTGGTGGCGAACTGCCTGTCGAGCTGCTCAAAAAAGGATATCGTGCTCGGCTTCAGTCTAGAGAACCAAAGCCGAGCCATTCCTCGAAGAGTTGCTGGGAAGGCCTTGCAGAGCACAGCCTCCGAGGACCCCTGCAATGTCATGAGGGCTCGGTAACTTTCTAAGTGGTCAAGGGGGTCGGTAGTTCCATTGTAAGACTCCACTTGGGGCATTTTGAATCTCAGTGGGACCGGCTCATCCTCGATCTGGCGGAAAAAAGGACTTGGTGGTGAACTCAAAGTCACCCTCGTGCCTTGCCTTCCTGTTGCGGAGCGCCTCAATCTGGCGCTCGAGCCTCTCGACCTTCTTGTCGGGTTCCCCGCCCTGGGAGATTGCCACGATAGTCTGCTTCGGGACGGGTTGGTCCGGGGCCAACTCAGCTTTCGAGTGCTGCGGCCTTCTGTCTGTGCTCTTTCCTAGTGGTTCTCTCCGGGGAGACGTTCGGGTTGAGCCTTGGTAGCAGCACCGTTCTTTATTGTTGGCTCTCGAGGAGCAATGGAGATTTTAGCCTTGGGGTGCCGATTCGTCTGAGGGAAGCACTGATCGGACCTGGGCCTGTGGAGGCGGCATAGGTGCGGCCTCCGCACGTTGCAGGCCTTGGACGGCTGCGGCCAAGGCTTGAACTTGTTGCATCAGGATGTTGAACTATTCCGGTTGGACTTGGGGGGTTGGGTCCGCCGGAGGTCCTGGTGGTGAGTTTTGGACAGAGTGTCCAGGGCTTGGCGCGAGACGTCGGGAGGCATTGGAGGCTCCTTTGCTTCTTAACTTCATGACCACAACTCGGTCCCTTCCTCTAGCGTCAACTATTGCTGGAAATTGGATCCGGGGGTGACCACTGGCTGAGAGAGGGGATCTCCGGCAAGTGCGGCGGGCGGTGGTATGCCAGCGGGCTGCGTCCTCCAAGCAACCTGTAAGAAGCCGGCGGTCGAGATTTTCGGCGTCGGCCCTCTGATGCTTAAGTTAGAGGGGACCCTTGTATAGAGGGGGAGAGATTATCTTTTAAAAGTTTTCTAGAGTTCGAACCCTCCTCTCCGAGGAAGAGGTTTCCCTTTTATAGGGATACAGGATTACCTGTGATGTGACGGGGCAAATGAGTTACCGTCATGATTGAGCACGACCGTGTGAATTAATGCATTGCCGTGGAAGATCAGGCCGGAGCCAATGAGTCGTTGTGGGTGAATGGACGTAGTTGAGTGGGTCAACCGGTTGTCGTGGAGAGTCTGAGATCCGTGGATAGCATCCGCATTAATTATTGAGTGAGCCGGGGATCTACGGAGGCCATGCACATTAACCGTTGAGTGAGCCGGAGATCTGCAGAGGCCATGTGCATTAATCGTTGAGTGAGCCGGAGATCTGCGAAGGCCATGCGCATTAATTGTTGACAGCGGTAGCAGGGCATGGTCCTTGGTTGAGCTGCAAAAGGATGTGACCGCAGCGGGTGGACGGTAAAGTCGGGCTTTCAAGATCAAGAATGCCGAGGTCGGGTGCCCAGGTCAGACGCCTCGAAGTCGAGCGCCTGGTCGGGCGCCGAGTCAGGCGTCTCCGAGGCCGGGCGCCTTGAGGTCGCTACCGCTCTACCCGTCGTCACGTGCCAACAGCAACCCATTTTTCCCCCAACAGTGAGGAACATTGAGTTGAACATTTGATCGGGAACATGGAGGCATCAACGATCTCATAAGTTGAACATTTGATCAATACAAAAAAAAGATTTCAATGGGCCAAAGGAACGAAAGTAGAATCAGCCTAAGAATTTTACTCGAAAGGAATGGTGCCAGGATAAAGGTGAGGGATAACATAAATTGTTATGATTATATAAGAGGAAGCATAGAAAACTATAATGCAACTCTTAAAAAAGGTTGTAAAATCAGCATCTAATAAATACAGTCCAATCTATGGCCAGTGCATACATTTTTGTTTCTTGGTTCTCCTTCAACAAGAGGAATCAAGCAAGGAGTGTTATCATTCAAAATGACAAGTTCTAGAAACGGGCTGATATATGTAAAGGCCATATGAATGGTTACGATCACATAGGAAACTAAGGAAAGCATACATCTAATTGATGTCCTTGACTTCCAGATGATACATTTCTTTTGTATTTTTCCCCTCGACTTAACTTCTTTTTTTTCAATAAAAAGAGTAATGTATAAACTGCCTCTTTAAAAAATAGGATAACACCACAAACATAGGCTTCTGGCCATGATCTTAAAACTGAAGTAATTTATATTATAATAATAATGACATAAATTTATAATTAGGGCATAAGATACCCTAGCAGAAATATATATATATATAATGATGAAAGATTGCTCTACATTTAGATTTAGACTTCCGCTATGACAATCTCTTTGGGCTCGTTTGGTTCGTGGGAAGCATTTTTCCTCCTAAGAATATGATTTTTGGGAAGAAGATTCCTAAAAAGAGAATGCTTGGGAATGTACTTTTGGTATGTTTGGTTAAATATGGAAAAGTGACATATTTCCAGAGTGCTTATGTTTGGTTGATCCTCCACTTTCCTGGGAAAGTTATGTATAATTCCTATTATACCCTTAATAAAAATTAGGTATTTAATGCCTCTTTAATAGTGAAGGGCCATTTTGGAAAAAAAATAAAGATGGAGTGATTCCCGCCTCATGGAAAAGTAACTTTCTCATGTTTCTCATGGAAAAGACTTTTCTATGAAATGTGGGAATCATATTTTCATGGGAATACAACTTTGTCATCTCTCTCATTTGAAAACTCTAACCAAACAAGTGGCATCTCATTACTTTTCTGTTGACCATACTTTCCCCCCTTCTTTTCTCGCGAACCAAACAAGCCCATTCTGAGAACAAGGATGGGAATACCATATCATAAATGATGAGGGTGGAATGGACCCAGGTTAGCAGCCCTGATGTGCATTAGTTGGCACCCTCTTTTACATCAATCTTGAAACTAATCCCACTGAAACACAAATCTCTTTGTATAAATCCCGTTAGTAATCCCTGCCCACCTCTAAATGATCAAAGATAATTGAAAAGGTCGTCCAAATCGGTTGCCTAGTTAATGGTGTGCTCGAACCAATATGAACAATAACTGTCCATCTAGGTTTGCAAGTACGAGGGAAAATATCAAAAACATGTGAAAATATATATGTTTTTAAATTGCAACATGTAAACCACAACAGAAAACCACAAAAGCTAAAATAAGGATCACTTCTCCTTGAAAAAAGATGAAGCCTATGTATTTTGAGGTTTCAGAAACCTCACGATTTCTAAGGATTGTGTAAGATGAATCATGAATCCAATGAATGATACGGGACTATTAATTGATTTTCTAAATTTTGACAGCTGTGTGTCAAAAATCGAAGCAACATCATATCCTATTGGCAGCATTTATATAAGGGCAGCGGCGATAACTAACTTGAACAGACATTTACAGAGTAGTCAAGTTTTGATCACATCAATGTTTGATGAAACATGATTGAATTGGAAATTCAGTAGATAGTTTCTTAATGTTTTGCTTGCTTAGTCATTATGAATTTACATATCTACTCCTTGACATGGGAACTTAGTGCGTTGTGTCGCGGGAAGGAGGGAGCCTTGAATTTAGTCCCACATCGGCTAGTAGCGGAAAGGTTCTGTGCTTTAAATGGAGGATGGAAATCCATTCCTCTCGAGGTGCCTTTTGAAGGACAAAACCGTGAGGGCAGTGATCTCCCCCTGTCTACGCTGGACGTGCGGGTCGGAGCGCCCAAACGGCAGTGGTCTCCCCCCGTCTGCGCTGGATGCGCGGGCCGGAGCGCCCAAAGCGGACAATACCTCTGGATGAATGCAGTCCTCTTTCTCTGCTAGCTTAATGTGGGCTATGCTGTTGTGTGAGGCTCCGGCCAAAGGCCGTCCCCGCAGCAGATGGCGCGCCAGGTAGGGGCGCCTCCTCCCACCATTGACTATCCCTCAGGACTGCGGAGGCTCAAGAACCTTTCCGCTGGGGGGGCTATGTTGCGAGGGAGGAGGGGGCCTTGAATTTAGTCCCACATCGGCTAGTAGCGGAAAGGTTCTGTGCCTTAAATGAGGGATGAAAATCCTTTCCTCTCGAGGCGCCTTTTGAAGGGCAAAACCATGAGGGCAGTGGTCTTCCCCATCTGCGCTGGACGCGCGGACTGGAGCACCCAAAGGGCAGTGGTTTTCCTCGTCTGTGTTGGACGCGCGGGCTGGAGCGCCCAAAGAGGACAATATCTCGGGAGGAACGCAGTCCTCTTTCTCTACTAGCTTAATGTGGGCTATGCTGTTGTGTGAGGCTCCGGCCAAAGATCGTCCCCGCAACACATTGTATTCCCTAATATTTATAAACTTTCTTTTTAGTGTCAAATGGTGTTGAGTAGCATCTTTCTTGGTTTCTTTGATTGACCTTGATTTGCTTGTGAGAAAGATGACTATTTTGGTGAAAGAGACAGCTGATCCGATGATCGAATCGGGACCACCCATCCCTCCGATATTATTTACCAATGAAAGAAATATTTAAAAAATTACTTAATCGTTCAAATATTTGTTGCAAAGTCTATAAATTATACGTCCTCTGGTTGAATCATAACGACTTACTTTAATTTTTACTCTATCTCCTAGTAGTATCTGTTTAAAATGTTTCAACCATGTCAATGTGTTCATATTATTTGACATTCTATATTGATGAACGTCACATTCTAGAATTAGATGAGCACCATCAAAATTGAGATTATATGTTAATAGGGTGAAAACGTAAAATTCTGTTTGGTGGAAATCACTCGGACAAAGATTAGCAGTATTCATCTGAAAATTCCATTCATTTACTTTGTCTGCCTGTTTGTCGTGAAAGCAAATGTATATTAGCAAAAATAACAGATAATAATAATAATTTTAAAAAAATATCAAGAGCCATAAAATGCTGGGACAATGAAATCTTTACCCGAATCCACCTGTTAGCTCAATGGGTTCAGGTGTGGATCTTGTCAAATCTATCCGTCTCCGACATGTGCACAGCCCTCTCGTAAGTAAAGGACTCAATCAGGAAGCCACCAGTGAAACCGGCATTGACCTCGCGTATCGAAAACAAAAAATAAAAATAATAATAATTCCACATAAAAGCTGCCAACTTGTTTTTAAGAAATAATTTTACTACAATAATATTTCTATTTGTAAGAAAATATAAAATATATAAATAAATTTATCTCATTCTATCAGCTTAAGCTTTTGAAATAAGTGGTAATTTCAACTGCTTTTGGAACAAGTGGTGATTTCAACATAGTATCATAGCAGAGGTCCTAAGTTTGAACCATGTCTCCTCACTCTTTAACTCTATTATTAAAAAAACTTCACATATTGGGCTTACCCATTAAAGAAAAGCCCGGCCCACATGTGAGAGGGGGTGTAAGAAAATATAAAATATATAAATAAATTTATCTCATCCTATGAACTTAAATTTTTGGAATAAGTGTGATTATAACATATAATCAAAATAGAGGTCCTGAGTTCGAATCCTGTCTTGTCACTGCAGCTCCTGGCCTCTCCCCTGCATTGGTCCGAGTCGGAGTCAGACCTCCCAGTCGCCGACGAGCAAATAGGACAGAGATCAACCGAGCCATGACCACCCTCTGTTCGACCCTGTTTCGGGTTGTTTCCAGCCAGCCGGTTACTGCTGCCGGCTGTCCAACATTGCCCTCCACCGCCTCCGATTGTCACCTACTGGATCCCGGTCACGGTAGCCACCAGCCATTTCCCTTCCTCCTCTGTTCTACCAAGAAAGAAAGAAGAGGAAGAAAAGGAGGAGAGAGAGAGAGCCATTCCTCTCTTCCTCTCTCTTCCCTCTACTCTTCTTTCTCCACCCCTATCTCCACTTTCTCTCTCCTCTCTCCACTTTTTCCCTCTACCTTCTCCTTTCCTCTCTCTCTACTTTCTCACTCTACCTTTTCTCTCTAGAATGTCCAAGGAACCTGGTATCGAGTCTTGTTGACCTGATCTATGAACCGGAGTTAACCCTGTAAAGGGTCTTGTCCACTTTGGTGCCCGGGTTACCTACTGGACTGATCACCTCGGCCTGATTGAATGTCCTTGAAGCTTTCATTAATGAACCATATTGGTTGACCTTAGCGAGGACGAAATTTTATTAAGGAGGGAAGAATGTGGGAATAGGCCCCAAAAGGGTTGAAGCCTGCAGGCCTAGCAGAAAAAGAAAGAATGATGGAAAAGAAAAGAAAAAAAAGAAAAAAAAAGAAAAAAAGGAAAAGAAAAGAAAAATACATAATTAAATAGTCAATAAATAAATAGAGATTTAAGATAATAAATAAATATAAATAATAATATTAGCTTTGTAGCTGGGCTTGGTCCGAGCCATAATTCCTTTTAAACCTAAACTAATTTGGGCTCGAGACTGGACTTGGGCCAAGCCAAAGAAAAAGGGTATTTGGGCTACGGGCCTGATTGTAAACCCATTATCTATGTCATTGGGCCTGAATAAAAGAATCCTGTAATTGGACCTAAACCAGAAGCTGAATCAAACCTGAACTAGAGATTGAATCAAGTCTGGACCAAAAATTGGAATAGATCTGAACCGGAAGTTGAATCAGATCTGAACCAGAAATTGGATTAGACCAAAACCAGAAACTGAATTGGGCCATGAGCCTGATCCAAAAATTGAATCAAGCATGGGCCTGAATAAAAATAAGCCTAGTAAATGTTTCAGAAATTTAATCAAGCCATGTTTAGTTGGGCCATGGGCCTGAAAATGAAATATGAGTCCCATCCGGTTATGAAAAATTAAAAGAATATTAAAAAATTTGAATTAAGGAAAGAGGGTGATTACATAGAAATAAGATATAATAATTAGAAGTAGAAAAGTAGTAGAAGAAGTAGAATAAAAGTTAAATAAATTAATAAGAAATTGAATGAGCAAGTAACAAATAATATGATTGTTTATGATATTGCTAGGTGTTGAAGAATTGTCATCTAAATCTAGAAATTGGTGAGCGAATTGATGTAAGTGACCTTAACACAATCTTTTGCTTTCAAATACATGAAACTATTTGAATATAAAGTTGTATATAACTAATTATGTTTCTCAAAAAATAGGATCAAGCACATATAGCAAGTGATGCATGATTTTGACTAAATGGCATTCATCATGTTTACCATATCGTGTACGCTAGATTTATGATGATATAGATAGTTGCATAAAAGAAAATGAAGTTTGCAGCATGATCATGAACTTTATACATTATGATGCCATTATTCAACTTTCAATCTACTTATGAAGTAAGATTTATGAAAAGCATGATATGGTTTATGAACTCTCAGATTTGTTATATATGGCCCTCGCCAGCGGGTTATAGTAGCTCGGCATACGACCCTGACTAGCAGGTTATAGTAGCTCGGCATACAGCCCTCGCCAGCGGGTTATAGTAGCTCAGCATACGATCCTTTCCGGCGGGTTATAGTAGCTCGGCATACGGCCCTCGCCAGCAGGTTATAGTAGCTCGACATACGGCTCTCGCCAGCGGGTTATAATAGCTCAACATACGGCTCTGTCATGGGTAATAATAGTAACCATAGCTACACTACCAACTAAGAGCACGGTTTTCAAAGCATAGAATAATGGCAACGTGTTATGATGCACATCCATATTTATGAACTTGCATGATTGGGCATCCACTGTTTTATGTCTTGTTTGAATATATGTTATATAAAATAATTACTTTGTTATAATTGTTAATTTCTAAATTAATCACTCGCATGAAGTCCATTATGCTTGATTTGGTAAGATTGTACATGGTTACTTACTGAGCCATATAGCTCATACCACTTTATTTATTTTTTTAAAAAATAATTAGGATTGCTAGGATCAAGAAGCTTGACGTATTTCAGGGTATGGAAAAATTAAATATCAAATGTTAAAACTTTAGAAGCTCTGTGCCGTTTCATTCTGATGAAACTTGTTATGACATTTGTAAATAAAATTTTCATTTCTGTTATGAAATTTTATGTGGCTTCGTATTATTGTATGTATATGTTTGCAATAGCACGGTCGTGTCATGATCTGAATTCAGAGCGTGACACCAGGAATCTGGTTCGCATCTCGCCGACCATGAACTGAAGGAAATGCTTCTTAAGAAGTACAGTAGCAACCTGAGCAATCTCAGAAAGGAATTCCTGAAGAATAGGAAGAAGGGAAAGCTACCCAAGGATGCAAGGTTGACACTGCTGGATTGGTGGCATACCCATTACAGGTGGCCCTATCCCACCGTAGTTTCTTACCCTTATGTTATCCATCCAGAGTTTATATCTTCGGCTAGACATTGTGCTTGGAAAATGGTTAAATTTAGTTTGAATTGAAGTTGAGGGCAAGCCATGCATTAATGGTTGTTTAATTGGTGGCAATTTCTTTGTGATGGCTTCTTTAGGAGGAGGAGAAGGCTAAGCTGGCTGAGATGACAGGGCTTGACCAGAAGCAAATTAACAATTGGTTCATAAACCAGAGGAAGAGGCACTGGAAGCCCTCGGAGGAAATGCGGTTCGCCCTTACGGAGGGTGTTGGGGGTGGATCCAGCGGGACTATGCTGTAATTCGATACAGGCACCGTTGGTCCGTGATCGACAATGCTAATCACCATCTTCTCATAACATCCATCTTGCTTTGTTCCTGGATAATTTAATTAATCTCCCCTTTTGATGCTTATGTGAATATGGTGTTCGATCGACTGAAACTAGTTATATCATTGTCGACAAATAGTGTATCATGGCAATGGTTTGGGAGTCAGTCTGACTTGATGAGCCAGACTTTGGTTTGTATCTTTTTGATCATGGTTCATCTCGGTTATGACTCCATCATCGAATGTATTAGCGTTGGATGTTTTCGAGCTCCTAATGTCTTGGAGTTGATTAAATTTGCTGTCTTGTGCTGATGAGCAAGAGAAACTGGGTTGAGTGAGTCTCTGAACTGATGAGCTTAGTATTTAACTGTGATGTTAGTGTATGTGCTGGCTTTTGGATGTCTTGTTCAATGTCTTCAGTAGCATTAGAGACATTGGTTCCTTTTCACCAATGGAGTAAATCTTTGTCGTCTTTTGATTCTGGGCCATGCTGGGTTTATCAATAGTCGGTGTTGTGCTGTAATAAGTTGTTCGAAAAGTCGGCAGTGGATGCCTGTGTAACTTGCTAAGCGTTTTCTACCTGATGGTATCTAACTGAAGGGCACTAAATGGTTCACAGGTTTGGAGTTTCGAATGTGTAATCTGAAGAATGGCCCGTATACAGCTACTGGATTAAAGGTAATACACACTGTCATACGGCCCTACTGCTATTAGGGCTGGCAGGCGTCTCAGCTGGCTCGAGTTTAGCACTGAATTAGAGATAGGATTAGGTCGAGTGCAAAAATAATTTGCGTTTATACTATGATATTTTAATTATTATCTATATAAATGATTATTATGACTTTATTATAAATGTTGGTCATACATTTTTAAAAATATAATATATAAGTGAAAGTATAAAAATAATTTTAAATTTCTCTTTCATTTTTTAACTAAGATGTTCGGAAGCTAAGCAAGGTAGTTCAAGCTTGCTGGATTGTAAAATGGGCTGGGCTAAAGCTAAGCGTTTTGGGGCTCATGCTTGGTTCGTTTGCACTCATTACTATAGGACTCCGAAACAATGTTGGATCTTTTCTGGCCATCCATATCTATTGAAAGACAAACAATGCTTCTCATTGGGTTGTCTTTTTTGCATCTCATCATGCTCGAGAGTTGTTTTAGGAGAACCAAACGTTTGTTCCTTTTTTTTCATCAGTTTTTCTTTTTTGATTTTTTTGGATGCATTCATGCATATTTTGTGTGAGGCGTTGTCATACCCCAACCCAGTCATTGTCATACCCCAACAACGGTCATTGCTATACCCCAACAACGGTCATTGCTATACCCCAACCCAGTGCCGAGGAAGGCTGAGGCGTGGTATCTATGTAGGTACTATGTATGCATCAAAATTCAGAGCTTTTGCCAATTAGTGTGTGGCCTGTTTGATATGCAGCACGGTGTGCTTTAATTGATTGTAAATCTTGTTTGGTTTGGTATATATTGTGATATCCATCAACCAAGATTTAAATTGCAACTTAATTTCATATTGGCGCTCGATCAATTAGATTAAATCTCACTCTGAAACGGTAAGGATGATATAATGTACGAAAATTGTTTTACTAATTCAAAATTGCCTCTCAAAAGGTTACTCAGTGCATTCCCTTCCTCCGTTTGAGCTGGTTTGGCGAAGTGTGCAAATTGATTGGTGCAAGAGGCCTGACTCACCTTTTTTTTTGTGACTTTTCCGAGGTTCCCCTCTCTTCAAGGTAAAGTAGCCTTTGTGGCTCATTCCTAACGTTCACTCTCTGGAATCTGTTTTTACAAATATAGCTATAATTGATAAATATAGGGGTCCGAAAATAATTTAAGGGCTTGTTGGGATAATCTTACGAAATCCTACTGGATTTATAGGATTGGAAACAATAAGCCGAGCAAACAAAGAGCAAGGTAGGGATGTCAACGCGAACAAATACTCGAATTACCCATCCCCGAATCCAACGAGGCGATTTTGGCCGAATTTAAATAGGGATAGTTCCGATGATAGGTTGAAAGATTAAAATTCATTCGATTTCGGTTTTTGGGGTGGATCGAAGCGATTGCAGCAAAAAATTGACCTGAAACAAAGCACTTCATCTATTGGCATTGTAGAAAGGATCGAATATGACCCTAATCGTTCTTCTCGGCTTTAGTGATTCCTCAATCCAAAATTGAACCTAAAACTGAACCCAACATCAAATCCAAACCCAAACATATCCGATATTTAATATTCTCGGTACTTCTTATATTTAGCATAAATCCAAATTACTAACTCCATAAAAATGGCCATCAGATAATCCTATGCCGCTATCCTATTCGATATGGACTGTTTATAGCCACAGTCACAAAACCTTGCCATGACAACAAGAGGCAATTTTCAGTTTTCGATTTTGTTTTCAGTTGTGGTTTTTACAATGGCTCTCATAATTTTTTTTATTCCAAAAACCATTTGATTTAGTTTCGATTTCTTAAGATACAGTATTGGATTTTGGTTTCTATTTCAGTTTTGTAACTACCTGCACCGAATTGACATTCCTGTGGTAGGAGAGAGGGAAGGAAAGAGAGGGACAAAAAGACGGTTGGGCGTCAACAGGCGACGAGATCAGGTGGGAGGTGGGGGAAATACATAAAAGCTACGGCGGTGTTTTTGTTTCTCTTTTCGGTGCCAATGGGCTGGGTGCTGGGTGGTCCAGTAGTTGTGGGCTGGGCCAGGCTGGGCCAGTTCCACAAACGTGGTTGCTGCTTCCGTCTGACTAATTTTTCTCTTGGATCATAACTATAACATGATATGTTGATTTGTTTCCAATCCATACTCGGGCTGATGCAAGGTACCATTTTACAAAATTTACTCTTAGATGCTGTCTTCTTTCCCCATCATCACAATAAATGAGCTGCCACCCAGTACGTTGCATTTGCTCACCTACCTCAGTGTTTCAAATGTAAATATGAAGATGCATGCTTCCCTCCCTCCCAAAACCTTCCCGAATCATGGTCTCATAAGCCACTGATGCTGAAGCTAATGACAGAAATATGGTGAGATGACGTCTACTCCTGAAATTCCCATTTTTAATATAAATTTTGTGGCCAAGGCCATGAAATTATCATGACAACAGTAGTTTCTCAATTAAAAAGATATTATGTGAGGATCCGTTGGTATATATTAGTTCCACATCGGTTATTTAGCAGAAAAATCTTAAGTATTTCTATAGAATCAAAAAACCAAAATAATACTTTCTAATTAGTCTTTTTTAATAGAAGTCACTGAACAATTGGTGTCCATCCCTACACCTATGCTCGTCCTGTATCCACTCGGTCATCGTAGCAGAGTTGGTGCAGTTATTCTAAGGAACTCCCGGCTTGTTTGGGCTTTATGTTCTTCTAAGCCGATCAGATTCATCTAGGCTCTTGTTGAGGGCTAGCCATGGACCGCTCTCCCCTAATATCTACGTAGCTGAAGCCTTACGAGAGTGTTTTAAGTCGCTTATTGAATTCAAAACAAGTGTTTGCTGAATCTATTTTTCATTATCTTACTTGAACAAGTACATTTGTAGCAATGTCATAGAGTTGCGAGTAACAATCTAACAAGTTGCATATAAACTGGCTGGTGTAATGCTATTAATAATAAATGTAGAAAAGCAGTCGCTACGAGATCGAGAAAGCATTGTGATTCCCATTCCAAACGACCAAATGTAAAAAAAAAAATGAGAAAAAGGAAAACCTGCGTTATGTTCAAGAAAATTTTAGACTATTTTGCCACACATATTAGGTGGGTAACCTCCAGATCGGCTGATCTTGGGAATGACTTTGTGATATATTAAAAAAAAAAAAAGAAGGTATCTTTGATTTGGGCGTATCAGGAATAGAGTCCTTAATTTGGATGTTTTTGAAAGCAAGACAACATGATGAGATCCTCGTTTGATGGATCTTTTTGTTTTTGTTTATCTCATTTGGCTGATAATGGATTTGGAGTATGCAATGGGCAAGCGTTATAATACGAACGTTTGATTGATTAGTGTGAAATAATTTTCTTGTTCTAGTTCTTCACTCCTAGGCCTCTTAAGCTTCTTTCTCTGCCAAGAAAGAAAACAGTCCTGGCTGTGTCGGTATATGAAGACCACTGGACGAAGACAAGGCGGTCGAGGTTGAAGGTCATGTTTTATGACTTCTTGCAAAAGCTGTTTAGAAGAGACAAGAGCTGATAGATTCGTTGGCAGGCGTACGTGAGCCCACATGAGAGCCTTGCATGTGTGAGTTAAATAAATTATCTTGGAGAGTGCAAGAACGTCTAAAGCCACATGCTTTCCATCCCTTTATGTTGACATAATCACACAGCAACACCAAGAAAAAGGAATTTGAGAATGGGAGTGAATCATATGCTTCATTTCCCCATTTTCATCCCTTTTCAATTCCTTCTTTAGTTTTTCAACAAAAAAAAAAATAGATAACTCGATGCCAACAAAAAATCTATTGTTGATTCACACTGTAGATTGTATCAAGCAATCATCTGATACAAGGCATTTAAGACTAGAACAGCATAAGAGTCTCTATAAAAAGAGTATGGTTGATCAGTAGTATTGCATTGCCACCATTAATGACTGAGAGCAGCAGGCAGGAAAAGCTTGGACGGAAGTTGCAAGAAAATTGTGAAAAAATATAAATTGATTAGGACAAAATTTGTTGTCGAATCATTTCTTCTTCCATTATTTAGCCATTAATTTATATAACATAACATATAAAAACTTGAAGATTAACTTATTGCTTTTGAATAAAACTAAAATATTTATACAACTTTAAGATAGGATAATCTTCCAGAGGACTTGATCGGATGGTATCGCCTCTTGTCGCTTAGCAAGTGGTCAGAGGTTCAATTTTGGTTGAAGTCGACCTCCTAAGATAGGGTGGATATAAATTAGAAAAAGATGAGGTTTAGCCCTTCCTAGTTTGATTAAAGAAAAAAGCAAAAACCTTTTAAGATAAGATAAACTAAATTTTTTGAGAAGAAAATTAATATTAATTAGAACAACTTTCAATATTTTAACCTGAGTGAACATGTAAGAGATGAATTAAAAATTATGCAATGCATTGGTAAACCATTTCTTTCTCCGGTCTTTTGAAATGTACATGATACAACACTTTTCTCAGAAAAAGAAACAAAAGAAAACTCATATAGTACAATATGGATAGAGATGACATAATGGCTCTTCGAAGAATAACAAAATTAGCTACAAAAATTTTGATATACGATAAGATGGTTGCGGCTTCAACGAAACTAATCTTAGTTATAACAATATACAGATTTAAACCATGGACAATATAGTTCATCTAAAACAAATATGTAATTAGCATAGGCAAATCTGCTTTTTGCTATCTTATCTTTGTTTTCAAAACATTTAGAGAGGCATTCAAGTATGCAATGCTTGCACGGCTCTGCTCCTGGAAAAAAAGAGTTCAGATCATTTCAAGTTTGGTACGTGAATTTGAGATACTTCAGTTCCACTGTCACGGCTGTTCATGTTTTAGGCAATCGTAGCTATGATGCATTGACCTTCATGTATTCTAGAGGCTGCTGTCCATGTATAATACGAGCCCAGTTGTACAAAAACATGGATGTTCATGATTGTGGAACTTGACTGAAAAAAAAAGGGCTGATGAAGAATGTATGTGAGACCAAGTGCCATAGTCCAAACGCCATGTAGATAAGACTTATTGATATAGATAAAATTCACGATCAGAACAATTAACATAATGTTTGTCCTTCCAACCGAAGAACAACAATGTTACTTGCACTTACTGCACTTTCTAGTAAACATTTGAAAGCCAAAACACAAACCATGGTAACCCACACATCATCATGAGCACAAAATTAAAGACAACGTACAGTTAGAAGAAAGACATAATAATTAATCATAACATCAAGCTAGCCATCCAAGAATTCAACAAGGCAAGGAAAAACTAATCTTCCATTCTCACGAAGGCAGCTCTTCCAGTGCCATCTCTTCAATCATGGGCGCCCCATGCCCCAAGTGATTGATCCCTTGCATCATCTCACAGCACTTGCAAGTCCTCATCACGGCCCCGATCCCGACCCCACCATGCTTCGGCTTCCTCGCTATGATCACCGAGTTTATCACCTCATCACTGGGGTGGTAGACCGACAGCACCTCGAACCCTTTGAGATCTCCCGGCTCCACCACGGGGTAGAGGAAGGCCCGGGCCCCGTGGGCGCTCCGGAGGACGAGGTGGGCGCC
>JAOXJJ010000627.1:7345058-7366780 GCA_025769935.1 Phoenix roebelenii | reverse complement strand
CTTCACGATAATACAAAAGCTCCAGCCCATTCCTCTACGGAAGCGGCATCAGTTCGCACGTCTGGGCATTAATTCTCTCTACATGTCTAATCGTACGACAGTACCCCCGTTCTGTCACCTCGCAGGTAAACCCGACACCCTCCTATAAATGGGAAACTCCCTGGAGGGGACCGGGGACTCTCTCCAGAAAAAGAAATCTACACTTACACTATTCACATATTCTTCTTGCCCCCCTCTGACTTAGGCATCGGAGGGCCGGCGTCGGAAAACCCGGCCACCGGCTTCTTTGCAGGTCTTCTGGAGGATGCCGTCCACCGACGGATCGCTGCCCATCGACTCGCACCGGAGCTCCTCCTCCTCGGCCGAGTGGTCACCCCCGGGTCCAATTTCCAGCAACAATGACTAACATGGCACAGTTACTGTTATGCAACTAACCTATGGCTCGCATGGGAGATTCGGGACAACTACAAATTTGACGAGGACAAATATTTTTATATTTTACACAAAGTCATAAATGAGGGTTTTATCTATCTTAACGACACGCATGGGTGCAACTTATGCAAAGTAGAAATGACTTAATTTTTTGAAAAAATGTTTACTTGGAATTTTCACATTGTCAACACATTATCTAGGTGTAAAATAAACGTGGAAGAAAGAAAGGAAACAAAGTCAGAGAACAAAGCGCAAGCACAAGGGTTTACATCAGAGAAAGCGAGGGGTTGGAAAACTCCATTGAGATGTGACGGTGTTTGAGTTCTGAGAGAGATTTATTCATATAGCATGAATAACTCTTCGGTCATATCTACGAAATAATAGCTGTCCTCTCACCATTATCCTCTAAGAAAAAATAGAAGTTATTCGGTTATAATATTATTTTGTCATGAAGCAGGAGATCTGTCTTTGAATTCTGAGAGAGATTTATTCATAGAGCATGAACAATTTTTCGATCATATTTATAAAATGATAGCTGTCCTCTCACCATGATACTCTAAATAAATAGAAGTTGTTTATATAATTATTTTGTCATCAAGCATTGCTCACCCTGCATTATAAATATAAAAATAAGAGTATGTATCCTCTCTACAGAGTGTTGTACAACTTTCGATGGCCGTCATCCAGAGATGAATAGACATCAAATAAGGTAGTCTATGAGCATGTACCATTCATACATAGCATGCGTTGTTTGATGACCATCCATTTTCTAATGATGGCCATTGAGGGCTCACAGTAGTATGTGGTGCAGCCTATGCACCGTAGAGGATTCTAGTTGTGCAGGCCTTGCTCTTTATAGCAAGGTATGAGGGTTTAAATACTATAACCGCCGGTCCTCACCTCAACCTTTTCATATATAAATCATGGGTTCCTCGAGTAGTAGTAGCACAGTTTACACGAAAGCCTGAGCTTTGATCTAGATGGGTGATGGGTACAAGATAGAATGGAGGAGCCTAGCCCCTCCTAGCCTTATTGGTAAGAAAGAAAAAAGAAAAAAGAATAAAGAATAAAGAATAGGAAGAAAGTGAAGCTAGAGTATTTATATAATAAATTGGAGAGGGACATGAACTTTATAATTGATAGGTCACCATGAAGCGTAACAAAATCCAAGTGGTTCAAATGGCCCATATCATGCCTTCTCCTAACCATCTGCGGCTTTCCTCAAAGATCTTATGCTTGGAAGGTGTTCACACTAGCACCTTGTTTGAGGAAAGAAAGATTCGAGCACAACGAGAGCACCAAACTCCACCCCCAATTAAGGGAAAAATTATATCGTGCATCATATACACTACATCAATTAGTCATTTTATTCTTATAAGCCCCATTCGTCATGTGCTCAATGTTGGACAATTCCAATTAAAATGACTAATTGATGGCATGATGACATAGCCATAAATATAAAACATGAAGACCAAATCCTCATCCTACCTGTTTGATTTAGTCGGCTTCCATTTCGCTACGCTGCCCTCAGGAGCGACATGTTTCTCAAAAACTTCATTGGACATCAGTTTGCCAACTTGTAGATAATTTTAGATGTTTTCCTTTCAATTAAGTTTCAATCTTGATTTAATCATCTCAATGTTTTCCTTCATATGCTCGTCCAACAACCTGAGCATCTAAATATCCGAATGCAGTCCTTTTTTGTTTTTCTTTAGATTAGTGAATCTATCTTGAAAGGTAAAAAAAAAAATGATAGAGGAAGCAAAGATGGGTACAAATATCAACAGATAAACATGTCTCTTTCCTAATTATGTAATTAGTAAACGCTCTCCTAACATGTTTGGTGTTTTTTTTTGGTCCAACATGTTTGGTGTTTTTCCCACGCCTCATTGTGAACATGTTTGGTGTTTTTCCACGTCTCATTGTTCTAGAGAAATGGGGGGACGCTCTCCTAACATGTTTGGTGTTTTTGCCACGTCTCATTGTTCTAGAGAAATGGGGGGCATGGAGCTTGAGATGATAGGCTAAACAAGCCAAACTGGTATCATGACAAATGGGCATCGGCAAAGCCTCTTTTTGACATTGTGCATTACTTCAAAGGTGGGGAACATTGAGTTGAACATTTGATCGCCAACATGAGAACATGGAGGCATCAATGATCTCATAAGTTGAACATTTGATCATTAAAAAGAATATTTCAATGGGGCAAAGGAACGAAAGTAGAATTGGCCTAAGAATTTTACTCGAAAGGACTAGTGCCTGGATAAATGTAAGGGATAACATAAATTGTTATGATCATATAAGAGGAAGCATAGAAAACTATAATTCAACTCTTAAAAAAAGGCTGAAAAATCAGCATCTAATAAATACAGCCCAATCTATGGCCAGTGCATACATTTTTGTTTCTTGTTTCTCCTTCAACAAGAAGAATCAAGCAAGGAGTGTTTTCATTCAAAATGACAAGCGCTAGAAACGGGCTGATATATGTAAAGCAAGGAGTCCAATCTTTGACAAGTTCTCCTTCTAATCGATGTCCTTGGCTTCCAGCTGATACATTTCTTTTGTATTTCTCCCCTCAGGCAAAAGAGAAAAAATTAGGACTTCTTTTTTTTTTCAATAAAATTAGTGATGTATAAACTGCCTCTCTAAGAAATAGGATAACATCACAAACACAGGCTTACGGCCATGATCTTAAAACTTAAGTAATTTATATTATAATAATAATGACATAGATTTATAATTAGGGCATAAAATACCTCGCGAACCCTAGCAGAAATATATAAATATATATACACACACATATAACCAAGATAAATATTTCTAACTTTAATAGTATGCTTGAACCAAGATGAACCATAACTGTCCATCTAGGTTTGCAGATACGAGCGAAAATATCAAAATCATGTGAAAATAAATATGGTTTTTAAACTGCAGCATGTAAACCAGGACAGTTGATATAACATAGAAAACCACAAAAGCTAAAATAAGGATCACTTCTCCTTGAAAAATGATGAAGCTTAGGTAATTTTTAGGTTTTAGAAACCTCACAATTTCTACCCATTGCGTATGACATTCTAAGATGAATCCAATGAATGACACGTTCCTGAAATTATAGGATGACGGCTATTAATTAATTTTCTAAATTTTGACAAATGTGTCAAAAATTGAAGCAACATCATAATTTGTCGGCAGGGTAGCATCATCAAACCATGCTACTAGGGCAGCAGCGATAACTATCTTGAACGGACAATTACAAAATAGTCAAGTTTCGATCAAATCAATGTTTGATGAAACGTAATTGAATTGAAAATTCTGTAGATAGTTTCTTTATATTTTGCTTGCATAGTCATTAGGAATTTACATTTGTTTCAACTACGTCAATGTATTCATATTATTTTACATTCTATATTGATGAATGTCACATTCTGGATTTAGATGAGCACCATCAAAATTGAGATTAACTCTCCATAGGGTGAAAATCATAAAATTCCGTTTGGTGGAAATCACTCGGATAAAGAATAGCAGTATTCATATGAAAATTCCATTCATTTACTTTGTCTGCCTGTTTGTCATGAAAGCAAATGTATATTAGCAAAAATAACAAATAATAATAATAATTTTAAAAAAATATCAAGAGTCATAAAATGCTGGGACAATGAAATCTTTACCCAAATTCACCTATTAGCTCAATGGGTTCAGGTGTGGATCAGGAAGATAAAGGACTTTATCAGGAAGCGACCCGTGAAACCGGCATCAACCTCAGGAGTATCAAAAACAAAAAAAAATGTAAAAAATTAATTCCACATAAAAGCTGCCAACTTGTTTCTAAGAAATAATTTTTACTACAATACTGTTCCAATTGATGAGCACATAGTGTCAACGAGCGACGAATTGAGTTAAAAGTCGCTTTTGGCTGTGCTTGAAGAACAGCCAAGTAGAATTAATAAATATTCTTGGTGTTTGGGGCCCCTCAAAAGCATTTCACATGCCTGCATGATTGATAGCTAGCCAGACCACCAGTCCAGTTGAGGAGTCTGCGCTGAGCCTCCCAAGAATCCCTTTTTCTTTAATCATTGCAGAAAACAACAAAAAAAAAAGAAAGAAAGCAAGAAAAAAAGAAAGAACAATAGAAGGATACCATTTTAATAAGCTCCTCTGAGGATTCATCGACCCCAAACAAATGGAAACCACAGCACCAACCAAACAGCAACCTTAAAAACACACGGTCTCGTTGGCAAATGAGTCCTGCGTAGTCCAATGGCAGTAGCAGTTTAATCTTCCAGCAAAGTGGAACCATAAAGGTGAAAAAAGGGAAAAGGTTTTTCTCTAGACCTTCCAAAAGATGGATTATTGTAGTGTGTTTAATAACTATCAAGCAGATTGGTGAGGCCTCTCTTAAGGCTTGTATTCTGCTTAGTTTCAATTTCCTGATGAAATGGAGCCCCCATCTCTCTCACACACACACTCTCTCAGATAGAGAGAGAGAAAGGCACACTTGCAGTCGCTACTCAAAATTTAAAAGATAAAGATGGTTGACGTTGACGACAAGAGCATTTCTTTTCATTCAGTGCCAAATTTCAGAGATACAGAAAAAGATGAATCATCCACAAACAATGTACTGCAAATAATAGGACTAATATGCATGATAACTTATCTGGTTTTGTTTAATAAGACCGATAAACGAGACATTTTACTTGTACATGAAGGAGAACAACGTGTTCCAAAGGGTGAATTATGCTGAAGCTGCAAGGATGACATATACTTAAAACTGGAAAATCAAGTTTTATCATCAGTTCTGCTGATGCTGTAGGCTTAGACAACGGCATCGCAGCCATGTTAACTGAGTGATCCTTCAACATCACCCTGATCATCAATTCCCGGCATGTTCCTTTCAGAGTGTTTAATGGGTGTACTGCAGTTGAAAAAGATGGTTTCTCTTTTAACATGATTTTAAATTGGAGCTTCCATCAAACTGCAGTTTGCTTCCCTGAATAATTACACAAAGTGACTAGTTTTAACAGAAGTACCCCAAACTTTTGAAATGGCTCTTCTGAATGGAAGAGCCAGTCACAGTGCTATCTTGAAATGACATAATCCCAATGCATCATTATCTAAAGTAGATTCTATGTATGTGGCCAGAGAACATACAATGGCTAAGCACCATTCCGAGACTTCATACTATTTAATAAAATTTGTTTACCAGGGTCTGAGAAAGATTCCATACTCTGATGAGTAGGGTTGGGACGACGAAGATCCCATGCTTCTGTCAGGAAGGTGGAGGTCACATGGTGTTTTAATTCGTAAAATTTGAAGGAAAATTTAGATCAGCTTCGAGCTGGTTCTTTTTCTTGCCTTTGCATATAATAAAAAGCATACCATGAAATGGAAGAGAAAAATAGCCTGCCAGAGCGTAACATGGAAGCAGCCTTACTTTGGGCAGTCTACAAAAGATAGATATGATATTACAAGCATTTTGAGATAATTTAGATGGGTTTAACAGAGATTTTAATTAAGTCATTTGGAAATGTAGCTGCAATGTAGACATTCCAGAATTAAAGCATTAGAAGTTATCAGACATGTTATCTCTTGGTTGTTGTGCATAACAAAATGGGAGGGAGAAAAGCCTTCTAAGGCATGATAGTAGTTTTTAACGTAAAAAAAATATATAGAGAGAGAATTCTCAGAACTGTCAGGATGATTTGAACTCAAAACCATCTTCACATCCGAATTGCTTCTTTTCATAAAAAACCCTCCATAAAGCACTTAATTAACTGGGTTGGCTGACACCTACATTTCATAGTTTACATTTACTGAGATCACTAGAAATTTTCTTCACTCTGTAGACCTAATTCGCCAAGAGAGTTGATGCTCTCAATGCATGAAATCCAAAAAAACTCCAACACCACACTAGTTGTCATGCCAGCATTTCCCTATTGATTCCCATTATCTTCATCTTTCTTGTCATTTATGTAATCGATTGATTCCCTGCTCAGACAAAATTATGACCATCTCTGCAACAGAGAAACGTGCTTCACAGAAGTCTAATGTGGTATGACAAAGACTTCGTACTACTTATCATCACTGAACAGAACTCGTACTACACCCTTGACAAACACTTGTACTGCACCAATTTTCCAAAACTTCTAGCTTCACTTGAGGTGTTTGTGTTAGCCTGCTGGTCTTCAGAGGATCTATTAGACATAATTACAATACTACGAAACTAATTGATATCAAGTTTTTGACTTACAAAAAGGTTTCTGTAGAAAAAAAAACTTGACACTAGTCTCTTGAGGGAAGAAAAGGATGGCACTTTATACATGGGAACTCCACCTACAGTGAGAAGTACGACTTCTGGTGCGGCCTTTCCCTGTTAATGATTCAAGGTGAAGGCCTCACTCAAATCCTAGCCTGACATCTAGGAATGTAACTCCTCTGGACCACCAGAGAATTAAAAAATTGAAAAGTTTGAATTTAGAGAGAATCAGGATGTCGACATATCATGTCATATATTTGAGCAAGAACTCATTCCTCAAAAAAAAAAAAAGGAACTCTGAGACATAAGCAGAACCTTTTTCTCTTTTCATGGTGCGGATCAAGGCAGATCAATCTCTTTATGGTAGTGCTTGGCCCTTTCTTCCACTACATATGACCTTTTAGAGGTTTCCTTGGTGTTTTTACATTCTCTCCTCTCTCTCCTACACTTTCCACGAGGCATGCAAATGGAGGGATGTTCCTGTGGATGTAGACATTTTGCTATGGCATAATTGCACTAAAGAGAGTTTATTGTCTTCTTTCTTTTGCCAATTTGGCCACTATGCTCTAAAGAAAACGAACACAATGCGACTACTCGACGCAGAGATAGATATCTTTTCCATCACAGACTCCTTTACCTCTCCTTCGTTGACATGACCACCAAAAGCAATGGCTGAGGTTCTGGTGACCTTTCAAAATTTTCAACAGATATTCATTTAATTGGATGCAATTATAACTGCAAGACCTTAGTGACTTTAGCACTCAAAATTATTGAACCTCCTTACTTAGACTAGTTGAACCAGTTGAGTCAACTCACTTGAGATTCATGTGGAACTAAAGAAGAACCATAATTTGCTCTCCATGATAAATTTTGCTTTGTCAAAAGTACTGTTTGACTTCTTTGCTCCATGATGATAAATCAAGGTCTTCCAACCTCCTAAATGATAGAAAGAACCTCAAACTAGAAAATGGTCTCAACTTATGGCTCGTATTCAGAGGAAGGATAGCCATCTATGCAAGTATAAGGCTCACTTTCACCTAGCTTTCAGACACTGAATAAATGGCTGCGTCCAACAACTGATTCCATTGACACGTAATTATGGAACAGAGCTTGCTGAAATTTTTGTGGATTTTCAGAAAGGAATTAGGGGGTACTAGAAACTAACAATCAAAAGCAAACTCAGGATCCCATGTTGACTACCATCCAGACAGACCAGATGGATGTGTGAACTAATTGGCCCCTAACTAGTTCCAAGGGAAAAGGCCATTTTAAAGCCTTCAGAGAAATCAGACAAAATTAAGGGGGAAAAAGGCTGTAATTTTAAGCTATAATGTTAATAATTGCATATTTTTAGCCCTTGTAGAACAAATTCCTTCAGTAAATCACATGCTTGACCATCAAACATGATTGTACTCATCAACCAGAGTTCTGAATTCCACAAGTCTACAAAAGTTAGCAGTTGGGATGGGGGTACCATAAAAAAAAAAAAAAGCAAACACGCGTACTTAGATTGCCTTTAGGCACGCGTCATACCTCTTGGAGAGTGGATTTTGGGTTTTGTTGCACTAAGAGAATTTGTAATATACAATAAATATAGATTAAAGTCCATTTGCAGGTTTTGCAAGACTACATCATACATTTCTGCAATTATTTATGCATAATACGGTATATTAACCATTGTAAATTCCTTAAATTACAAGGATCAATTAAAATTATAGGGGAGAACTAAGAGAAGCTCAAGGAAAGGGTTTCATCCACCACCAATTGTGGAGTTGGAAGAATCATTCATGGAAATGGACACGGAAAGCTACAGACTGATTGAATCAGTTCTTTTAAAAGCTCTGATACTCTCAGATGCTATATACATGACCAAAGATGATGTTAATCATCTTGCGACCACCTGATATCAAGGCATAATGTTCTCCATCTCCCTGAAAAGTATTCAGTTATTTCCAGATTTTACGCAGAAGTTTTTCCCAACGTCAATACCAAGTTGTTGGTAACATACATTTTTCTCAATTCTTCACAACTTGAACAAATAGTCCATGATCGTTGACACATCGATATCGTTAACGTGTGCCTGTCTTTTAAAATGTTTCAAATAGTTTGCACTCTCTCCTATTCCTAGTTTGTTCTGAAATTTCATTAATTACAAGTTCTTGATCTAGACCAGCTAATCCCAAATCCATAATCCTTGACAATGTTAGCCTGAATCTCCAAATTCTAGGTTTTTTTCTTTGGCGTGTTGGACAATAGGAACACTCAGTTACACTGTTGACATTTCATACATCAACTCATGATGCCATTACCATCATGTCTACTTTGGGCACTCCAACATGAAAGTCATCAAGTCTGGTACAACAGTTACCAAATGTTTTATCAGTGTTATGAAGCTAACAAGTAGCATATCCAGTTACATACATTAAGGCACAGAAACATATATAAGATACAAACATATCCCTGTCTGATGTGTAAATATATCGGATTCTTCTTGACACTTGACGTGCAACACTCGCATGTGTCACTTAACGAAGTAACTTTGCAATTTTAGCTAAATACTTCAATCGTAAAGATGACACTTTCAATTGATATCAACAACAGAGCTTTAAGAAAATATTCAGGAAGTGGCCCAAGGAAATCATCTAAACCACATGAAGACAGTTGAGAGGACATCGTTCGCTCAATTGGGAATAAGAATAAGAATAAGAATCATAAGAATCATAAGCAATATACTTGTCTAGAAATAACAAAAGCTTTATTTGGAGAATACAATATAGAGGAGATGATGTACATTACTATTGTTGGTGCCGGTTTTCCATCATCCTTGTTTAAATGCAGGATGGCTTTTTGAAAGAATTCCAGTAAGTTTGGAACGAAATTTTATGGTGCACATGTTTGGTGCCCAAGCACAACGTTGCTACTACTAGTATATCTCTTAGGTAGATGAGTAGGTTGATTGCCCACAGAAGCCATCATACAATCAACTTGATCTGCATCAGTTAGTCCATATAAGCTATCAGTGCATTTCAGAAATGCTAGCATGCAGTTCAATTAAGATAACATTGGCAATTTGTATACCTCATGTGCTAAAAATACAGACAAATTTGTTTTTTTTTTTTCCAAGTGCATCAAAGAGACCACCAAAGGCAAGAAGCATCAAAATATCGCATCATTAAGAAGTATGATGGTAACGCCATCAAAATCAGAACATTGACTGCTAGGTGATGTTCTTCTTCCAACTTTTTTCTTGAAAGCCCTTCTGCAAGGGTCTTAACACCCTTTCAACATGTTGGCAAAGAACCTTGCAGGTATGAACCATATCCCAACAAGTGTTCATAACTCATATCAGTTATCAAGGTTCACCAAACTCAGCAAACCAATTAAAATTACTCATACAACTGTATTTTACATTGATTCATGTCAGTAGCAATGTCCTTGATCATTAACCAACGAGAACACTTTCATGTTGCTGAATTTCTCAACACATTATTAGAATAAGTATGGAAGACTGTAGTTTCATAAGAACCACAAGTAACATGCTTGTTTAGTTTGCCATATGTAATTATTCTTACTCATTGGTCGATGACTGTGTAAGTATAGTGTCATATAATCTTAAGAACCACATTATTAGAACAAGTATGGCAAACTGTAGTTTCATAAGAACCACAAGTGGCATACTTGTTTAGTTTGCCATGTGTTATTATTCTTACTGATTTGGCCGATGACTGTGTAAGCATAGTGTCATATAATCTTGATATGAGTTCTAATGCTCGCATTTTCTAGTGCAGAATGGGAGTTAATAGGGGAGTGCATGGCTGGCTTCTACAACTATTGATTCAGGCACTTCTATAAATATTGGATTTGCTAGGTCTATTCCCAGACAATATATGGCACTACAACATAAAGTGCCACTCAAATCATGGAAGAAACTATATAAATCTCAACATATGCAAAACATATGACATTTTCTAGCATGTGCCCTATCAAATCCATAATGGAAAAGCAATACATCTTCATCCCTAGCTCATCTCACAAACTTAATTAACGTATGAATATGATCATTTACTGCCAATCCCCACATCTCAAATCAAATCATCATCCCCCTTATCTCAATCTCACACCAACATTAGAAATACCACCAACTCACACCTGGCAGTCTCAGTCTGCTGGCAACCTAAGTTGGGTTTAGTTGATCTTTATTCGACCTGATGCCAGGCGATCTTCAGTGTTATAACACCTGCTCAGACTCAGTCCTCCGTTCCAGAAATCATCTAGGCAACTATGGATTATCAGGAACATCAACCTTTATGGCCCGCATTAACTTCTGTTATTAGTCTTGGTCACCCATTGGTCCCCATCAAAGATTTCAATTGTATTCTCAATCCCGAGGACAAGCAGTGGGGCTAGTCTACTCCTTATAGCCTAAGTACAGGAGTTTCGCAACTTCATCGCTCCAAACAGGCTTGTGGATCTCAATTTTGTTGGGCCACAACACACATGATGCAACAACCATAGTGGCACACCTTGATCGAGGGTTTGCCATGGGAACGTAGATTCCTCAACTTAGGGTTCATCGTTAGGCATGCTCAGCATCTGACCACTGTCTCATCACGTTATAGAAGAGTTCCTTGGATGTCACTGGTTCTTATCCTTTTCGGTTCGAGCAATTCTAGCTTTAATATGAGGAATCCCAGAGTCTTAGTTCCAGGGGTTCACCATCCTACTGAGTGACTCAATAGTTTCGCAATACCTGACAAGCATTGTGACCTTGGAACTGGCAAACCATAGGTAACATGGACAAGCAGGTTAGCTCATTGGAAGCTTAAATATTCTAATTTCAAGAACAAGAGGCCAAAACGCATGGTTTCGCCTGGCTGAAATTTGAGTCGCTACTAGCCCTGCTTGCTCACTACAACAAGATTCTGAAACAACAGGAACTCCTTTGGCAATAGAAGGCTTGGACTCCTGGTTTCAAGCAGGAGATAGAAACACCACCTACTTCCAAATCATGCTACTGTAGATAGAAACACTGCCTACTTCCAAATCATGCTACTGTACCCTCAATGGAACTGGATTAAACACTTCAGCTCTTGTGCAACTTATCATGGAGGATGGGTCGTAGATCCAGGACAAGGTGTGATACCTCTAAATCTAGATGGGCGCCAAAGGTGTCCCCTACTCCTGTATAGCTGCTCCCAGTGCTGGAATTTATCGCAGATGATGATAACCTTCGGTTAAACAAGCCTATCATGGATCAGGAGATCAAGCCTATTATTTCAAACCTTCAATTAACCTTTCCGGGAAGCCTCCAGAAATGTTATGCGATTGCTGTAGCTTTACAATGGCTATTATTTCAAAACTTTTTTGTTGACTAATTTATTGTTCATAATCTAATTAAATTCAAGTATTTTAAATTCACATCTCTATTATACAAATAACAGCCATTACTTGCATTAAATAAATGTTTGGTGGTGATACATTATTTGAGTGCAATAAGAAGAAACAGCTTTTGTGGGATTTGTTTTTATGAGAACAATGGAAGATGGGCGGGCAGAGCAAAAAAGAAACTGATGAAAGAGGGCAAGACCAGTAGAAGTGCAGACAGGAATTAATGATGTTTCAAAGGGCATAATGCAGAATCTAAATGCGAGGACAAAAATGCAGGAACGATAAAGCTACTGCTCCTATATAGGCAGTTGATTAATATGTTGATTAACAAACAAGCAATAATGCCACAAGCAGTCAGCAATAAAATAGAATAAAGTCCTCACCCCCGTTTCTGGATCAAGTGCCTAACCAACAAGTTTATTTCAGCTCTGGAAAGCTTCAAAAATATATCTTCAGCAATAAACTCCCATTCAGACATATTGGAAGTGTTTGTCTATTCATTAAGGTTTCATATTGATAAATAAAAAAAAAATCATAGTGAAACTTTTCTTCAGCTGTTGATGCTGCAGGAATGGTACTGCTTGCTGCTTTGGGTTTTAGATTATGGTTCTTGGCATTGGATATTTGGATCATTACTAATGTATCACTCTGCACCAATATTTGTGTAATCTGCTTATAAGATCAACAATACGAACAACTATAATCAAGTAATGGCTACAGAGAGGGACACCACTGGTAGGAGCTGAGGCATAAAAAATTGATCTACAAGCATAAGAATGGAAAGAGCTGGTATCATATAGAAATAAAAGAATAGACTTGCAAATATCTCTTAAAATGATATTTCAACCAGTTTCTTGAACAGCAATTTTACTGTTCTTGGTTTTGTACTGCAAATGCCTGTAAAGCTCTTCACATGATCAGAGGGATGGAATAAGAGACAGCCAGAAGGTTTCCCATTTAATCTTTACTCTCGTCGAGTGAGATGCGCACTTCTTTGGTTAACAAGTAGTACCACACCACACCCACATTTTGAACTCTTTTATGTATAATAAACTATCCCTTTTATAATTTGATACAACAATTATTATGATAATTTCTTCAAAAAATAGAGGCTGAGAAAAAGATAAGGAACAAGCATTTCCAGTGTATACATACGTAAATACAACATAAATAGCAATATAAAGCCCTGGGTACCTGCATTGTTAGCGTTCCTGAATTGTTGTCTTCTTCTCCACGTATCAATAGAATTGTTTTTTATTTTATTTGCAGACATGAAAGGGTTCATCTCAACATAAGTATTAGTGGCCTCCCAAGAGTTATATCTTCATTCTACATCCACAAATTGGCAACTATTAGATCCATATCCAGTAAGATATTTGCAAATTATGCAAAGAGGAGAATCTTTATTTAGAGAACTAGTTAACAAGAACCTACTAGAGAGCAAGCCGGAAAATCATAACAGGTATAAATGTCCCAACCGGAAAGGCAAAGGGAGTTAGGGTCCTGTTGTAATCTCGAGAATGAGCAATTCCACAGCAGAAAAGATGGGGAGCATATAAGAAAATATAAAATATATAAATAAATCTACCTCATCCTATTAGCTTAAGCTTTTAGGATAAGTGGTGATTTCAACATGTTATCAGAGCAGAGGTCCTGAGTTCGAACCCTGTCTCCGCACTCTTTAATCCCATTATTAAAAATTTCACATGTTGGGCTCACCCATTAAAGGAAAATCAGGCCCACATGTGAGGGAGAGTATAAGAAAATATAAAATATATAAATAAATCTACCTCATCCTATTAGCTTAAGCTTTTAGGATAAGTGGTGATTTCAACAGAGCATGGGCTAAGAGATTAGCTGTCATAACTGCCCCGTAAGAATGATCTCCAACAGCAATTCTATTTGGGTAAGCCACCTAAACAAGCAAGAGCAAGTAAGATTGTCCCATCAAAAGAGGCCAATAATCGTTGCAATGTGGCATAGCAGTCAAACAAAGCTTCATCATATTCATCTTTTAGCAGATCCTGGAAGGTCCTAATTTGAATAACATTTTGCTTCTCATTTGATAGAATTTTTGGGCCAGAAGGAACCAATGGCTTCCTTGGTGGAGATCCACGAGATACAGGAAGTATGCAAACCAACAATGTGGAATCATTGACCCATACAAAACTACAAAACCACAGCTAGAGAAGCATTAGCACAATGAAGGAAGTGTGTGCAGGCCAACAAGCAATAAAGCTAACCCTCAACAGTCAAAAAATTGTAAGTCAGTATATATCAGGTGACTGGAAAAGTGGCTTCCTGATTGTACATCTGCAACCCATACTTTGAGCTTGCTGGTGTACAGTTTGATGAAAATTGTAATGCACGGAGTAGTGAGTAACAGCAGGCTCTTTTTTGTTGGGATCCCCAGCGCCATTGTCCGCGGTAGAGGCGAAGGGGGCGAGCGAGCCTGGAGAGCCCCGAGGAAGCGGAGGCGGTGTGGAAGGTCATGGGCTTCGTCGGCTTCTTGCGTGCGCGCCGAAGAAGACCGGGCGGGCGCGGGGACAGACGGAACGGAGGAAAGCTCGCGGGAGAAGCAGCGGAGCGAAGGGGGCGGAGGGGTATAGAGAGAGGCGATCGTGGTCTTCGGGAAGGAACTTTAAAGATGGACATTTGGAGCTAACGCCTAACGGCCTGTACAGTGACATTACTTTTATTTTTTTTATAAATACCTTTTAAATATCGAATTTAGATGAATATTCTACTAAAATTAATATTTATATTTATGTTCTTATAAAATACTTATTTTTCTATTATATATATATATAATAAGTAACAATTTTAAAAAATTAAAATAACTAAAATATTTTTAATAGATCGATGTGCAAAAAAAAATTATAAAATGAACGATGGAGAATAAAAAAGTAATTTCAAAATTTTATTTTATTTTTAATTAAAATAAATATAATTTTTATTAATGGTATTTGAAGAATAATTATGTTGGGGCATATGTGTAAAAATAATATTTTATGAGGATATAGAAATAAATATTAATTAAAAAAATATTTACATAAATTTAAATTTTAAAAGCATTTTTTAAAAAAAAATTAAGAATACCTTTATAATAGTTATTTGTTCTCCTTTCTTGAGCGCAACAATTCTGGCTCGAGTGCCAAGTTCCCTGGAAAAAAAAGTAGGGTTGAGTTCTTTCAAATCTTTTAACTTAATATTCATGAGGATTATAATTTCTTTTAACTTAATAAATTACTTATTGGATCTTCTCATGTAGAAATATAGAATATGTTAGAAAAATTATTCAATGTCAATGATAAATTAAATTGATCCCTATGACATTGTTTACCAAAAAAATCCAAGTGATACAATTTTTGTATGAAGTCAAAAAAATAGAAAAGGGAAAAAAGATCTATCCTACCTTCATTATTTTACAATTTGACTAAAAAGACACCTGTGCTACAACCTGCCATGGCCTCTTGGAGTTTTGTGGAGTCAGATGACAAGTTGGGAAAATAGAGAGCAAAGGCTAAGAATAATAATCATATAATCATAAACCGGTAATACTTGCATTTGACAGTTTAGCTGAATCTTCATGAGTGATATTTTTCATCTACACATTGGCATGGAGTTAATATTTCAAGTTCATAGCAGGCTATGTTTCGTAAGGCACCCATTCAATGGCAAAATACAACAGAGGACTTATCAACCTGAAAAAAAAAATTGTTAAGCAATATTCCACCAAGGACTTATCAACATCCACTAAAAGTAAATAAATAAATAACTTATCAACAAGACCCACCTGATCAATCTATGATTAATTTTCTTGAAGAGAATCTTAAGTTCAATCAAAACACGTATGCAAAGAAATATCAAGCTCTGCAGCAGCAAAAGGCTTCCTGCCAAATCATCAGATTTCCCTGTAAATCATCAAAGCATCATGGCTGCAAAAGTATGGATGTTAAGACAACCAGCAACAAGTTGTTTATTGACCTATAATCTTAAAGATGTAGAATCTTTCAATCGTCAAGCAATTCAGATTGTGTTTCCCAACACGTAATAAACTATTTCTGTGTCTCCAGTGACCTGATGCTTCACTGATAAACCCAAAACAAAATATATTCAACACTACTGCACAAATTACAGTAAGAAACGTGAAAATGGAAATTGCTACATATGTCACAACAATCATTAGCATCTCACTGGTTAATCATCTAAAAAATACCCCAACCCCGAGGCTTCAGCCTCTTCTGTTTCACCTTGTGGAGTTTCATAATAACCAGTTTCCCCACTTGGACTTTCATAGTGAATGTGTTCTTCTGTTTTATATGTATCTTCAGAATCAAAATCTTCATCAGAAAAAACGGAGCTTGTGTTTTCTTCTGGTTGGACAAACTGAAGTAAATAATTCACTCCATTTACGATATCATATACCATCAACCCTATCCTTCCTCCAACCCAACTACCCAGATGGCTTCCCATAAGATAACCCAACCGACCCAGCCTTTGTTCTCCATGGAACCCCCCTGCATAGGTACCAAACAAGGTGCCAGTTCCTCTGAGAAATCCCTCTGTCATGGTGCCCCCAAAGTATATGGCTTCAAAGAAGTCCCAGCCTGAGGATATAATAGGACCCAGAATGCGCTTGGCCTGCTTGGAAGCCAGCTTTGCAGCTTTTGCTCCAACTTTTTGTGCCTGCTTCGCCGCATCACTCACACTCAACCCTTCCTTCAATGCATCAGTTAATGCAGCCTCAGTGGCTCGCTGCCTCATTTTCTCCACATGAGCACTTCGGAGGTTGTAGACATAGAGTTTGATGCCTTCTTTGGCCCCACAAGCAAGAGTTCCGGAGCCCATGTCCAAGCAGTTCAAAAATGTAAACTCCCCACTTTTGGATGCAGCTCCTTTTCCAACAAGTTCCCTGAACTTTTCAGCTGGAAAAGAGAAAAGGGGGATATGAATATAAGGGCTTATAATTAATGATGCAACAGAAAAAAATCAGTGCATTTGCAGTGGAAGTGGAATATAGCTTCAATTCATATACAATGCCAGCAGTTAGTTTGTTGGCTATAACCAAAAGATTGGAAGGATGCCCACAAGATAGAACATTAATTTCAGTGGAATGTTGACGCTGCTTAAAACAGAAGTTCTAGCGCTTCAAATGCAAGAAAACTGCCTTCAGTACTCATAGAAGTCCGGGTGAAATTTTTCTTATCATCCACACCAATTTTCACCACCAAACCTGGTATGAAATAAAGAAAGCAGTATCCATCTTTTTTCCCCTGACAACTTTCAACTATTTGCTGATTTAGAAATACTCCTAGACTTTACATATTTATAAAGAAATTGGCTGTCTGCTACATGCTCAATCCACACATCAGAAAAAAGGAATTTTGTTCTCTATTATCCAGATAATGTGGGAGCACTTTAAAATCTAGAGAAAGAGTACCTAGAAATCATCACACAGCATGAAATCTATGGTGCTAGTAAGTCTAAGTTTCAGACATCCTTATCTGCCTCTTCTTCATCCTCCTATCAGGCCATCACTACATGAACCACAAAGAAATGGAAACAGAGTCCAATTTTGTCCTAATATTACAAAAGAAGGGAAGTTAAGACTAGTTGATAATTCTAGGCTCCTTACCCTTTGTGACAAGTTGATGACGATGAATTTTAGTGGTTTGTGACAATATGTGAGAATGAGTGGCAGCATCATTTGTGCCATATAAGAGAAAATTATCTACTTGTAGCATTGTTGGCACAGTCACACTCCAGTTTTTTACTTTAGTGGTGAATCTTTTTTAGATGTCACCTTCAAATGGTTGCATGATTAGATCAGGGAAATAGCAAATTCTCGAAGATGGTACAAAGTAAGAATTCCTAAGAAGCAATACTATGAAATACTTTTATAATAGACACAACATAATAAAAACTGGTAGAATGATTCAATCTGACAAGGTATTTAATGATACATACATTAATGAGAATACTTAGAAGGACAAAAAAACTGTCATTTGGAAGTGATATCAGTGGAATCATGGTAATATAGATAGTATGACAAACAAAAGGGAAGCTCCAAAGTATTGAGAAGCAGAAGCAGAAGCAACAGAGGACAAACCACCTATAATAAGTTTATGCAATTGGGGAGCTTCACTTTAAAGGAACAGAGGTAAAGTTCTTGTTAGCAGGACTAAAGCTCCTTTTAAGTGTCTGCCAGAGTACTCATTAGTTATGAAATAATACATATTTTTCTCTTTTTGCTTCAAGCTCTGCAAGTGATTATCAATCATGGAAATGAAGTAGGATTATCGCTCCTCTGTCCTAATTAATAAATATCAGTACCTACTAAAGTAAATTAAGAGAGGAGAGAAAAGGGATAATTAGAGATTCACCTTAGAGAACACTTGAACATTTAAGGAACAACAAATTCAATCTAGATTCAATGCTAAGAAATTCATCACCATAATAGAACACTTGGCCTTCACCTTACATACATAGGTTATGCCGCATTAAATCTACGAAATCTAATAAAATAAACTTTTTGGATTAATCAAAACATAAAAATGAAGATTCTAATAAATTCTAAATGACATAAACACAGACAAAAGATATGCCAAAAGAAACAAAAAAAGAAACTCAAAACTCTAAACCCTTCATCTACATGGTAAATGGTTCCTAATGCAAACGAATGGCCATTTTTTTCTGATACCGAAGAGTTCAAAGGCATCACTTAACTTTATTACTGTTTGCATAAAAATAAAGAAAGAAGCAGTATTCTTGTTCTAGTGAATGTCGAGGATGATGTAATAATAACAGATGACGCCATAAACTATCAAAAATGAAACAATGGCTAGGAAGCAAGTTCCATATCAACAGCATCCGGTTATTTTATTTCCCATGGTCTAAGATATGCTATTTCTAAGAATGATATTTACATTACAAAATCATGTGCTTAAATTTCTAGACCTAAGCTCATAGTACCTTATGCGGATACTGGATCCTTTGGTGATAAAGAATATTTTAATATTAAAATTTGAGAACTAGTATACTTGATGATGATCCAACCAAATATTCTACTCAAACAATCCCCTCCTATCATCTCATGGTTGTCGAGACTTCAATAAATTTAGAAGACTTCTCAGAGTAGACTAAAGATGTGGTCAAGTAATTGCTTGTTTTCCTAGAGATAATCAGCATTTCTCCATCAAAGCTTGAGACAAAAGAAGTGTATTCATATCAGATATTCATTGTTTGGATCAGCAATGATATAGAATCAAATAACAGCTTGTTGCAGCTATGTGCTTTAGTTTTCATCTAATCATCTAAGGTTAAGAATCTAAGACAAGTATTACTTGAACTACTTCATAAGATGAAATTGATTCGATTAACCATGGATCATATAATTTAAAAGAAAAAAATAATAAAACTCATATGATTAAAGAAAAAAATGCAAATGTAAAATAAAAATTAGCCCTTAGTAGATTCAAGAAAAAAAGAAGATTTGATTTGCTCCCCACCCCAAGCCATGAAAATAATGTCAAAGAAAATGGGCTGGTGAAGCAACATAAAGGTACAGGAAATGACTCAGACAAAAGGGATGGGGTACATATAAGATTTCTCCCCATGGTACAAAAAAATACAGGCAACATATCATTACCATATAAAACCAAAACAAAGAAAGCTTTTGTTTATTATAATTATATTCTTAAGAAAAAAATAGGTATGGGAAAATTATTTGAGATGCTGCAGCAAATGCAAAATTGATGGCAACAACACCATGAAGAAAAGGTTGTATGCATAGTTTAGAGCATCAAAATTAAGTAATGGAAAACCAAGAGTAAGAAGGAATTCCAAAGCCCCTTCCTTCTAAGAGGGCAATTCGGTCTAGAGTCGGAAGTAATGTCAAAGTAAAATTCATGAAAGCAAATATAATTAAACACAATAAGGCTCCCTATTTACACTTGTGAGTTTTTCTTAGAAGTAAATTTACACGTGTTTCAGAATGCCGATTAGTTAGTAGTAATGATTTTTGTTAAAAGGTTTTTATTTTCTATTCGCCCCATCGGACAATGTTTACACAAACCTGCAGTCATGAGCGCTGGTATGTTGTTGACAATAGCAGCAACATTCTAATGGAAAGTGCTGAAATAATTTGAGAAATAATAAGATGGTAAACAAGACAAGCTTCTAAGTTGAAATCAAGATGCAAAGCCTCGGTAGCCACTGAATGAACTTCCCCTCCTTTTTTTTCCAAATTTTCAGAGAAAGGAGGGAAAACCCCACGTTGAGTTATTGAAGAAAAGGTACAAGAGAGTGAGGGAAACAAACCAAAAAGACCAATGGTTACAATGGAACAATCTACGCCCTCTCCCAACATTTAAGAAAGACTCCCGAATACAATATTGGCTCCAAGATGGCAGCAGGCTACACAAATTACAGATGAATACCACCAGGTAGAAGTTACCAAATTATAAAGGAAACACCATGAATAGACAAGTTCCTCCAGTATCCATAGATATTCATATAATCAAAATATCTTAGGTTGCCACTACTTAGAACACAATCCCAACCATGCCAATGCAATAAAAATGAAGGCCTCAAAGCTCCACGCACTTCAAAAGCATCACAATCAGATGCTTTCTTCATATGTCGCTTTCATGCTCTCTCCCAAAATGATTGATTTAAATTTCCTAAGAATTAAAGATCCCAGGAAAAAAAACACCTTTTTGAAACTAAGGGCATGATGAAAATCAAAACAGTGAATTAGTAAGTTCTTATTGGGTTCTATCAGCGCTCAAAAGCCACCACACCTAGTATCATATGAATCGAAATTCTAACCGCATCGAATCCAATCTCCAACCAAAATGAGAAGCCAAATTGACGCAGAATTAGCCAGAATGAACTCGTAGGCATTAAAATCACTCAAATTAACTCCCAATTATTTACAGGAAGGAAAACGACGGAATTACGGGAAAATAACTCCAAAAAATTTGAAAAAACAAAGGGGAAATGTACGAAGAGAAGAGATCGAGGACAAGAACCTGTCATGCTGAGAGCGATGAGGCCTGCGACGAAGAGCGCGAGCTGGACCCGCCGCTTCTGGAGATCCAGCATCCTCGCCGGCCAACCAAACCCTAACCCTAATCGTGGCTTGGGTCGCTCAGGCTTGGATATGGGGGCAGCGACGGTTATCGAGTTATTGAGATTCTTCTTTATCAGCTTTGGCGCCGGAAGCAGCTGGAGACCGGCGCTTTAGTTTTGAGGACGAGCTGCGGAGTCGTGGGGAAGAGTGGGCCCCGCCGCATTCTAGAATCCAGACCGGGGACGTTGCTAAGCTACACACGCTCGCATACCACATTTTATGCAGACACACTAACCTGCCCACGCGTGGCAACCCGGATCTCAAAGCGAGCGGCCCTCTTTCTATTTATCCTGGCAGGGCAGTCCTTCAAATATTTTTTTTAAATAATTTTTTTAATAAAATATTTGTAAAAAAATTATTTACTGGAACTTTAATATGTATTTAGTAAACAAACTAAGAAAATATTTTTAGCATAACAAAATGATCCTAAAAAGCATTGCATAGTATTACACAATAAAATATAATAAAATATATTATATATTAATACATAAATATATGATATAGTATAATGTT
>JAOXJJ010000627.1:7309406-7342999 GCA_025769935.1 Phoenix roebelenii | reverse complement strand
GGGTCTGTCGGGTCGAGCCTATCGGGTCGGGCCGGGCTAGACGGGCCTAGAACCAGATTTATAAAATTGGATCGAACTTGGACAAAAATTTAAGCCCGACAGCCGAGCCGGGCCGGGCCTGGGCAAGACCATCGGGCCTAATTTCTGCTGTAGAGCCCGACCTGAGCCCGGCCCGGCCCGGCCTAGATTTTGATCTGCTCTACTCCTGAGAAAAAGCACATATTCTTGTAATAACAAATCATATAATTCATGAATCATCGAATATTTCTCAGTTTGATTCGATAAAATTATTTGGAGTACTTAATTAACAATATATATATATATTAATCATTCAAAAAATAAATTATTATAATTTATGGACTCGGTTAGAATTATTGTAGGACCATTGATTGTATCAAATATAGTCGGCATTCATAAAGGTTGATTGTGCCAAACTTAGTCAGTCTTGGTTTGTGATTGATTGTGCCAAACTTGGTCGCCTTACCAAATTTCGTCACCCAACAGACCTGACCCAATCATAGCTTGATGCTCCCAAATTCTTCCACGTGGACGGTTCACAGTCACACCCCAGGATCTTTTACCAATAGATTTCCCCCAACAAAAAAAAATATCTACGCCTGCGCTTACTTGGAACCCTCCCATTGGCCACCAAATGATAAGAAACGTGCGTCCCCAAAGGCACACCACCCACTCAAGAGGGCTTATCACCACCTTCCCCTTGCGTCGAACCTTCTTCCTCCCATTGCACCATCCCTTGGTTTGCTGCGCCTGGTAACACTCCCTCCAACAACAAGAGATATCCATGGCAACCACTCTGGGCGGTGTGAGCCTCTCCACTACAAAGGTTGCCTCGAAGAAGGCAGAGCTCCCCAAGCTACAACAACCACTCCATGGGAGAATCCTCCCATGGGCTGCTGGCCACCGGACACCGATAGGCCGCCGCATGGTGCTTGTGGCGAGCTCACCGTCGACCCCTCCGGGCATATCGGAGAAGGTGTCGGATAGCATAAAGAAGGCAGAGGAGGCATGCGAAGGCAACGAGGTGAGCGGCGAGTGCGCAGCAGCATGGGACGAGGTGGAGGAGCTCAGCGCAGCGGCGAGCCATGCGCGCGACAAGCTCAAGGACTCCGACCCCCTCGAGGATTACTGCAAGGACAACCCCGAGACCAAAGAGTGCCGCACCTACGAGGACTGAAGACCACACAAGGAAGAAGAAATAATCATCCCTTAATTAGTAGTAAAGAAGAAGAAAGTTTGGCGTTTGTGCCTTGCTTGATGGTAGGGTGCATGTAATCTTTAGGGTTGAACTGTTTCCCACATATGCAAGTTTTTATGTTTTACGTGCTCTGTTATTAAAGCACAGCATAGCATCATTGCATGGTCAATGATTGATTGATGATGGTGATCATGGTAAATCGATCTCTACTTGGTGAAGCGTGCTATATAATGATTACTACGTTGTATCTTATTGCCCACTGTTGACAGATACTTTTGTGTCTTATGCTCTGGTTATTTGGTTTGGCAATTTTTTTTGGTAAGGTATTGTGTGATCATTTTATTATTGAATGGGGTTACATACAAAAGGAGACAGCAAAGTGATCGCATTCAAGGTAGGGAATATGTGTTTCATGGCCTCTCAATAAGTGGTGTACTCTGTGGTTTGGGAGGTCTGAAGATCTCTCATCTAGTTTGGTCCAAGAAGAAAGGATTCTAACTTCAAAGAAATCTTGAAGATAAATTTAGATATTGAGCCTTATCTTAGTAATTTGCATGGGAGCTTTTATTAGGATGCACAGCTGCATCATGTGGCTCTTTATTATTATTTAAGGTTACTATTTCTTCAATCGAAGTTACCGCTAACATGGTGGCAACAATATTCTCTGAACTTTTAAAATAGGCATTGAACTATTCTTTCTTTCTTTTTCTTGATAAATTGATTTATTTTTATTTTATATTGTTGATGCGCAGTTTATGAAAAGCTTGTGAATTACAAAGTGATGATGCTAGCCTATGTGTTGCATGAAATGGTGATGCTTTTATAAATGTTTATCATTCTTTTGAATCTCTTGTGCTTGTTTCAGCACAAAGAAGAAAAAAAAGCTAAATTAATCCATATATATATACACACACACCCACATTAACAAAATTTTAGGCCATCAAAATTTCCAACATTGGGGTTCCTGCCACCCAGACACATCTTGCTTATCCTAAGAGTGACTGATTAGGCACTTGACCTCATTGTATGGATCGTCGTTGACTGATTAGTTGTTCATCATTCATCAATGAAACACTTTATTTATATGAATAGACATATTCAGATACGAATTTTTAATTCTTTCTGAATTTTTCACAAATTTTCTGCATTTTTTGAAGCATGAATTTTCTGCCTTTAACTGAATTAATTGTTCCTCAAGGTCAAAATTATAGCTATGGTGTTCGGCATTATGCATCAACTATCTTGACTAAATAGATGCATATTAGTCTGCCATAACAGGCTCAGACTCTGTGTTTTTAGATTCTCGCATGCCAGAGTTCAGCATCCAAGTAAAAATCTAATTTTAATATATATGAGGTCACAAAATGTTCGCAAACATAATTAACATGGCCTCTAGATGGTCAATTGACTTGTTCCCCAACTTAGCACCTCTGGCCAAATTTCAATATCCATCATGGTTGATCACCTTTCGAGGACAGATCTCGGTGTGCCTTGATCTCTTCAAGCAAATGTTTGTTAATGGCAAACCATGAGAGCAAAAAGAAAGAAGAGTTACTAGATTGATGTCACTAGTCCATGTCAATTTATGCATGCAGTGGTCATAAAACGTTTGTGCATGTTTAGCATAAAAGAATCCATTAGTAAGAGATGTCAGGGAAGTTCTGCAATATTTTACAGGGGGAGAAGAAGATGCCCCTAAGTGTATCTAATTTTTTTTTTTAATTTGTTTTGGTAAGACAGGTGTATTGAGTTTAAGTCCAAATATTGGATTGGGATCCTCGCGTGTTTTATTGCCTACTCTCGCATTTCCTAATTGTTTTGATAGCACTTTTAACAGATATCTGGACCTTGCCTTCCTTTTTGGACTATTTAATTGATACGACGAGTAGTTTCTACAAAACCTTAAGTTAACCAACAGGATGCCAACATGAAGGCACAAGTTCAACTCGGATGTTGCTTACAGTGGTGCCAATCGGCCAATTTTGATACAAGTTTTTTTATGACATCCAAGAATCCAATCCACTTGTCTATATTTCACTTCGAATCCTTATATCGAAAGGCCATATTACATTTGATTTGTCTTGTTTTACTTGCTTATGGTAATTTAGTATCTGGGTGTAATAGTCATATAAGAAGCCTGGGGGGTGTGGTGTCTAATTGTTCCAGAAGTTCTATTCCAGCCATAACAAAAACGATGCTGCTAACTTTACCCAGAACAAACTGTTGAAACAATTTGGCAGCGTAGTGAGGTTTAAGAGCCATTTACAATATAATGAACTTGACATCCTACCAACCAAAGCAAACAGCACTTGGTTTATCTGATCAGTACCACCACTCTCCTACATGCGTTTTCTGTAGAGAGGTTTGGCTTCAAAGGGAAAAGGTGACATTATCATCATGTTTCTCATAATAAAAACCCATGACACATACACAAACAAATAAACAAACAAAAGGCATTCCACTTTGCTTCGAATTCGCATCCATGGTTGAGAACTTAGCTCGTATAGCAGTGGAAGATGGATGGCACCATTAATACAAGATGACACCAGGAACACAGTTATACGCTTGTGTTAGATGTATCAGAGCTGCACTCGAGTTGAAAATTTAACGGAACCAAGCATAAAGCAGAACTGAAAGTTCTGACAAAAAAAAGACCCCAGAACAAAGTTAGGGATTTTGAACTTATGTTAAACAGATTGCAAAGTCCTGGCTTTCAGTCCAAAACTTAAGGATTTTGAACTTATGTGAAACAAGAAGCTGGAAGAAGATAATAAGCTTTGAGACTTAACCTCCAGTTCTGGAGAACTAACAAACTGATTCCACTCCAGTTCTGGAGAACTAACAAACTGATTCCAGATCTTTGTTCAATAGCAAATATTATTTCCAACAGCAAACAATGTGTTTATTTTGATAAAACAGGATTATATCTAGCAAATGAATCACTAATTCAACCATGTGAAGTCTATCAACTACAGTATCTGACTATCTTTTAATTTGAATCAAGAAGGCAGGATTATTTTGGCCTTCAAATGATCAAACCAACCATGGGTAAAAGTGCATCAGAAATCAGGTGTCTCTAAACATGTTGCAGAAGAATGCACATCCATCTGGAACTACATTAATAAGCAGAAAACAGTTGGAGCAATGATGTACACAAATGCTTGCTAACAATGTGGAATTCAGGCCAAGAAAAGACTAGGAAGCAAATTCAGCACCAGGCTTGAACCACCACAAAAATATTCTTTGAAATACTTCAAAAGCAATTATGATCTACCACAGTTTAACAAAAATTCCCATTGCATCCAAATGGTTGGACTCAAACCAAACCATGAAGAACAATCTCATACTTCCACCATATCAGACAACCATTTCAACACCCAATACCATATGTCATGAAAGGCAATGTTAGATCAAACACAAGCCCACACCATGCTGCGAATTAAAACACAAAACATACAAAGACCAAGTAATTAGACATAACTCTGTCTGAGACCCAAGAAGAAAACACATGCAACACGTCACTGAACTCGTAATACAGTAAACTCTGAAGTCTAAACCAAGCAAACTAGACTTCTCAAGGAGCCCATGATTCAGAACTGGAACAAGTCCGCAGAGGCCATGATTGGCTGGGCGGGGCAAGGGAGCAGCCATGGCCTCAGGAGCGGGTCCGGTATCTCTGGTATGTCCATCGCCATCCCGCTGACCTCCTGGAAGATTTGGAGCATTGAATTCAGAGATTGCAGCCTCTCAGTCAATTCCATCACCTCAGCTCCCACAACAGAGTTCTCTGACTCCAGCTTGAGGTATTGCTGAGTAATCAAATTGACCTGCATGACGATCTGCTCATTCTTATTCCTAAGCTGAGCTGCTTGGTTTGTCAGCTCATCGAGATGCTGCTGCTTCCTCATCCGGGCCCTCCTTGCGGACTCCCTGTTTGAGAGCATCCTCTTCCGCTTCCTCTCATCCACCACGAGCTGGGGACCGCCTTCGGACCCGGAAGATTGGCAAGCCGGAGATGGAGACATTCTCTTTCGAAGGAGCTCTTCGATCAAATTAAAGTTCGTAGAAACTAAATTGGAGGAGATTTGGTGCTTGCTTTGAGTTGAACCGATCGAACGATGAGGTCTACTTTATGAGAAGAAGTAGAACCAGTAAAGGAACACTACTGAGTAGGACTGGAGGAAGCAGACGCGACGGCGGCGAAGAGAAGCGAAATTCATAAAGGCTAAAGAAAGATTACCGACAGAATCAAGCCCGAGAACATTGAGATCAAGGGCAGAGCTTTAAATTATAAACAGAAGACCCGTTTCTATGAGCAAAGAGGGTGATCTATTGGAAGATTAATGCAGCGAGCACCAGAAATCCAACCAAACAGCAAGAACAGGGGATCTAGAAACCTGGATATATCACGGGGCTTGGAATCTTATCCAAGATCAGATTTTGGAAACTGGGTGTTCTCCAAAACCAAATACAGACTCCAAAAGAACAATTTTGGAACAGAGATTTCTTCAGATAAAAAGATCCACCAGAAAAGATGAGATATTGGAAACAGGGGATTTCCGTAAACCTTAAAAGATCTGATTTTGGGGCACGAGATCAACCCAGAAACCAAAACCAACAAGAAGAGTTGGGATTTTGTTTCTGGTTTCACCTTCAAAAGTTTGGAAAAGGAACCAAGAAATCAAAGACAACCCCCCAAAATAGCCTTGAGAAATGGAACAGAAAAGAACTGAAATTTGCTATAAATAAAGGAAAACTGAAAGAAAACGAGGAATAGAAGAAAAATACTTAGCTGGAAGAGAAACCAGAACACCAATAAAGCAAGCCAACGAACGAAAGAAGGTTTCTAACGCATCAGGGAGGGCTATTTATAGATAGGGAGAGGGGCACTTTGGGTATAAGATTTGGATATATTTAACTATTTTCCTTAAATATTTTATGGCAGCCAGAAGGGTAGGTGAGAGTCGCGGCGAGGCTTTGGAGAATTGGGTGGAAGCTTCCGACCGTCAAAACGGCCGTTAGATTTTTCATGGATATCGTTGGAAAAACCTCGAAAACCGCAGGCATTCCAGAAGCAGGGTCCAAAACAAGCAACGTTATGAGATGGTAGCGGTTAAATTGTAGCTCAATCCATGGTGATCGGTCAAACAAGATATTGATTGGATTGGATACAAAATCTACCAATCCAGACTCAAGATATTTATGAACTAGATTAAAAATTCAAATCTAAATTTGATTATTTTGTTAAATAAATAATTTGGCTTAATAAACAACATGTTAGAACAAGTCAAATTATCCTTTGGCGATAGAGATTGAGATGAACCAATATCCCATTCTTATTTTAACAAAGTTGAAGACAAAAAATAAATAAAATGAAAAGATTTACCATCTTTCAATGTTTTCATTGATGTTCTAAAATCTACCTATTTTATTGTATAAATATTAGCAAACTTAAATAATAATACTATCTGATATTTACTATCAATTATCTTTTATTATGAAATAATGCTATAGACAGCTCATACTTTTTATTTACATGTGACCTTAGGGAATTGGTCTTATAGTCAAAATTAATGAATTATAGAGGGGTGATTGATTGTAAAGTTGCCAGCCTCACATTTGTAATTTAGTTAGCAAGGTGAAATAGCTTCTCATTGGTGCTTTAATATATTTTTATATATTATTTTATTTTAGAAAACTATAAGTTGGTAAATATGGTTGGTATTTCTTTTTAAAGATGCATGGAGTATAGGGCTGTTAACGAGTCGAGCCGAGCCCAAGCCTGGGAGAGCTCGGCTCGGCTCATTTCACAGAAGCTCGGGCTCGGGCTCGGTAACGAGCTCGGTATTGGGCTCGAGCTCGGGCTTGCTTGGCAAAGCAAAGGCTCGGGCTCGATAACATGCTATTTTTCTCTATGTGGTTAGATTTATGAATTATGGTGCTGAAATAAGATCTTTCAGCGGGAGACTAGAGCTCGTTTGGGCTCATGAGCTGCTCGGGCTCGAGCTTGGGTGTAAACGAGCCTCATACTGGGCTCGGGCTCGGGCTCGTTTGACTAACAAGCCAAGCCCGGGCCAGGCTTTTACCGAGCCGAGCCCGAGCAGCTCGGCTCATTAACAACCCTAATGGAGTACCAAAATCTCATTCTTATTTGAGCAAAGATGAAGACAAAAGATAAAAAAAAATTCGAAAAGATTTACAATCTTTCAATATCTTAATTGATGTTCTAAAATCTACCTATTTTATTGTATAAAATTAACAAAAATAAATAATAATACTATCAGATACTTACCATCAATTTTTTTTATTAAGAAATAATATTATAGTGCTTTAATATATTTTTTCCAAAAATAATAATAATTGGTATAGTATGTATTATTTTACTCTAGAAAACCATTGGTTGGTAAATACGACTGGTATTCCTTTTTGAAGGTGTATAGAGTAACCAAAGTGGTGTGGCTTCCTAAGTGCCAAAGTGGTGGGGTTTCGAAGGAAGCCCATTGTTTGGAACTATGAGGTACAAAGTGATTGGGTTTTGAAGGAAGCCCATTGTTTGGAACGGTCGTATTACTACCTCGTTTAACGGTGACGTGGAGACGGGAGAGGTTTTGAGGATAAGAAGATAACTTATTGGAATATTCTCACGTAGAAACTTAGTCTAGATGCATGATTTTGTATAAAACAAAGTAGTGAGATGCCTCACAGCTCATTCGGACGGGCATGATAAAAAAAAATTGCTCTGGCTTTTCACATGGTCTAAAATTGTCGCTGTCGAAATACATTTTAAAACTTTATTCAGTAGCTGAAGATGACGTAATGGCAAACGTATAAATATTGTTTTTCTAGTAATTGTAAGGTGCAAAGACGAGATTCTTTTGTCAGGACCAAACTTTTTTTTTTTTTTTGCAGGCTTCTAGAATTCACGTTTGAGGACCTGGTCATTTCGGCCCGGTAATTGTTAGTTTCGGGTAGCATCCATCTGAAATCTGCATGCGAATATGTGTGTGCAAAATACTTGGAAGTTCATTATTATGAGCATAATACTCGGAAGTTCGTTGTTTGTTTTCATGATTCTTTTAAGAGCTTCATGTTTCTTATTCTTCTTCTAGTTTCTAACCGCAGGATGTCCCACATACTCACTGTCCTTAAATTCATCTCATCTCTCTTTGATCTGTGTGCTTTATGATTTACCATTAGTTGAATCTAGAAGTTTTTCTATAGGCTTAGCTTTGATCTTTTTTTTTTTTTTGTCATAGCCTGAATTTTTGAGTTCAAACTGCAAATCTTGACAATTTTATTAAATTAGCAAACTTCCTGTAGTTAATATTAAATTACTTTAAAGTGCTATTTAAAAAATAACACCAGGAATCACCATATTTAGTATTATTGCTGTTCTGTGACTGATTTTTGTTCTGCTAGTTTGTAAAATGTTTATTCCTACTAAACAGAAGTAGGTGAGGACTGTCATATTCCCATCAGCTAGCAGGAGATTTTGATGAGCTTGCTGCCAATGTGAAGTAAGGCCTCGAAGTTACTTTGTAGATTAGTTCTTCATAATGCAGCCACTATAGACCAATATCGAAGAGAGCTAGACTTTTACGTAGGTCATAAGCAATTCATTAAATACTCATAGCATCCATGATTTTGATTGCTTGCAAGCTATGTACTGATGCGTGAAGATTTTTTATTAATTATGTCTTACAACCTTTGCAAAAAACCAGGGAGCTGCCTGCATGTGGTGATTGTATTTGGAGGCGGTCAGAGGTTAAAAAACAAGTTCATTATTTTTGCATTCTTGTCTTCGTCGATACTCAATGTAAACTACTCTCAAAATGTAAACTTTCTATTCATTCGAATTTATGATAATAGCTGATTTGTTTTTCGATCATATTTGCTCGATCAGTTTCAACTTTCAACTTGTGTTTTTCTCCTTTAATAGGTGCAGTAGGAAAAAATTGTATTGTAGAGCTTCGCATTTGAGTAGTCATTTCGTTCGATTTAGAGCATTTGTGTTATAAATACTAGAGTTTGTACAAAGTGGTCCTTTTCTATTTGTCTTATTTATTTCTTGATATTAGCAATATACATCAGCCAAAAGGGATTATTTTTTTTTCTTTTACTTTTTCTTGTCATGTGGGAGCTAGAATTAGTTCATACGTGTCCCAATACTGAAAAGCATCATCACACAATTTGACGGTGTTCTAGGGTGGATGGTTGGAGGATGCATTCTTTGAATTAACGAATGGTTCTTAAATCTGTATCTTAAATTGTGTTTCCCTTGATGCTACAACAAAATTGAACTGATTTACTCGTAATGCTGTCGTAAGGGGGGTCCTACTGCTAGTTTTAACTGGACCATCCAATGCGATGACAAAGAGTGCAATCTAGCTGCTAGATATTTTTAGCCATGAATAATGCCATAATACAAGTCATTCTTCCAATGTGATGCACATTGCATGATCAATTAATAGTGTCACAAAATACCTACCAAAAACTCATGGATAAGATAATTTTTCTGACTTCGCCAGTCAGCGTTCCACGATGACGAAATGCCATTGGAGTTCAGACTGAAAGTGCCAAAAGCCTCAGTAATGGCCATGGGACCATCAGTCTCACTGAAGACTTGCTTGAGCATTTTCCTCATGAAGTTTCTTCTTCACTTAAAAGGGGTGCTTGTGATGGGGCCTCTATTGGATAAAAGCCATGGAAAGGGACTGTGGACTCAACCTCATCTTCCTGACTTCGGCTATGGCAACCATTCAAGTCCATGCGGGAACTAGAATAACATGCTGCCATCATGGAATCCATGTTGGAAAAGCAATATTCCACCACTTATATTAGCAGTGGAAAAGCCGGGAGTTGGGATGGTAGGTCCACACACACACCCTCCTCAGACTTCAGCTCTACAGTGGCTCTTGAGAGAGACTTCACATTCATCACGTCAACCCGTCTCCACCTCCTTTCCACTATGGCCAATTTGAGTTGGGATGCAGTTTACTCCCAACTCTCCATTAATGCCACCATCTTCAATTTCCAGGAAGCCAAGCCAAATTGCAGAAGCCCACTGCCGCTAGAGACTGAAGCATGGGTCCAACGTCATTCTTTTGGAGGGTCACCTCCCATAGTGACAATGCCCTTGGTAGGTCCAAAAAAAGTTGTTACTATTAGCATGCTGCCATGCAAAAAAAACTAAGTTCATATAAATATCATATTATAGAAGCTACGTATCGATTTATATATCTAGATGTGAGTATTGGATTGCTGTTGGGTATGTATTGAAGAAGCTTACATTATGTATCAAGGAGCCTATGAGTGTGTATCAGTTAGCCATGTATTGTGTTCAGGTGAACATCATGTTCTGAAAATTGTATATCTATTTATCTAAAGGTGCATATTGGGATGCTGGATGACTATTTTACTAGGTGTGTATCATCTGGTTATGTAATGTATACGAGTGAGCACCATGTTCAACAAATTATATATCAATTTACCTAGTATTGTATATTGCCATGGTTGATGACTATTTTGCTTGATGTGTATCATCTAGTCATGTAGTATGTTCTAGTGAACATCGATCATGTTCTAAAATTGTGTACGATTTACTTATAGGTGTATATTGAGACATTAGATTACTATTTTGCTAGATGCGTATCATCTAGCCATATGTTATATTATGAGGACCCCTGCGGGCGTGTGTTTAGTCCCATATCGGTTATTCGCTGGGTAGATCTTGGGTACTTATACAGGATCAACGAACCCAAAATAATAACTTCCGGCTAGCCATTTTGGGTGAGATCCTGGGTTGTTATAAATAGTATCAGAGCGGACCCGGCCCATAACCTATGTGGACTATGGGACACTGCAACACGGATCCGTTGGGGTTGACTACGGGCCAATCGTGGTGTTTGTGATTAGATTTGAATGGATATGAACCCTTAGCCTGACGAGGACGTCAGGGTTTGAATGGGGGAAGTATGTGAGGACCCATGCGGGCGTGTGTTTAGTCCCACATCGGTTATTCACTGGGTAGATCTTGGGTACTTATACAGGATCAAGAAACCCAAAATAATAACTTTCGACTAGCTATTTTGGATGAGATCCTAGGTTGTTACATATATACTAATGAACATTATATTTTGAATGGTCTCCTAAAGAAGAACATTCACAAGAGGACTCTAGGATGAGGAGAAAAGTCTAACGAAAAAGAAGAAAGGATGCAGGCGGATAACCTCTCTTCACTCATGTAAGTTTTTTTATTTATTTTTTTAAGTTGCGGGACTGATGGTTCTATTAGTAGAAGGAGTTCCAACTTGAGAGTCCCATCTTGCCCAAGTTGATGGTAGTTTGACGCGACATCATCCACATAAGTCTGCATTCGATATGCATGTCGACGTGGCCAGCTTGCTGACATGGCAATGGCGGCTCATGGTGGGCAAATAAGAATACACAAAGGAGGTGTCTCCCCTTCACCTACTCCCCAATTGATTGGTGGATCTCACTCCCTCGCAGTTAGAGGGAAGTGACTAGAGAGGTGATAAAGAGCTCGAACAAATCCAACGAGTGGATAAAAAGCCATTCGAGCTGACCCCACTCCCTCGAAGCCAGACATTGCGCGAGTGGGTTAGTGTATTGAATAGCAAAAGCAAAAGCATGCAAGCGGATAGGATTGTGCTAGATATTTGCCAGATGTACCACAACTTAATCGTTTTTACTTGTTAATATTATATTTCACAGTAGCAATATTATGTGTGGCAAAATGTTGATTGCCATATAGAAGTTATAAAAGATATAAAACTTTAACTGATATTGTGATGCCTGTTGTCGCTGAGGACCGGTTTGACCTAGGTGCCGAGCAAAAGAGGGTGCTGGAGGACTCGACGATGAGCTGCTCGGGTTGTACGAAGCTGCAATCCGTTCGAAGCTGCCTCGGAGAACTATAGTTGCATCACATTTGGGTCTTCGTTCATGACCAAGCTCTGATTTTAAATAACAAAGACGAAGAAGTTCTCTTGCTGAATAGTATCTGGTGGAAAACGTTCGATGCCCAAGTCGGGATGATACTTAAAGAATAGAGGAGGTTCTTTGAGATGATAATATCTTTCGTGCAAAAAAATGTTTTGATATAATGACAAATATTGATATTTTTCTCTAGAAATCCAGCTATCGAACAGTTTAATTGAATTCAAATAACAATAAAAATATCTGGTGAGAATTAAATGATAAAAGCATACATTGAATAATAAAACATTTGACTGGGTCGAAATTGATGATCTGCATATATTGTCAAAGTGCAAGTCATCTTCAGGTAATGCTCCACAGCAATTGGATCATAAAAATGGAACAATATTGCATTGAACAACAGAATAGTTCATTTATTTTAAATCTAATTATTAGTACATATTTCAAGATCCACTAGAAATATGCATGTATCTTTTCAAACATAAAATCAATTTCTCAATCCAATAAATAACATAGAATTTATGATGCATCTTGTGAGCCTAAGTTCCAACCATGATATGTCGTACCTTATCACTTCAGTATTGTATTATTGTACCGTACCAATTCGGTACCGGTGGCATACCGACCCTCGATACGCCAACCATACCGCATCTTACCGATACTATGCTAGTGTGGCACTGATATGAAGTGTACAGTAAACTTTGGTTCAAATAAAAAAAATTCATATATCAATTTATAAAACAAAGCAAGTACAGATTCCACAGATAACTTCATATTCTAGAAAGAAAAAAAAGAAGATATAAATTACTGCAAATCATGATTGTAAATATATTTACTTGTTGACTAATTGTTCTCTCAAACACAAAAACGGCCGGGATGTGCTGCAAGTCGGTTTCTTATTATGCTGGCTCCCGTGGGTGCACCTGTACCATTTGTACTCCAAAAATGGACAGGTGTCGTGCATGTATTACCGAAGGAAAAAAAAGAATTGCACAATTCAAGAACTCCAACCCCCCGGTTCCTACGTCAACCCCTTAAACACGAATAAAACCATAGTACCTTCCGAACAGGTTGCATGCGAGAAGTCGGCAGATGCCGTCCGATTTTCCCCGCTTCAATCTCAACCGTTCACCCTCCCCGTGAAGCCGTCCCGCGCGCCCGCGTGCACCGCCTCTCCGGAGGTGGCACCGTTCAATGGGTATTAAATAGGGCCTTCGGCGAGCCTAGCAAACACCCGTCACCCGCCCTCCCTTCTTCCCTTGCCTTCCTTCCCTACGGCCTCCCCTGTCTTGGAAGCAGAGTTCAAAGATTGGATTTTGTTGTCGGTTTTCTCTGATTACTTGATTATAAGTTAGTTTTCTTGTCTCTGATTCCTAGCTCTTTATTCTACCATGTCACTGGTTACCGTTCCTTGTTGTTAAACTCGGATAAATTGGTAGCTGACTCAGATTGAAGATTGGATTTTGTTATTAGGAATAGATTCGGTGTTTGCTTGTAAAAGCTTCTTTATTGATTCTTCTCGGTTCTGTTTTTATTTCTTCTGTCATCTAAAGTCATCCTATTAGTTGGTATTCTTCTGGTTGAAACTCTTTAGTGGACAGCTTCGAAATCCTGCTTGTAAAAGATCGATATTTTTTTTTTTTTGCTTCAATATTGCTCAACAATCTTGTATTTACCTCATTCATATAGAAAACTTAGGTATTGCTTCAATATTGCTTAACAGTCCTGTATTTACCTCATTCAGATAGAAAACTGTGTCGTAATATTGGCCATTGTTGCCACTACTGCTTAAAAACTTGCCATTTGTAAAGGTTTTCTTTTCTCTTTCTCTCTCTTTTTTTTAAAAAAATCTCAATCCATTAGATTTCTATTCTTTAAGATTGGTTAAATGGTTGTATGTTAGATATGATCTATAGATTTTTTTTTTTTCTAGACCATGGGTGAATGTGTTGTTGGGTCAGAAGGAAGTCATGAATGGGCTGAGGAAGAGGGGAGCTATAACAGTGTGTTAGATAAGGTACTTCTTCGTTTGGATGGGCTACAAAGTCCCGAAGAGAGCAGACCACAAGATAGGCCTGAAGAGCCAGAGTCAAATTGCAAGAGACAAAAGGTCTGTTCTTTATTTTTAAATATATAGACATATAAAAAGACTGGATTATTAGCTTTCTCTGTTTAGTGACTGTTGCTGATTGGATGGCCAGGAGGAATTTTAGATCTATTGGTGAAATTTTGATTTAATTTGTATGACCTTATCTGAAAAAGAATGTCATGTTAGGTCTTTTTACCAGTATTGTGAACACTGAGCAGACATACACAGACATGTTGCAGATAAATGAGAAATGATAGGACCATCATGCATAGGTCTGAGGGTTTCTTTTCTTTTTGGTTCTCTTCCTCACTCCCTCCTTCTAAAGTCCCCTTCTCCACCGCATCTTCAGGTATTGTATGAAGGTCTCAACTTTCTTGCTAATCACAACTTTGAAAAGAAAATAAACGAAAATTCTCTAAAACCAAAAAAAAAAACATCAATCGAGCCATTACATTTGAGCATTGTCCTTTGATGTTCATGATTTGATTAGCTACGATACCCATACAATCATAAGCAACATTCCCTAATCCTTTTTCCATTAAAATATAATTAGGTATGGGAGAAACTTTAAAGAGGACCTCAAGGAAGGACTTATGGGAGAAACTTTTTCCCTAATCATAGTTTATTCAAGTTATTCCCTTCCCTCCCTTTTTTGACCTTGCATTTAAGAACTTACCTAAGATGTCAATAATAAGTATAGGTCAACCAATAAGTTACATTAATTTACAATGTATATAAACTACAGGTTTTTGTCGTACAATTTTCTTTTTAACTTTTTCACGGACTTTATGTTTTATATCTCCTCAAATGTATTGGTGACAGGATATATTCTAGCTAGTCTGGATATCCTTTATTTATTTTGAAAAACAATATATGTTTTCATCATAATATAATTGTTTTAGGTGCAAGCTGTATATGAAATGAATCTCCACTACTATCAAATGAATGATGAATTGTGAGAAAAAAAACTCATCCCTTCATCTTTTGATATTTCCAGGGCCATCACAAATATCTAGTTGTCCTTATTTTGATAAGGTTGTATGTGCTAAAGAAAAATAATTGAAAATAGATTGATTTAGGGGATGTTTATGGTTCTTAGGAAGATAGGGATTGGGAACATGGGAAGTTTGGGAGGGCTGAGAAAAAGTAAATTAGGTTCTTCGCTGAAGTTGAAGCATGAACCTGAGTGGGTCAAGTTAATTTAGTTACCTTGATTTGGAATGGAACAAATGAATCTGCATGAAGAAGCCAATAGCAGACCTCAAACCCTCCCAAGCTCCTTGAAGCTCAGCTTTGTGACCGAACAATTACAAAAAGATGAGGCCCCCAAGAAGCAAAGCCTTTCCTTCATAATCATGCACAACAAAACCAGCACTTGCACCATTGGTCTCAACACCTCCATCAAAATTTATCTTGAAGACACCTAACTGTGGGGAACCCAACTGAAAAGAAGAGGAGATAAAGTTTGGTGAGCACCACAGAGCAATCCCCATTGAGTCGAAGTTGCAACAGTCAATGAAGATGTTTTGGATCTCTCAGGAAATTCACTAAATAAGTTAGCAGCTTGCCTATCGATCAGCCTTGGAGTAGTATAAGTAGACTCACCGCGGTGCTTGTTTCTAGCAAGTCAAATTCCATGGGCGGTGTAGCGATGTAAGGGATGCTTTAGCAGATAATTATTTGTATTACAAGATTAACCAAGTTTGGTTTTCTTCTAAAGTCTCTATAGTTAGTTTTTGCTAGAATTTCTTATTTCTCGGATAGATAATTTTATACCATTTTATCTATATTTTGTTTATGCAGATAGATTCATGCACCGACATAACAGGGGTACCAAGTCCTCTTGGTTTGAATTTATGCAAAAACCAAACTTTCTTGGATCTCATTCATATGAAGCTATGTCAGGAGAAGACCACTCCTCATAATGAACCAACTGTGAGTACTAATATAGAAGAACAAAAAACTAGAAATGATAACTATAATACCCAACCTACACCTGTGAAATGGAAGGCTTCAAATCTGCCTGCAACAAAACTCAAGATCAGCTGTTGGGAGGTAATGTTATATTTTGATTTGATAGATCAAGTTAGAAGCAAATAGTCAGGATAAAACTTGCTAAGCAGTTTTACTTTTTAACATCTAATATTTTTTTAACTATATTTCATAATTTTAGAGAAAGTCAAGAAATGAAGGTGATATTGTAGCTAAGTTTTACTATGCTAAGCGAAAACTTGTGTGGGAGATATTAGAAAATGGATTGAAAAAAAAGCTCGAGATCCAATGGCCCGGCATCTCAGCAATCAGAGCACGTTTCATTGAGGATCAACATGGCATTCTGGAAGTTGAGGTTAGATGATTTTTTTAAACATATATTCTTATTCCATTGATTAAGTTCGCTACATTCTTATTGTATTGACTACTTTGATTGTCTTAGACATGTTTTTTTACTAATTTTTTGCTTTGAGTGGTTTGTTGATGTTTCTTAACAATTTGATTTTTAAATAACAAAATTTGAAAGACTTGCTTGGGTTTGATAACTAGATATTTGGTGCATAGTGCAGTTAAGGCAGCAGCCCGCGTTCTTTAATGAAATAAATCCACAGCCAAGAAAGCATACTAATTGGGAAGCTTGTTCTGATTTTACTGGAGGGAATGCAACCATATCCAGGTCTATAAAGATTAAACTGACATCACTTTCTTAGAGCTCTGTTATTTTTCTAAGCTTTTTTGTTACAAGAATGTACTTCTTTATTGATGAAGTAGGTAAGTCTTTTGATTTAGAGCTTCAGTCATTCAATGTTCAGTCCTTGTTAAACTACTTCTATGGGAAGAGCTTCTGAAAATGTGAAGAACAAATAAAAAATAAAATAATAACTTATTTAGCAGAGTTTATGTAATATTCTCATAGCTTGTTTCTCATTTTCTTTCTTTCAGGTGGCACTATCTTGAATTTCCAGACGGAACTTTGGAGAAACATTATGAAAGGCTTTTATGTAGTGATAACCGTCTATTTACAATGAGTCAGAGAGCTTTTCCAAGCCTCGATTCTTCGTTTTTTGGGACTGTTAGTAGTGAGATGCAGGATATAGGCATGCTCAAACCAAGATTTCCATCTTTGTTCTATCAAAAATCCAGCAATTGGTATCCGCCTCATCTACATCATATTAACAATCAAGGGAGTATGAATGCTCCTACTTGTATCAGGACTTTTGAATCTCTTGGTCCATCAATCTGCGCCAACTATTCAGTTTCACTGCTGAAAACAACAGCTGGAGCTATACAAATGAATTCACCAAGTTCAGGTAAATTATCCTAAGCATCCAGTAACTAAACCAAGATATAAATGCTAATTGTTCCTTTCTTTTCCTTCTCAAGTCATCGAGTTCCCACCAACTATGGATCAAGCTGCAAGTGCTTGGAATCCAAAGACATCCAACTTGCATAAATTATCGGTTCATTAACCCATTGATTTCATTAAATGTTATATTCTACTACCATGATCTCTAGCTAAGACTTTCTTTTTTTTTTCTTTTCTTTTGACTTTTTGAATGAAGCAGACAACTTTGCACTTAACAGTGCCAATTCCACAGTGAACCCTATCCTGAACGGAATGACTCAACTTTGCAGTCAAGAAATTCAAAGTTTGAGAAGGGTCGATAACATAAGAGAGCGCCAAACCCAAAAACTATCCTCGGGTGCCCATGCATCCCCAGCTCCTAATTTTCTTCCTGGACGCATCTCTGCTGATAACTTATTAACCCATACAGCTGAAACAGAAAATTTCCATGCGGGCATACAAGAGCTACAATCAATTGAGGAGCAATTATTGAGTGACTCAAGTGATCTGGATGCCCGTGTCTCTGATGAGTCCAGGCTTCTCTCCAAAGTCAAATCTATTGGGTCACTCCTTTACTTAATGGCAGCACCGGATACGCAACCATAATCCTATAGTGTATTGGATGATGGTGTCCAAAGTACTGATGGCACAAACTCTACATTAGAATCAAGGGACTCCAAGAAATTTCAGAAGTTTGACCATGTTGACTCGCATTCTATGTCATATTCATGATAGACCAGTATGGCCTTGTTCCAATTGTCAATGACTTCAGATTTTGGGAGAGGATTTTCTTGGGGCTCAAGTGCAGTCTTGTACTCTGTAGGGACAATATGAGAGTATAGCTTAGATTAGATTATCTTTGATATAAATCTCAGGATGTGGAACCTACTGGACTAGAATTTGCATTAGGTCCTTCTCAACTAGAAGATTAATTGGAGTGTCTCGAACCTTGTCTTCTCTTTCTTGCCGAGATAATCTCGATTTTCTGAATCTTTTACATTCAAATATCATTTATTCGGTCATTTTCAAGCACATGATTGGAAAATCTCTAACCTCTTGATCTCTTCTTTAATGAGATATTATCTGCATTTTGATGCACCTTCAACTTTTTGTTTTTTATGGGAACTGTTCTTCTGTCTTCTAATGTGATATTTTGGATTTGCTGTGCCTTTTAGATTCAGATATCATTCTCCATTTCAAATAAGTTATTGCACTTCTAAAATGGACAGGCTTAGGCTGTACGATTATACATCTTTATGAATCACAATTATTCATTCAAAAAATTAACACCGTTCTATTGGATGCTGGAGAGATATATTATAATATGCAAACTTGGAAAATGCATGTATTCTCTCTCAATCTCCACACTTGATCCTTCTGAATCTGTCAAGAAAGTTTTCAAACAGGCTCTGAATTGTCATTATTAGCTGTAAGAATAGGTTGGCAGTAAATCTTGCGTTGTTTTATATCATTTTAAGTTGCCAGCATAGGCTATTCAATTAATCATTTCCTTTTTCATCCTCTTCTACTAAGCTAGGCAATCTTAAGGCAGGATTAATCCTGAGATAGCTAGATGAGACTCCATCCTGTGCATCACTTGCCTCCAACAGCACCCATTGTAATCTCAAAAACCTCATAGCAAATTGACAAAATTTAAATAGGTCATTAGAGATTTCAGGAAGGCAGGGATTGCTTGAGCTAAGTCCTAATTGAAAACCGCTCGGATTGCCAAGACTCATCAATACCACTTTCTCTATTTTCCCAATACAACTCTTCTGGTTTCTTTAAGTGGAGCTCTGAAATGTTATACAAGGAAATATTTGTGACCTGATTCCTAATAATTCTTTATCAAAATCTTCCCGAAATGAGCTCATTGTTTCCACTTGGCTGTTGCTGAGTAAAGTACCTGCCCAAATCTTCAATTTCTTGGGACGGAAACATCCCCGGCCAGCTGATTCTTCCATTAGACATGGTCACTTTATGTTCATATATCTGATAAAAAATATTTGTGTTGATGATTCTAAAAGCAGACTTGGGAAGAATATTCTCATAGACCATATGCTGGTTTTTGATGCACCCATGTTTTGTAGAAAATACGTGAAAATTTTATATTATGATAAAAAAAACTAATTACTTTTGAAGTTTCATCAGAGTGCAGGAAAGTTTGTGAATAGCGTTTTGATTTTTACAAATAAGTAAGAAGAAAAAAATTTAACAGACTTAACTTAAATTCAATTTAAGAAGTAAACTCTTTTTTTTTTTTTTTTACTTTCTGCACGTAATATATGTGCATGCATGCATGCTTTGCCTCCTCACGAAGAACGTAGGCCATGCATGGAGTGGGTTCAAGGATGTTCCTTCTATGGATCATGCTGTCACAAGTCTGCATGACCTCTCCTTATAAGTCTGTCTCCATGCTGACGTACAAAAAAGAGTGATTAATAAGTGAATGCTTTGGGATGATAAATTCACAACAAAATTGCAAATTCAAGCATGTTTTCCGAACTTTATTTCTTAATTTCAGCATAGGAATGCATTGATTATTAAATTTGTAGGCAAAGTTGGTTCGATTAGGAAAGCAAAAAGTGCTTTCCATCATATTATAAGAGTTCTGCTTGGTGCTAAGGCAATTGATAAGGCTGCAAGTGAGTTGATTTATCCTCTTTCAACAAAAAAGACCCAACAATACCAGATTGACAAGCCCAAAGTATGCCCACAATTTGGTCAGCCCAAGTCCATCTCGATCCAACCCATTTGCAATCCCAGCCACCTAAGACCACACTTATTGGTGCAATTAAAGATTGCACACGGACAAGAGTTCGCCCATATATCTTTAGATAAATAAACAAATAACATACAATAGAATAGTATATAGAAAACCTCCTCCTGCTCATGCTTTGCCTCCCTAAAATATATTGCTCCTTTCCCGCCCAAGGCGAGAAGGCCTGAACATAAGGTCTGAGGTCTATACGAAGGCAGGCTAACGTGAAGTGAAGATAGGAGTCTGCAGTGAAAAGAAAAAGGGCGCAAGGTAAAATGGTGCGAAAAGGTTTGTAGCCGTTATAATTCAAACATATGGAGGGGGTGACCCTAGCTTCTTCATGGACCTTCCTCTTGAAATGATTTCAGCACTTTTCATAGCTCGTATTTGGAAAATTCTTTTTTAAAACATAGTGGCTGCAGAATTCCCATGGCAGTGGGACTGTTTCTTTCACAAACACTCCCTTCATCACTGGCTTTAAGTGACCAAATGAGAATATGTATCTCTTAACTGGACTACGTATTTCTAGATGGACGACCATATCAACCTTTTATCCTTTCGACCTCGATCGCTAAATGATCTTGGAGTAATCTGCATAAAGCGACGAATCTAATTTAAAAATAACTATTAGATGCAGAATTGATACTTATTCTGATAAAACTCTTATGTATCATAACAAAATTATTCGAATTCTTGATCCGATCTTGAAGTTTATTGCTTCTACATGGATTTGTCTATACTTATTTTCTTTTTTTAACAAATAATATAAGCAAGCCATTAATCATTTGAAAGAATGTATATGGCAAATATTAATGTCAAGCATTCAGAGAATATAAAAAAATTGCAATAATTGGTTTATAGCTCTATTAGCAAATTAGGATATAATTTTAATAATTTCTCTGTCAACTCATACTATTTGTTGTTATTTTGTCATTGTAATATTTTTTTTAGGAGCTATCAATTTAGAAAATATGTTTCTAGGAGCGACACACACAAGTCATGCGGTAAATCCATATGAGATGATGTTGACTTTCTGCCATCAATCTCAGATATACAACAAAGATCGTATTCTCCTTTCATATAAATTTCATAATAATTTTACTAATAACATTAATTATCTGGCAACTATCAAGCAATGGTAAGCTGGTGGTGCACATAAGAAGCGGTTACCAAATCCAAGCTTAACCTCACCGCCATTAAATATTATTTTTTTTTTAATATCCCTTTGTTTCTTTGGAGTCCTACATAAGAGGCGACGTCCCCAGTCCCCACTGCCCTTATGGAACTCTCCCCTTCGAGGCAGCAAAGAAAAAGAAAGAACCCACCCAAGGGCGAGAAGAGAGAGAGAGTTCTCTCCACGATATCCTCAAATCCTCTTCTCCCTCGCGCCCCGAATCGTCGATCCCTCCCCCTCCTCGCCTCCTCCCAATCCGTCGATCCCTCCCTCCGCTCTCCATCGAATCGAGCCCCCGTGAAGAAGCCCCCTCTCCTCGCAGCCTTCCCTGACCTCCCCCATCGGGAGATCCATCTACACCGCGGCGGCGGAAGGAGCGCCAACTCGATCGAACTCTTTTGGATTTCAGCTTCTTGGGCTTAGATCTTGGAAAGGTTTCTCGCCGTTCTAGGAATTTCTGGGGTTTTCTTTGCTTTCTTGGCTCCGAAGCGTGGGATTTGGGGTGGTTCCTCTTCAATTTCCGCCGCCGAGGAATGCGGCATGGATAGGAGCGTTGCGGGGCTCCGGAAGCCAGTGAGATGTTCCCGATTTCTGGCAACTTCCCATCTGCGTGACCTCTGGTTGCAGCAATTGAAGTTCTTGAAACCCATGTGAGTTTGTATTAAGCCCTCTCGGTTTTCTTCTTATTTTTGTCATTTTTCTTCAGATCTTGTTCTGTATGGGTTTTTGTTAGATTACTTGTTCTGGCTCATGTGAGTATTGTAGTGTTTCATGAGTTATAGCATAATTAGGGTTAGAAATGTTTTCATTTTTTCCCTTTTGGTTCAACTTTTTTGATCATTCTTTTCACTTTGTATTGTTTGATTTAGTTTCATCTACTGATACGATTGGGGGATTGCGTAAATTGTCTAACTGTATACTATTCTGCTTAAATTAAATTTTGGGCAATTGAGAACTTTTTTTTTATTTGAATAAAACGAAATTCGTTAAAGGGACTGGCTTGGAAATCTTTGAAAAGAACCAGTTTTGGCTATACAGGATTAGTGAGGGAAAATGAAATAAGGAAAATGAATCCTCAATGAGACAATGGTTTCTTTCTTCCTTTATTACACATGCTTGACGAAGGAAAAATAGGGTTAGGAATGATGGAGTTGGGGAAAAGTGAGTTGAGAGCATGAGCTTGGGGTTTTGGCTTTTGATTTGGTTACTCTCTTTCTCTTGGCTCTTTTGCATATAATCTCTTTACTTATATCAGATTAGAACGAGAGAGAGAAAGAGTTTGTTCAATCTTGTTCTTTGCTTCCTTTTTGCTGGGGCAACTCCTTCCATTGTGGGATGGTCCTTTCTTAAAGCTATGAACGAGAGATATGAGTTTGTAGCATGTTGTGTTTTGTTTTTATTACTGTCACTGGGACTTAGAAGGTTATAAAGCATGCTAAAACCTCTCGAGCTTCTATTATGCATCCTTAATAGTGGACAGAAGGTAGTCGGCTCCTCATATTCCGGCTGTTCTCCCTTGTCTAGGAAGGTTGACTTTCTGCACATTGCCTCTACCGCTAGGCCTATACGTTTTCATTATGACCTTCACAGAAATCAGTTGTCGTTAGTGGCTACTCTAACCAATATTGATGGCTGTGGCTTAAGTAACCTCGTGTGATTGTCATGAAGAAAATGAATTGGTTTGCCGGTCCAACATTAACAAGCATCTAGCCTCATTAAGTGACTTTGTTACGGTTCCACTGGAGAAAAGTGGAAATTTCCTCTCAGTCCCGAGGCTGGGATAGAAAAGGCGAGGCTACCATGACAAACGTGTGTTTTGATACCCTGTATGCATCTAGTGACCCTATTAATACATTTGACAAGTTCTAAAAGTTCTTTTGTTTTTTTTTCCTCTCTCTTTTGGGCAGCTCCTATAAAAACAAACTGCCTGGCATCAATGTTTTAAAGGCTAAAGTGAAGATGAGGCACTTGAGCCAGAAAATGCAAGGGATAAGCCTCAAGGTAGTTTGAAATGTAAGCCTCAAATATTTAATTGAATAAGTTATAATGACGTAATACAATAGATATATCACTCATGGGTTGATCTACATCATTTATTGCCCTTGATTGAGGATCAGATTGCTTAAGATGTCAAGTGTAGTCTAGGATGCTAAAACTTCAAAGAGAATAGAGATAAGCAAATGAAATAAATGATTTTTTTGACAATTAATGAAAATACAAGTTAAATTTTATTTTTTAATTATAAAGGGATATTCTGCAAGGGTTAAAGAGCCACTAACCTCCTCCTCACCTTAAAAATCATCTTGAGGGGTATGTTAGGATTCATAAATGCAAGCCTCAGTGAGGCTCTCCTTTACTACCACACCTCAAAGGCGGAAGCTTTTTAAGCCTTGAGCCTAGCTCATCAAAACCATGCGTGGTATTTTAGTAATGCCTTGGAAATTGTAACTCCTGCAAATGCCAAAATTTTTCTAGCTAATATCTTGATTGTGGAGAAACACTGGCCTCCACAAAATCCCTTAGGTTTCCTTGTTTCCTTCCTTGGACCTCCTCTCATCTCAAGACACTTTGATCCTAAAGAGCTTGTTAAGCAAATACGCTCAGAAGCCTCGATGAAATTATCAATTTAAAAAGTGATTTAGCCTTGAAAGTGACATGTCTTTGAGGTGAGAATGATATGATAAAGAACTTCATGATGCTTTTACCAAAAAAAAGAAAGAACTTTATGGTGAGCTGGGATTTGAATCATTTGATTGTGGAAGGCCACTATCAAGTTTCTTGGTCAGTTACATTTAAACAGCAAGCGGGCTAGAAACAACAAGCGGGCTAGAAAACCCCCTGTTCCGCAGATAATACCATATGGAAAGGAAATTGGGTGGGACCTCAAACACCTTTAACGATCCAGCGAATATTATTCTAGATGCAAGGCTAATATAGGTAACATTGGTTACTTTTGTTTCTTCATAAACTTCTTACTTTGTAAAGAATCAGCAATGAAATCTTATTTAATTTGAGACAACGTGTTTATAATCGTCATATAATTTTGCTTCTTGAAAGCTGTATGCTTAAAATAAAATCTCTCTCCAGAGTCCATTATAGTATAGGGTCCAATAGGACTCAAGAACATTTTCTTTGGATCTTTTATGGTGTTTAATTGGATTGATGCTGCCATACAAACTGTCCTTTGGAGGACACTCAGACGTGATTAATGCTGACTTAAATTTGATTTACTTTGCAAAGAGAAAAAGTAGAAGTGATTCTTTTATTTTTTTGAGGACTTTGATGTTAGACAATTCAATTCTCCTCTCCAACATTGCATGTTTGATTTTGGCTCTATTGTGCCCAAACTGCACTTTGCTCAATATTCGATAACAAAGACTTTGTCAAAATGAGGGCTTGTTAACTGGGTAGGCTTATGGTCCAACTTGAGTTGTTCTAGTATACTTGGGTTAAAATTTTAACCCTAGTTGGCGACTGTTACTGTCCACTTCACACTATCACCAGGCATTGTGTTTGATGCTGCAAAGGTTGGGCTCTTTCACAAGGATTTAGGTATTGTTATGTACTATTGTATACTGTACAGTATGTATGTTGCTGATTAGGCAGAGTGTTCTTACTGTTGGAATGCTGTATGTTGGTTTTTATGAACCTGTGTTGGCCTGAGATTGATACCAATGATTTTCGGCACAACAATAGGGCTCTTGACATCTTCCATTGCTTTTTTTTTTCTCCCTCATATGGTTTCTTGCCTTGCTTCCTTCATGACCATTATCGGGGATATTTTGCGCCTTATTCAAATCTTGTTACTACTGCTTGGTTCCTTCATTGCTATATCAACTCTATCTTCTCTTGAGCTAAAACATTTACCAAAATATTTGGTTAGTTTAATATTACATTTGGATATAAATTGATTATTTCTAAGTTTTGGTAATTTATTTGATCAACTGAAAATTGAATCAGGATGTTGCACTTTTGTAAGCTAATACAGGGAGATAGTATCTTTTCCTTTGGTCGAGTTCATGCTGGACTGAGTGAAACTCATTTTTTTGGTTGGAAGTAAAACGTGGCAGGTATTCAAGATTTTTATTTATATATGAACTGTTGAACAACTTAAACTGCCATCTTTTTTGCAGTGGCCTAAAGATTTGCTTGATTTTGACTATGGGGATGTAAGCCAAGAATTTTGGCCAAAACCTATGTTGGTTGGAAACTCCGAAGGTCACATAGTATGTCTAAATAACAAGAACTAGGTTACATCCGGTTGGATCTAGAATTTTTTCTTGAACTTCTGGAATGCATTTGGGCTTGGTCCAGTTTTTACTAAGAGCTCAACTTACCGAGTCATATTTTGGGCAAAGGTCCAATCAATTTGGATTCTCAACAACAAATAAAGAATTCTACAGCTAGTAAACTCAATTTTTTGGGGGCAGTACTGGTTTGGTTTTATCATTATACATGTTGTCGACAGTTGCTATGCTTGTCATAAGTTTGCTAAGTGCATTCCCTCGTTTCTAGAACTAAATGGAGGATGACTAATTTGGTAATTCTCTATCTTTACCTAATCTGGTGATGACTAGTTTTTGAGCCTGGAAAACCATTTATTTAAAATTTTAAATGGGACAACCGAATGTTATTTCATTTTCTTATCTCTTTGTCATATTCAGCTGACACCTTCTATAAAGTTTCTGGACTTTGTGGTTCTAAACCTGACTCACTAATTGGGTCTTTGCATACTTAAGCTAAGAAGACAAGACGAGCAGGGGAGTGTTTCTTTTCTTTATTTAATTTGTATTGACTTGTTGTGGTCAATTGTTTGGAAACATAACTTGCAAGAGTAACTTATTGATTAGTCTGTTAAGTATATGTTGACATTGCTGAACTTCAAAAATATAAAACATGCCCTAGTTTTTTTTTTATATTTTAAATTTGTTTTTTTTTAATTGCATGCTATTTTTATATCTGTCTTTCACACCATGTGTAAAAAATTTCTGTAATGCTCAATTCAGCTTCCCTCCTAAAATGTTGCTGTTCTGCTCTGTTTTACTTAAGTTTGTCTGCTTAAAGTGATCCCATATATTTTAGGTTTCTGAGCTTGCTATATCCACTCCAGGTGTTACACTAATCATGGCTCTGAGGAAATATAAACCTTCTGGTGATACATCTTCTGCCAGTATGGCACCTCTGAATTTTGCAAAACAGGTGCATGAGAAGGCCAATCCTGTGGAGCCAGAGATGACAGCAGGCCTCTCAACAGAGGCTGATGTAGATATTGACCTCAGGGAAGTTTACTTTTTGATCATGCATTTCCTATCAGCCGGGCCATGTAAGAGGACATGTGGACAATTATGGAATGAACTGCTGGAGCATCAACTTCTACCTAGAAGATACCATGCTTGGTATTCAAGAAGTGGTTTACGGACGGGTGATGAAGATGATGATGGCATGTCTCTTCCACTGTGCTACCTTAAGTTGGCTGAGAGGTACATATTGTGATATTAGTTAGCAACTTCTAATTTGTAATTTGTTTTCTTAATGCTTAATCAAATGGATGGACTGTTCTGCCCACTGGGGATTTTATACGATTTTAATTGCGAAAAGTTGCTTCAATGCTTAGGAATTTGATACTGCCATTCAGTTAAATTTTTGTGCTTAATGTTAAATTACATTATAGTTTTATATAAGCAAACTATAGATCTTCTTGTGTATGCATTGTTCTATATAAACACTGCCCAAAACATGCACTAGACCATGCTAACATCAAAATAATATGACCAAGTTTTTTTAAGTAAATAAAGGAAGGTGGGTTCGTTGATATGTTTATTCCACTACAGAATAACTGATTCTTTAGGGAGGACTGCTTTAGCTTGCAACAAGATGCAACCTTTCAAAATTTCCCCTAGACTTGGAAAGAGTTTGGTTGAAGAGGGATATTATTTCATGTTTTTTTTTAATTTATCTATTTCTCAAATACAATCATATTGTTATTTCTAATATTGAACAGATCAGAGTCATGAGATTGCCCTTTGGTGACAGACAGTCTGATGAAGGTGGAATTGAACTCAAGGTTGAATCATCTAATATAATAAATAAGATAGAAAATATAAATCAATTAAATAAGTGATGGACTTGACATCTTGATTTTGGTAATTATGTTCATATTATGCTGTCTACTTTGTAGAATAGCAGGCTATCGTTGTTTGTTAAACATGTCCTGCTTATTGACATTTATTCTAGAATTACCAGGCAGTGATAATTTTTCTCATAAATATTACTTCGTAGAGGAATATTTGAGGTTCTTGCTTCATATCGTCTTGATGAGCAAGTTATCTCAGTTTGAACCATTTTCCCAACTTTATTACATGCTGCTTTGTAGGTATTCTCACATTGAAAAAGATCACTTGGTGAAGCTTTTAAAGCAATTGATTCTTAATTCTTCCCCTCAATTGCATGGCATGGTTGGCGGAGGTCCTCCAAATGCAGCTGATGTTCCCACACTCCTGGGATCTGGTTCCTTTTCTCTTCTTGGATGTAAGTGATATTTATGTTCTTTATCTTTTTGATGTGCTATGCTAGAGCATGTTTCGTCTGTTGTCATGGAATGATACTTTCACTATTGATAGATTCATTTTCATTTCTTTTCTGGTATCTGTTTCCAGTTTACCATCTCTCTTTCTCTCTCTTTCTCTCTTTTTCTCTAATCTTGTACCCTTCATATGGAATTACTGCTAATAATTTTTATCTTCCAGCTGATAGGGACAAGGAAGAAAAGGGAGCCAATAAGTTGCCTGGTTATCTGCGTTGGCCTCACATGCAGGCTGATCAGGTCCGTGGGTTAAGTTTGAGGGAGATAGGTGGTGGTTTCACAAAACACCATCGTGCTCCATCTGTTCGTGCAGCATGTTATGCCATTGCCAAACCAACGACCCTAGTGCAAAAGATGCAAATCATAAAAAAATTGCGGGGACATCAGAATGCTGTCTATTGTGGTATTGTGGTTATATCTTGTGTAGAACTGGCATAGGTTTTCTTTTGGACTTTGAGGTTTTCTCTGATGTGAACTTTTCTCTGCAATACTTACAGTTCTGTTTAGGCATCTGCCTTATAATTTGGAAATGCATTTGCAGTGTATACTTTTTTTTGGTGCATGGGATGTATATCTTATATTAACTTATTTTGTGTCTGTTGAGACAATGAACTGTTTTATGATGTAATAATTATTCCAACCATTTCTTTGCTAAAACCATGGTCATCCAAGAAGGTCATGGTGTTTTATCAAGGCCTATATTGCTGTTGTTTTGGGCTGCTCTTCTTATGCTTATGCTAGAAATAGACTGCAGACATAGTTTGTGAAGCTTTGCCAAAATAATGAGACAAAACTTGTTCCTATGTTCTCCATGTGTTCTTTAATTTATGAGGAATTAAAGCATATTTACTGAAGTCTCGATTATATTCACAAATTCTGTTCATTCTGACGAGTGTGATGATATTCCAGACAACCTCCTTCATCACGGAACAGGCACATGGGACTGATTTTAAATTTCAAGTTTGCAAACTATTAACTTTGAATGAGATGAAAGATTTGACTCATGTATGTTTGCAAGGTTATTTTCGTCTTTACATCTTCATTGATTATGTTGATTTGGAATGTTGTAGGACTTTTTGCAGTTATCTTGCTTTTTACCACTTCAGCAAACACTGTCCAATGCAAGTTAGTAGTATTTGTTGCCATATAACATTTCATAGTGGAATTCTCTTATGAAAATTGGAAACCTTATGTTGAAATCACATGACTTATTCCATGCAAAATGTTTTACCTTTTGTTTTTTTTTTTTTTTTTTTCGAGTTAACAAAGAATTTCTAATTTTTGCTTTTCAAAGCAATACATGGGGTTGGATCTGAATCTCCTGATATCTGTATTAGTGACATGAGTAACAGTAGTATCATGTCATCCTTCATCAACATGCAATGAACTTGCATTCTTAAACAGGGCTCTGCCACTTTAAGCCCTGGGTTTTGAATTAAAGTTTCCACAGAGGAGAACAAGGAAATATACTTAGCAGGGTGAGAAAACATGACTTGAAGTGACCTGTGGCCTGAGTTTTGTCTGGACAAGCCTTAGACCTTTTTTGATTGAATCATGTTACTTTTATAAAAACATTGCATGTAAGCTGTTGTCTCTTTTATTTAGAAAGATATCTTTTGATTCTGCTTTCAACTTTAGATGTATTAATTTGAAACTCTTCTTGTTTTGTTTTTAATGGTGCCTTGAGAAAAGTATAGGATCTGTTTAGGTGTCTGATTTTGTCTAATTGTCTCATCTGGAACAATTAAGTAGTAATAGTTGTATTTGATTTTCTTTAAGGCAAGTTTTGAATTCTGTGTTGAAATTGATTTGATTTTCTTGGCAGTCCTTGGACATTTCTGCCTTTTGACTAGAGAATTAGTGGTTGTTGCTCGATGATGGCAAGTACTCTATTTTATTTGTACTCATTGCTATGTTGGAGTGTAACCCATGGTATAAGCTTAACAGAGGTACATACTGTCCTGCTGCTGTTTGATGTTTTGAAGGAGTCACTAATGGGGCTTGACCTCTAGGAAGGGGAATATGTTATGGCTGACTTCTGAAGAGTCTTTGGGAGATAAAATCTGAATGCATAATTAGATATAGTTTGGCATTAGGTTTCCTTAAAACCAGACCTGAAATCTGTGACAGGTTGAGATTTGTGGTGCACTGGCAGGGGTTGGGCATGCTGAACTGAAGATTGTGGCCCCGTAAGGTGCATCCTCAAGCTTATGAACTCACTGCAAAAAAGTTAACATGAGATTCACAGTGCAAACTAAATGGGAAAATATTTCTCACTAACATTAATCTAAGACATCAGGAAATATAGAAAATTTTCCTCTTTGTAGAATTTCTCTTTTCTAAACTTGTGGAACTAGGAGATACATTACATTTGCTTCTCAAAGTCCTGCCTGGTGCATTTCTTTAAGCTTTGACCAGCATGTGATTTCAGGGAGAATAGGTGTTGCCATCTAATATCTCATGCCAAGGGATCTATGATGCAATCTGCATAGACAACAAATAAGCAATTTTTAACCATTTTATCTTAGTGATGCCTTCATGTTAAGACCTAGGATATTTGAACTTTATATTATTGGTCGAATCTAGGTTCTTATCCTTCTATCTGTTTTTAATGTTTATGCTTTAAATTCAAGTGTTAACAGTTACTCATGTAAAGGGAGCCTTCCATTTTTTATGGATCATAAAATCAACAAATTCAGTGATTGACATTTAGAAGATATTTAATGAATATGTTTTCAGTTATCTGTGAAGTAATTCTCACATAGATAGGTAATTTTATGCTGTGGTACTATCCTCATAAAAAAATATGCTGTGGTACTTGTGGGAATCTTCTCTGACTGCTCTGTTCTTGTTTATTTTTCTTTTATGCTATCATAAATGTACAGCTTTGGATGTCCACCCTAAACTTTAGGCTGTCTTATGTACTTCAATCAATTTGGCGGATCTCCTGCTTGTTTCCTCTCTTTCTGTCCATATTCTGATTTCTACTGTGTGATACTTGTTTTACATTGTTCCTCTTTTCCTTTTTTTTGCTATTCTCTGAATTAGTTGGATTATCTGGTTGGTCTCTATTATGTACTGTTACTGAATCAATTTCATTTGGTTTTTCTTTTCTGTAGCTATATTTGATCGCTCGGGGCGATATGTAATTACTGGTTCAGATGATCGCCTTGTAAAGATCTGGTCAATGGAAACTGCATTTTGCCTGGCAAGCTGCCGTGGACATGAAGTGAGTCTGGATGGTTTCTCCTTGTTTGTCACTTCAACCATAACATCTTTTCTCTGTCGCATCAGTGAATAAAGTCCTGTTTTCTTGTCTTTGTTATGAAGGGCGACATTACCGATTTGGCTGTGAGTTCAAATAATGCATTGGTAGCATCTTCTTCAAACGACTTCATTATCAGAGTTGTAAGTCCATCACCTTTCTAGGTGCAATTTATGAAATATGATTACCTGCTATGTCTAGTTTCTGCTTCTATGTTTTTATTGTTTTGTCTTATTGATGCAGTGGCGTTTACCTGATGGACTACCAATATCAGTTTTGAGGGGTCACACTGGAGCAGTAACTGCTATTGCCTTTAGTCCCAGGGCAAGCGCTGTTTACCAGCTATTATCGTAAGTGTTATTTTCTATCTTATTGTATGCTTTCGCCACGTATTTGTATTGCATTTTTTAACAAGCAAATGATTTTTGGTCTTGGACCTGTATTTTGTCTATTGTTCAGTGGTGATTTTCTTGAAATCTTCTATGACATGTAACATGTCTTCCTTGATGTTTCAATAAATTTTGTTCTCTGTTGTTCTATTTAAATTGTTGCTAGAAGAGAATTGTGTATTGCATAAGTTGGTCGCTCTTTTTCCTGATCCATGAAAAACTGTGGGATGTTTGAAAGTAGAAACATGAAAAGCTTCCATAGAAAAGTATACTATATAATTCATTATACTTATACTAGGACATCTTCTACCACTACTAATACATTTTAATGCATGATGCAGGCGAGCTGATTAGGGTGATAAAGAACAATTATCTTTAATATAAGCAATCTAGGAACTACTCAGCTGAAATAGGCTGTGGTGTTACTCACCCTAAAGTTAATGAATTATTCACTTTATAGATTGGGCCCATGGTTGAATATATTGTATTAAATGAGTATTGGGTTAGCTTAAATAAATGCTTAATAACTTTGGAGTAATGAACTATTTGATGCTCGTAAATAGGGTCATTATTTTTTACTTGTCTAAGGTGGATGTTAGTTTGGTTTATCAACCATTTGCGTGTGAACTTGTTATCTTTTGACCACATGAGAAAGGGTAACTATCCATTGTTTGCTAAACCTAACTGGATGTAGGACAATTTAGAATCCCCCCTTCTACTGACATACTTAATTTTATTTCTTCTGTGGGCTTTGAAGTATAAAATTAATGTGTAGAAATCCCATATTAGTTATTAACTAGTGTATAACTTGCGCGATGCATGGGGCACAATTTTTCTCCTTTTTCCAACTATTCTTGAAATGTAATATACCAATAAATTATAATAAATACAAGGCTTCAATGGCTAAATTTTTGTTGCATATTAAGCCATTAATTTTAATGATGGTTGAGACGAAACTCCTGTCTTTAATACTGACATCATAAATACTGGTTTTTACATAGCAAACGGAGAACTTTTTATAAGCTGAGCCTTTGTTGAAAAACTTCCGTCATTAATACTAGCTCACCAATATTGGCCTTGCGCGATGTGTAGGGTGTGATTTTTTCTTCTTTTTTCAATGGTTTTTTAACAATATAGTAAATTATAATAAATAAAAGGTTTCAATAGCCAAATTTTTGTTGCATATTAAGCAATGAACTTTAATGATAGTTAAGCAGAAACTCCTGTCAAATATCTAAACTAATATAGTAATATCAGTTTAAATAAGTATAGTGCTTATCTATTTTAGTTAGATAATATTTTCAAGTATCAATTATACTTTTGTTAATTATATAGGTACAATTGATACTTAACATCGATAATAATAAGATAATCCATTATCTCCCACTTATACTCACTTATCATTAAAGGAATAGACAATATCATGGAATGCTATACCTCTCTGAATTGCCTGGTTCAGGACGTACTGAGCCATACCGAGGGTGGATTGGCATGATTCTGCCCCACGGTTTGAGAAATCTAGCAAAATGGGGATGAGCGAGAAGGAGAGTTTGGGGGGGGGGAGAGGCCGAAAGAGGGAGAGTGGGCTTTCGAGCTTCCTTTCCTCCGGTCGCATGGAAATATGGGTTCCACACCTTTTTTTTTGCATTTTTATTGAAAGTGAAATTGGCACTCGGCCTCTCTCCCTTCCTCCCTCTCCTCTCGCTCTCTCCACCCTTCCTTTACCTCTCTCTCCAACAAAATAGGGGCTTCGCCACTGTTCTTGTGCAGCCGTTGGAGAGGGGGTTAGAAAGCCCTCCCTCCCCCCTCCCCCTCCTTCC
>JAOXJJ010000627.1:7289940-7301911 GCA_025769935.1 Phoenix roebelenii | reverse complement strand
TTCACATTGTTGATCAGAAGAACCTCATACATTTGAGCATGTCATACTTGAATTGTTACTTGTAATGACTTCATTGGTTTGTTTTATTTTAGTGTAAAGTTCCGATTTTACCATATCTTGCTTATTTGAATACTTGTCAGTCTTTCAATAAGTTGACTTGTAGGAATTGGATTTTTTTTTTTTTGTTTACCAAAATGAACCAGTGGTGTGGCTTGCTGTATGGTGACAAACACATGAAGGAGGATCCAGTGCTAACTTTGGATAGAGTCCCCACTGATAAGCCATATTTAGAATAATAGCTGTGACTATCACATCCATTATTGCTTTTGAGGTTATTTTCATGGAGGTCCTGTTTTGCCTTCCCTTTGTATACCAAGCTACATTTAGTGATGACAAAAACAATCTTCAATTCCATAAGAACTCTTTAAGTTGAATTCAGGCAGATGGGCTTATTTTTATATGGGCCCTAGTAATTGTAGAATTTTAATGACGAATGTGATCTTAGCCCTTCTCTCCCTATGGCTTTAGGTCTGAATTTAGGAGATAAAAGATTATTTGGCAGTGCTGCAAAGATAGGCAAGTTCCTTTTCTTTGATATCTATACTTGAAGACAACTCCCTTGGTATGATTGGTTTGTTCCAGGAAGTGGATTGGTCCAGTTTGATGGATCAATCAAGTATAGAAGTTTTATTGCCTTCAAAAATAAAACTCTCTCATTACTTAGTAACAATTGCAGTCTAGAAGATTTTTTTTCTTCTCTTTCTTATGTTTCATGATATACTTGGTTTCTTAATTTCTTAGAAATAATTTTGTATTTAGAATCATCTCTGTCTCTCAACAGCCTCTTACTTGCTGAGTACTGATCAGATCATGCTGTCCATAAAACCGGTTGTAGATTTTTGTGGGTTAATACTCGTGGGACCTTAGTGTACTTAATAATGATCTTTCGACCCTTGCCTGTTTTTCTTCAAGAGTACCTAAATCACTTTGCTTGGAGGGTTCTTCTTTCCATAAGGTTGTCTATTGTGGCCGTCCATAAAATCATTTAGATTTTTGTGGGTCAATCATCTCGGGAACTTAGTGTGCTTGATAATGATCTTTCTACCTTCGTCCGTTTTCTTCATGAGTACCTAAATCCTTTTGCTTGGAGGGTTTTTTGTATTAGATTGTCTTTTCACCCTCACATAAGCTGAATCTTTGGTCATCGGCCTTCTTGTCTACCAACCTTTAATTCCTGTGTTATAACAGCAATAGAGATGGACAATCATGTAAGGGCATCTAGAACCTATACTCATTTTCTGTTATTGTTAATGGTCATGTTATGGTAGTGGTCATGGCATGACAGTCGCTCCAAGCATTTGAAGTTCTTTGCATCTCTTGCATTGTCCTTGTGTTGTTGTCAAAATATGTCCTCATTTTTCTTTCAAAACTTTGCCAATCTGTCAAAAAAATATGGAAGATAATATACTATCTATAGTGATAATTTAAATGCATATAGCCTCTCAAAACTGGAAGATAATCATTTTTTGGTGTTCAGCTCCATTTGCATCACCTTACTATTTTTGCTCAACGTGTATCTTCAATAACTTTTTAATTTTGTCTATCGACATGCATAATACACTGACAAACACAAGTTGCCGGCATCTGCTGCTCCGTAGCAGAGTGAAGGTATCATTCTCACATATATAATCCATCGTTCAATAACTCACATCAATCAAGATCTTCATGGTCATTTTCTGTGTGACTTGTATAAGGTTAAATCCTGAGCTTGATCACTCATTCAGATGTCATAATTAACAGAAAAGAAGAGGTATAATAACCATAATAGGAGAAAAGGGTAACTTGATGATGATTTATTAATTATCATGGAGGGAAGTGAAGATGTTATGGAAAATTCCTGCTGCTGTTGACATGTTTTTTGCGGTATAATTTTAGTTAGTTGTAATCTTGTGATCTGACTTCCACAACCATCATATAGATAAATGTTGAACTAGATACTCATATATAAAATTACCATCCTTTCATCAGTCATTAGTAAGTAAAGCTTGAGCCAGCATTAAAGTTGATTTCAATGAATCGGGAAGTTAATGGTGCAATATTTCTGGAGTAGTCTAGTTGGGGAACTGTTTTGTATTTATATAGATGTTAATTAGATTTATGAAGTACTGAATCTGTCCTGTAATGACTGGTTAGTGGTCAACATAAAGAGAAGTGCACTTGGTTCCCTTTGGTCTATTTCGAAAATTGGTTTTAAATTATTTGATTTTATTTTTCATTTGCTTTTCTTGTCTTATGTCAGCCATTTTTCTAGTGGAATAGATGTATCAATATCAATTTAATTATCGTTGGCTGTGTCATGATCAGTTATTTTTACAAATGCTGCTTAATCGTTAGGTTTGACTTCTTTCTTTTTCTATTTTAATTTAGGGATGGGACTTCAATTGTTCTCTCAGATGAAGTTGGACAAATATTTATAATCGCCACCGGGCAAGGGGAGTCTCAAAAGGATGCAAAATATGATCAGGTATAAACATGATATCTGCTGATATAGTCTTTTAGTATTATGCATGCAAGACTAAGATATTCATTATCTTCTGTTGTTGCAGTTTTTCCTTGGAGATTATCGTCCCCTTATCCAAGATACTCTTGGAAATGTTTTGGATCAGGTTTGTTAGCATTATTATGTTTCTTAATATAAATTTGCAGGATTTTTTAATTAAATACATCTCTCATTATATAGATATAGAAACATTTTTTGTGTCATATGAGTATTGTGGCCTGAAAGTGATAAATTCGGACCTATCATAGAGTTGATGTTGATATTAAGTTGTGTTTGAAATTATGAAGGTGACAAAAGACATTTTATTTCTTGAATTTACATAGACTTCAGCAAAATTTTAAGTAACATTTAGATTAATAAAGTAAATTCCAACCCAGAAAATATTTTTTTTGATGTCAGATTTTCTTGCATACTATGGCTTTTCTCTTCGCTGATTTGTATGCTGACTTCATGCATACGTTATATGTATCTAAAAAATATATTTGATGAAACTTCTATGTTATATTAATTTCAATTGTTCTTTTCTTTCCATTTTTATGCCTATTTTAAAATTATTGTAGGTTAACAGGGATGGTTAACACTATTTACCATCCTTCTCCTTGTTTTGACCGCAGTCAAACTCTTATTTGGTAACCATAAGTAGTCCAAAGCTCATACTGTGAACTTCCATCACCAGATACTTTAATCTTCTTTTTCAATATTTTTTTCATCTATAATTTCTCATCACCCAACCAACCCAATCTAGGTCAGAATCCTCCATCAATATGTTTGCATAGTTTGATTCTTGTTGTTTGAGAGTAAGAAAATGGCTGCAGTATCTGCAGACATTACTTTATTGCTAGAATTGGATGTGCTGTGCTGATTGATCAGATATTTCCTTATAACATTGCATATTATATTTCCGTTACTGTTATTAGAATTTATAGCATAAATCATTGTTATTTTGATTTAGATCTCTATTACTATTATTGGGATTTCAAACAGGAAGTGGATATGAACATCTGTTATGTAGGGGATTAAAAAAATTGTCCTTCAGGGAAGGTATTGGCATTATCACATTTATAGATTTATATGCTTACATTTGTTAAAGAAGTACAACAGATACCTTATGTTTAAGATAATAGAGGGCTGTCATCATACTTGCTAGTAATTCAAGAAAGATATCTTTTAAAAGAGAAAAAATCCCGTGGCAACCAATCTAATAAAAATTATCAATTTCCTATGATCCCTATGTTAATTCCAAACTCAAATCTGCCTAACATAAAGAAATATAGGAAAAAGGTTAATGACATACAATGCTGCAACATTGCATATCAAAAATATAAAAGTAAAATGCAATAGCATTGGATTACCTAGGGTCTTACGAACAAACATATGAAAAAAGAATTAAATATTTATAGAGTAAATATAATGGAGTATTTTAAATCTGCATATTAGAACTAATTTTGTAATATAAAGTAAAACTACATCTGAAGAAGACATGATTATATAGGTAAACTTATTTACCTTCTCCTTTTGCTTTGAAACTAGAGCCATCTCTCTCTCTTAATTGCTCTTCCCCTTCTTTCCGGCTGATGCACCTCCACCCTCTTTCTTGATTAGTGCCCAATTCTTTGATCTCTCTCTCTCTCTCTCTCTCTCTCTTAATTACTCTAATTTCCTCTTGTTTTGTGCTGATGCACCTCCATCTTCTCTCTTGATTAGTGCCCAACTCTTTTTACTTGCTCTCTCTCTCTCTCTCTCTCTCATTTGCCACACCCCTTCTACTGGCCCAATCCTCTTTCTTGATTAGCACCCAACACTTGGTTACCACAACTCTTACTAATTTGGTTTCTCTCTCATTTTTTTTCATTTGAAGGAGTCTTGTGATTGGCTACTGGATGAGCTTGACCTGCAAAAGAAGTGAAGCGAAGCAAGAAAATTGGCTGCATGAAAGGGGGTCATGGGTCATATCTGAAAATGGAAAATAGAGGGTGCTCGCATGTGAGTTCCTGAGGAGTTATCTAAATTTTTCGGGGGCCATGGTGCCTCCTGGCTCTGTTCCTGCATCTAGATAGTTGTTCCAAGTTCACCTGGCTTTGTGATAGCTAGTATTGCCTCCCCTGCATTAATGCATTAGATCACAGGGTTTTCCTGTTTTAGGAGGATGATAGATGTCCGGGGAAGATGTGTGTGTGTGTGTTTGAGAGAGAGAGAGAGAGAGAGAGAGAGAGTCATCATGGGATGTGCTATAGGAGCTGCGCTGGTGATATGATGTTTTATTTTCGATTTTTTTTGTTTTTGTGAGGATTATGATGTTATGGTCTTCCTTTGCTGGTTCAAACCAAAATTAGTCCCTCTTTTCTTGAGAAATACACTTTGCCTTAATTTTTATCTTTTTGATAAAACACTGGAGACATCTGCTAAATAGATTGCTCCATTATTTATCCACCATCCTACTTTACAATGACTGTTAGGCTTAAAATATCCCAGTGATCAATAATTTTTACTGCAATTCATGTGCTGGACAATTGGGATACTTTGTCTTATTAACTAAACTAAGAAATTTTCTTTTGTCTTTCTCAAGAAAAGAGGAACTGGTTTGAGTATGAATCAAAAGAATGGGACATCAATGAGATGCTGGTGGCGTTGGGTCTAAATTTCTACCTTGAAGCTAACTTACTTTAATGTTGATCTGCCTAAACCATCTTAAGTTAATTTTGTTTGAATTTTTTGATTGTACTATGAAATTTTAGAAATTAAAAAAGGTTTCCTTGTTGGTTTTTGGATTTAAATTAACTTCAGATATTGTGATGACTTGTTCCTCCTTATTGTTTGGTTATGTTGTTAAGAGGTTCTAAGTGCAGAATCTATTGCAATGTATTTGGTATTCAGAGGTAATCACGTAGCTCAACTTTATCGTAGAAGTTGACAGAAACAACAGGCTGCTTATGACTTTTCAAATGACTTGCAAAATATACATACTGTATTCAATGTTTTCTTCTTGTTCTCTCTCTCTCCCCCGATGGAACTCACCATTCTTTGAATGTTTTACAAGGGCAAGTCGTGCACCTCATCATGGCCATCATGGCCTTAAATTTAGTGTTAATGACTTTGTGTTGTTACTTGTTTCTATCGATTATTCTCATTGTATTTCCTCATAAAGTTTCGCTGTATTTGTTTCAGGAGACCCAGCTTGCACCATATCGAAGGAATGTTCAGGATCTCCTTTGTGATTCAAGTATGCATTTGCTTCTATGTTTATCAGGCGATCAAAAGCTACTCCTTGTATATCTAATGCTTTTCAATATATACTTAATTTGTGACAATTGATTTCATTGCACAATGCCAGGCATGATCCCATACCCTGAACCTTACCAGAGCATGTACCAGCAGCGTCGGTTGGGAACCCTGGGTATTGAGTGGCGTCCTCCTTCAGTAAAATTTGCAGTTGGCCCAAGTTACAATGTCAACACTGGTGATTTTCAAATGCTGCCAATTGTAGACCTGGATAGATGGAATGAGCCATTACCAGAATTTGTAGATGCCATTGACTGGGAACCAGAAAACGAAGGACAAAGTGATGATACTGATTCTGAGTACAACGTCACTGATGAATATTCAAGTGAAGGGGAGCGTGAAAGTTTAAGCAGCAGTTCCTCAGGAGAGCCTGTGTTCAGTGCAGATGACAGTGGAGTTGACCATAATAATGAGGGCCGCCGGAGATCTAAAAGGAAGAATGACAAGTCAGAAGTAAGAAATAGTGCACAAAATTTATTTTCCTGTTTGCTCCAATTTACATTTGGCTTTTTGTGTGACAGGCTGAGTTCACTACTTCTGGGAGGCGAATCAAGAAAAGGAACTTGGATGAGCGTGATGGCACTACTCTATCAAGGGCTCATAGACCACGGAGGTCAAGAAATGGACGGTTGGCTTCAATGAAAAAATCATCTAAATCAAAGTCATTGCGGCCTCAGAGACGTGCTGCGCGCAATGCTCTCACTTTATTTTCTAAAATAACTGGAGCTTCTACAGACGGAGAAAGTGAAGATGACTCAGAGAGCAGTTCCTCAGAAAGTGATTCGCTGCTTCCAGATTCAAACACTCAAAGTGTTGAGTCTGACAAGTCAATGCAGAATAACCATATAAAACATGCTAGGGAGAAGGAAGTATCCAGAGATGAGTGTGAAGATGTTGTAAAACCTTTACTTATTGAATCGCAAGCAAACGCTGGAAGTAAGAGGAGATTGGTCTTGAAGTTGCCGCGTCGTGATGGAAAAGCTGTTTTGTCCTCTGAAAGAACAAGAATTGAATGCGATGAACAGGATGGTCTTGTTGACTCATTGGTTAAAGCAAATTCTGGTTTAGCTAACCCTAATAGAACATATGACCCATCACATATTTCTGGTAACACAGCTGATGATATCAGAGAAATAGGGCAAACTGAAAAGTCCGATCAGCCTAGCTTGTCTGCGGGTTACCAGGGTAGCACAATCAAATGGGGAGAAGTAAAGTTGCGCTCTTCTAAACGTCTGAGATTGGGCGATGCTACAGTGACAGATACATGGCCTGCACGTAATGCATGTCCAGGTGGTCCTAGCATCATTGGAAGTGACGCTCATGGGCATCTCAAATCAGAGGATGAGCATGGAGCATCCTCTAACTCTAGGATCCAAGTTTATGGAAACAGTCTTGACAGAATGGGATACAGAGATAAAGCACAAGTTGAAGATGTCGTTTCCCAAGTATTGGATGGTGCAAGAGTTGAAGAGCTTTCTTCTGATAGCAAGGGAAAGTCTTTAGTACCTTCACAGTTATCACCATATATTGACCAACAGAACAAGTTCACAATCAGAGTCACATGTAATGGCAACATGACTGAGTCAACAACACACATGGATGATGAATACCGAGATAGCCCTCAGAATAGTGAATCAAGGGGTATCGATGTGCTGCTAAAAGGATCTGAAGTGGTGAATGATAATAAAAATGGTTATTTATTTAGCAGTAAGAACAACGCTGACCATGATCAAGTGGAGAAAAATGCTCAGCCCAGCTGTCTTAAGCTAAGGATCAAATCAAGAGAACCAGCTAAGGAAACCGGCATTTCATTTTCCAAGTTAAAATCTGTTGCAGTTGAAGACCGGAGGAGCTCTGAGTGTGAACTAATATCTGACAGTCCAACACCAAATGAACAAAATGAAGTTTCTGTGGTGCGTGAAGAGGAGGAGGGTACTAGTGGACAGAGTCCAGAGCATGGTGAATGGAATAATGCATCAGAAAGCTTTGGGATGTGGGCAAATAGAAATGCTGTGCCATCCATTTCACATGATTCAAAGCAGTTGCAAGCAGAATCCCATAGTAAGATGTATAATGCTGTGTATAAAAGGTCAAAGTCATCCAGGGGTAGGAAGAATTCTGATGGCGATTTCCATGGAGTGGATGAAGGCACATCAAATTGCAACAACCAAACTGGAAACATGAAAGCAGATCTCAGTGATGATGTGGCTGATGGTGCCTGTCAAACAAGATCCATGGGCACAAGGGCAAGCACAAACGAGGTTACACCTAGGGCAGGTAGTTTCCAAGTGAAACAGGGACATGGTTCTTTAGAAACATCCAGAAGTGGAGGAAGATCGATATTAAATGGCGGCGATCAACTTCTATCCGATGAATGGAAGCCAACTTCACATATGACTGTTGGTTTACGGTCTGCTAGAAACAGAAGAGAAAATTACAGCTCTCGTGTCCCAAGACCTTTAGATAAGCGAAAATACCAACCATTACGGAAACTTTCATGGCTGATGTTGTTAGAGCATGAAGAGAGCTATCGATATATTCCCCAACAAGGTGATGAGGTTGCATACTTGAGACAGGTAATTATTGTTTGTATTTTGGTGCAATATGATCTCTGCAAGAATTAAAATATATATCTAAGTTACTATAATCTATTTATGTTTGTAACTTCTATTTCAGGGCCATGAAGAATATGTCAAAACTTCACGTTCACATGAAGCAGGGCCTTGGAAATTGATCAAAAGCTTAAAAGTTGTAGAATTTTGCAAAGTTCAAGGCCTTGATTACTCTACTCTTCCTGGATCTGGAGAAAGCTGTTGCAAACTTATGCTTGAATTTATAGATCATTCTTCCAGTGGATTTGGTAAAACCTTCAAAATCACTTTGCCTGAGCTTGTTGCTTTTCCAGACTTCCTTGTGGAAAGGACACGTTATGATGCTGCCATTGAGAGAAACTGGACACACAGAGACAAGTGTCAGGTATGGTGGAGGAATGAGGATGGAGATGGTGGGAGTTGGTGGGAGGGTCGGATTTTGGCAGTAAAGCCTAAATCTTTGGACTTTCTGGAGAGTCCATGGGAGAGATATGTTATTCAGTACAGAAGTGATTCCTCTGGCCAGCATTTACATAGTCCATGGGAACTTCATGATGCTGATAGCCAGTGGGAGCATCCCCATATTGATGACATGGCCAGGAGCAGGTTGTTATCAAGTATTTCCAAGATAGAACAAACCTCAATCAGAAATCAGGTGAAGCAGATATGTGCATTGTAGCTTCTTTTCTTTTGCATTTTTTTTTTGACTTTGTATATGGATTTTTTTTTTAAAATTTTATTTTATTTTTCCCTTGCCATTGTTTCAGGACTACCATGGTATTCAAAAACTGAATCAGGTAGCACAGAAGTCTGATTTTCTAAACAGGTACCACTATATGTTTCCTGTTTATGGCAGTAATTTTATAGTTATTGCGCAGTTTGTGAGAGATCAACCTTCTATTCGTTAATGCTTGTATTCGCTAGGTTATTATAGTTCTGGCTATAAAATATATGTAGTTATCGTCATTTGTCATCTGTATCATTTTTCTGATTTAGGGGATAATGCTAAATGAGCTTCAGAGAACTGAATGTGATGGCCCTTGTGCGGGGGTATTATTTGACCATGGTAAAGTTGAGGTCATTATGGTTGTGCATGTTGTGTTTGGCTGGTTGAGTAGTCAGGTGAACTAGTGTGGGTGTTTTGTTTTGTTGTGTGCATGGAGTAACTGGTGAGCTGAGGGAAACTAGGGAAGTAAAAAGTGAGAAGACCATGAAATGATTGTTACTTGTGAATCATCCAGCATGAGTGAAAACTTGGATAGAAATGGTAGAAGTCCTGGTTCGCATACCGGCCTGAACTGGGCGGTACGGAACGTATTGTATTGTACTAGTTCGGTATCGGTATCTAGTACATGTGGCGTACCGACACTCCATACGCTAAAAAGATTCCGTACGGAATTGTCGGTACGCCAAAAAGATTCTGTACCATATTGTACCTGGCACAGTACTAGTGTGGCACCGGTATGGGTCCGGTACTGAGATAGCAAATTTTGAAAAAAGTTATTGAAAGAAGTACTCCTTGTTAAGAAATATGTTTTCCATAGTAGGATCTTACAGGACTCAAGAATAAAAGATGGGTGGAAGATGGGTTTTGTAATTGTGGTTATCGTGTGTGCCTAAAAACCAGTATGTTCAGAAAACCACGTGCCATTCATGACTGTTACCTGAGGTGCTTTTTAAGCTTCTATCCAGAAGATAGAACTAGAGAGGGAGGAAGGCATGTTCAGATGATGGATATATATATATTTTTAATTCCCTTTCAGAAATCTGGATAATTGAATGTTTTGGTTGCATATTTTGCCTGCAGGTTCCCTGTTCCACTGTCCCTTGAGGTAATCAAGAGGAGACTAGAAAACAATTACTATCGCACTTTGGAGGCAGTGAAGCATGATGCCTCCGTTATGCTTTCAAATGCCGAGTCTTACTTTGGCAAAAGTGCAGAGATGACAGCGAAGATGAGACGACTGTCTGATTGGATCACACGCACGTTTTCATCGTTATAGGACATGGAACAGTTTTGTAGAAGGATGATTATTTCTGATGAGGTTTAAGCTGCTGCTTTTCTGTAGATAACTCTTTGTTAACTTAATAGTTTCACATGCCGGCAGTTATTTACCCATTGATCCATTTTTTTGGGGGAGAAATTAGTTACATTTGGGAGGACTATTATGAGGACCCTTTTAGAGGAGAGGATGTTCACACAGAGAGAGAGAGAGATGGTACAGGGAAATGACCCACCAGATTCATTTATGTATAGACCCATTTCCATTATCAATAAAGAGAAAAGAAAGTAAAGCTTGTTGTTTTTCCCATGTAGCTTTGTCTTCAGCATTCTGATGCTTAAGTGCGTTGTGCTCGTTTCTTTCCATTCTGTGGTGTCTCCTTGAAGACCATGTTAATGTGTATCGTAATTAGACGGATGAGCGAATATGTGGTTTCATTGCTCAATCTGTCTTCATATTCGTCAACAAGGCATCTCATGTTCCATATTTTATGTTTCTAAAGCAATAGTTTTGCTTCCTAGTTATATTATTCTTTTGCCTTTTGTGTCCAAAAAAGTTTATATTCTTGTTGCCATTAATAATTTTTTTTCAGCATGAAAATCAAGATGAGTCGTTTTAATTTCTGCTTTTCTCATGAAAGACGAGTTCTAGCAAGTCCAGGGCTGAACCTTTTCTTTCTTGCTGTCTGTCGAGGAATTTACTAGTCAAAGATAAAACCTAGTGGAGAAATAACTAGTCAAAGTGTTTAAACAATTAGCTCGATATGATATTGTAAATCTAAAAGTAGTTGCCTGTATTTAGCACTTTATATTATAATCTGCTTTGAGATTCACGGCACATTTAGAGCTTGGGTTCAATGTGCTTATGTTTTTAAGATGTCAGGGCTTTTATCCTAACCGGTAAATAAGCAGGTGAAAATGACCGTGGTCCAAGAAAAGAGAACAAGATGGATTTTGTACGACATGTCAAAATGAACTCTTAATAAAGAATACTTATAATTATATAAGTTCGAAGTTTGTTTGGTGTAAAGCATGTCTTAGTTTAAAGATTCATCTAAGCAATTAGGTGTTTAGTTTCTCCCTATCATTAGATTGAAGTTCACGAAATAGGAATCATGCATAACTATTAAAAAAATTGGAAGAAGTCTGTAAGTTTAAATATAAAATGAAGTTTGTGAGATACTGGAACCAAAGAATCAAAAAAGAAAAAAAAATCAAAACATATTTCGAGAAGTGAAATGCATGTTAAAATATTAAAAAAGAGAAGGGATGTTCGCCGGGATACGCCGAGAGGGCGATGGACGGCCTGGATGTCGTCCATCATCTCGGCAGCTGGAGCTCTGCGTTCGTGAAATGGTTAAGGAGATGAGGTTTGGTGTGACAAACCTGTTTGCATGACAAGCCAGTTTTCTTAGGAGCCGATGATTGTGTCTTGTTGCTGAAAATTGGACCCGGGGGTGACCACTCGGCCGAGGAGGAGGAGCTCCGATGTGGGTTGATGGGTGGCGGTCCGTCGGCGGGCGGCGTCCTCCGGGAGAC
>JAOXJJ010000627.1:7276257-7289840 GCA_025769935.1 Phoenix roebelenii | reverse complement strand
TGTCGGATTTGGGTGCTTCGCTTGTGCTTGTGGGGTGGTCCATTTTTCCCCCAACATGTCTGTTTCGCAAAGTTGGTAGATTGATAGCGTGACCCCGGTGATCTGAGGGGTTGAGGAAGTGGTTATTGTCGGTCCCGAGCAGGAGCCATGGGAGATGGGGAGACCAGTTTTCTTAGGAGCCGATGATTGTGTCTGTTTCGCAAAGGCAGATTGATAGCGTGACGCCGGTGATCTGAGGGGTTGAGGAAGTGGTTATTGTCGGTCCCGAGCACGAGCCATGGGAGATGGGGAGACGGCTCGGACAGGAGCCAGCCATCGGAGAAGCTGCTTTCAAGGATGTCGAAGGGGAGGGCTGACCATCTTGGCGTCTCTTCTTCAAAAGCGATGATCAAGTTATCTGGTGCAATATTATTTAGGATGGCTGTTGTTGGTAGGCCATGAGCCCATGAGAGCAAGGATTAGGAGAGAGAATGAAAGGAAGGTTTAGGAGAGAGTGGCGTGAGGGAACTTGAATCCAAATTCTGAGGAGACATCTGATCTCTGTCATATATTATTGGTTTTAATTTGATATGTTATTAATTATATTATTATTTTTTACTTGATGCTGGCTACGTTTATAATTTTATCTAAGAGTCTTTCCCTTTGTCCCCTGCTTCTTTTTTTAGTTTTTTGTAATTCTAGGTCAAGCACCTCATCTGGCTCGACCCAGATAACCTAATTCAAATAAAAATTAATCGGACGAACTCGGGCATCCAATGAATTTATCATTTTTTAATGAGATGGATTCAGAATTTTTGGACAAATTTTTAGTAAGATTTGGAATAGGTTTGGATGGTAGAATTTTAAATGGATTCGAGTGCGATAAGGCTAAATTTTGCGGGTAGCCTATCTATTGCTATTCCTAATCTTTTTAATCTTTTTAGACTAGTTGCCAAAAAATAATCTAATTTTTAAGACTTATTTGGATGATTGGGCGAAAAATTTTATTAGATTGGTAGAGTGGGAGGTTTTTTTATTTTTTCCTATGGGATTCAGACCGGTCCAATTCAAAGCTATTCCTGCATAGGCCTAAACTAGCTTGTAATCATATAATCTTGCTAGTTGTATTAGCTCAATATACGAAGCCAATAAGATTTTCTATCCCATTCATCCGAACAGACCGTTAATTAAATTTTCTCCAAAGTCATGATGATCATTCTTACGTGGGCTATTGATGGGCTGGGCTCAGGCCTCGTGGACCTTGAAATGTCAACAAGTAGACCTTGAGGCCTAGATCAAAATGTGTGCACGGCTGGACACGCGTGTGGCCTTTCCCTCAAATGGGCTCTTGATGGACATGCGGAACCGTCTGCAAATTGTCGATGGGCTGGGTTTCAGTACGAGCTTAAGGCCTCGACATAAGGTGCTGGAATGAGGTGGGATCAAAACCAAGTCCTCTTGCGACACCACAAGAGACTTTAACAGCTTGGATTCATCCTCACTCTCAGAACTTTCTATTCTATAATAGAAGGATGCGAGCAATAGCCTGTGATTCCAACTCACTTTTCGTGCAAGCAGAACTCTGCAAGATGATAGGTTAACAAAATCTGCATGTCAGCATAGTTAACTCTCAAATTTCCAAATAAGTCGAGATCAGCTACAAAGCCGAGTGCTGGTTTACACGAGATTGGAGAATAGCTCAGACTTTGAATTAGCCGTAAAAATTCATCTATTAAAAAAAAAAAGAAGGTATGACATGAAACTGCTATAAAAGCGCAACTAATTTCTCCTTCCTGCTGCAGATGTGTGCCAAGCTAAGTCTGGCATGGCCGGCACCCTGCTCATATGGCTGGCTTCTGTTGACTTAATTAAACCGATCATTGTGGGACACCTGAGTAATGGCAGCAGGAGAAAACAGATATGCCCTCTTTAGAGAAATACCAAGTGAAGCTTGCTTTCAACTTCTCTCACATGCTCATCAGTGATTATCAGAATTAAAACAGCAACCTCTAACTCGTGTTACCCTCATCTTTATCCAGTGATGTAGATAGGAAGTTCAAAATAAAGCCGTCAAGATCGCCGTCGAGAACGGAATCAGGGTCTGAAACTTCATGGTTTGTTCGGAGATCTTTGACCATGCGATATGGCTGCAGAGGCAAAAAGCAGATTAGTGGCCTTAAATTTGACGATTATTAACCAAGAAATCAGTCTTTAGTATCATACATGGAGCACGTAAGTCCTTATTTGGTTGCCCCAACTGATTTCGCTGAGGGATTGAGTGTGCTCTGCATTCAGTTGAGCTTGGCGGGCCATCTCAAGCTGGTCTAGCCGAGACTGAAGCACTGCCATTGCTGATGCTTTATTTGAATGCTGTGATCTGCATTTTATGGACTTATATCAGTAATGCTGTCATTATTTTGATGAAGATGAGAGTTTAGAATAACTACTGATGCTGTCAAGTTGAAAAATACAGGCAATCGATGACGATGAAGCTAAAGAAAGTCAAACCCCAGAAGTTATATGTACAGTTTCTTCGGAATTGGAACTCATCCATTTCATAAGAAATTTGGGTGATTCATTTTTCATCCATAGATGACTTGTACTGTTACTTGTTTTAATGGCAAGTTCACATCAAAGAAAAAAATTATGATAAGTTGCATGGTTTCAATCTCGACGAATCTTTCTCAGTATCATGTTAAAGCATGGAAAAAAACCATATTAATCTCCCCGTATTTTTCTATTGAAAGGTCAGCTTTAATAAAAATGGCCCAACTAAATGGAGTTCGGCTAGGTCAAGGCAAGGGGTTTAAGATTAAAGCAACCAATTTTGGCCAAGATGAGGTCAGCTTGAACTTGATGATCATTAAATGGACCAGCCTGAGCACTCAAGCCTGAACCAAGCTTGGAAGACCCAGCTCAAGCTACGCTTAGAAAAGGCCAAGTTACCTTAAACTCTGGTCACCTAGGATCAGGAGGTGAGGAGAGAGTAACTGAGAGGCCAACAAGCTGGGTTTTTGGTGGGGCAGGTGTGGGGTGGTCATTGTGGGGTCGACTCGAGTTTGCTTGGCTTGACTCGTGAAAGGGCTGGCTTTCATTGCTATCTGTATTCTGTGTGCGCCCATTCTTAGGTCAACTCGACTTCTTGATGCAGCCTGAGAGTAATAACATGTGAAACTTGAGATCCAAGTACGGCCCGCATAACTCTAGAATTTGACTACTACATAGGAGTCTAGCATGTATTGCACCTCAGACATCCAATGATGTTAAAGGGGTGTGCGTGTGCGTGCGTGTGTGTTGGTGGGGGGGGGGGGGCAGAGAAGAAAGGACATCAGTTGAGGAAGGAGGCCACTTGAGAGAGATGCGAGAGGAATTTCAGCTTAGGCGGCATTCCCCAAACACTTCAGAATCAACTTCTAACAATCTCCACTCTCATTTACCCTGCATATTCTCATGTTTAACACATTTAGTCCTCTTTTTCTTTCCGTACTACTATTTCATCATATTAATGAAATCAAGGTGGGCAAGTCGACCCTGCTTTTCCTTTTTTGAAAAAATAGCTCTCTTTTTCTACATAACATGTCTAGGTGAGAGAAACAATTTAAGTGTAGCTGCAGAAAGTGGGTGTTTATTTACCAAGTTACATGAATATCAGAAAAATATCTTAAACTAAACATGTTAAAAAAATATTTTTGTAGGTAAGTGACAAATCAATAGAACATAATTACAGCAATTGTATTTGTCAACTACTGTATAGGACATTAAAAGCAGTGCCAGTCTATTCAACTTCATTCAAACAAAATGACGGTGTTTATACTAACTATTGATCATAAACCAGAAGAACAGCTATGACGAGAAAATATGAGACATGATAATTACCTTTCATTCTGACATGTAGCAGATATTCCTGTTGGAATGTGTACTATTCTCACCGCACTCTCTGTTGTGTTAACATGCTGACCGCCAGCACCACCAGCACGAAACCGTTCTATACGAAGATCTGATTCTTTAATCTGATATCGGGTAGAGACATCACTCAGGATTGGTATCACAGCAACAGCAGCAAAAGAAGTATGGCGGCGCTTTGCACTGTCAAAAGGAGATATTCGCACCAACCTATGCACCCCAACTTCTGCTTTGGCATATCCAAATGCATATTCACCTTCAACTTTGATTGTTGCACGCTGAAGAGATCAACCATTAAATAAATAACACTCCACATTACTGCACATAAATATTTAGAACTTCTAGACTAAAAGCTCACCGTAAGTTTATGCAAAAGGAAAGAATTATTTTTACACAAGCACAGATTAAGTTTATAGGATCTGCAACAAGTGACTATATATTCCAGAACAGGCAGAGAACATGGTTTGAGAATGACATCCATCCCTGAGTTTCCTGTTGGAGATTATGACAGGCGTCGTATAAACAACACGTGTGCCATCTTGAGCATCTTGTTGTCTCTTAATGCTTTAATAATGCATTTTAGATATGCAGATGGAATAGATCATGCAAAATCACATATACTGGAAGTCATTAATCTTGAATTTTGGAGAAATTCAAATATTGTCACAAGTCAAATTGCTAAAACAAAACTACCTTGAGGTTTTTCTGAAGAGTTTATAATGCTTACACGTCTATTCACCGATAAAAATGTTGTCCTTCTTTTCTTTTAATGATGAACATGAACCAAACAACGGAAAAGATAACAAGTTAAGAAAATGAACCTTGATTCCTGCTATCTCACCAGGCATTTCCTCGAGCACTGTGACTGCAAATCCATGGCTTTGAGCCCACATCTTGTACATGTTCATAACCATGGAAGCCCAGTCCATGCTCTCTGTTCCTCCAGCTCCTGCTTGAACCTGAATCACATTATCACCACCCTGAGTTCTTAAAATTGGAAAATCAAAGAATTACATGAGCTTCAAGAGCATGAGAAAATATTGCATTTTTTACACGACAGTATTTTTACTAGTGCATTTGCTAAAAATGATTGGGAAGTTGAAGCAAAAGCCTCCAAGAAATTTATGACAAATAATGAAAGTAACACATACTTGAAAGGGCATTGTTATAGTGTAAGCTAGAGGGAATTGGCTGAGCAGGGATAAATTAAATCTTAAATCAACAAGGGCTCAATGAGGACAACTAAAAAGATCAATATCCATGAAAATTGTAAGTTCTCATCACTTGGAGAAGTAATCCCAAGAACTATAGGATATTCATATATATTGCCTGGGAACACAAGACCATCCCCTGTTTCCTCTGCTGCAACTTAAAAAATACACACACACACGCTGCACTGAGGTATTGTGCTTGAACACATTGTAAAATAGCAACATTAAAACTTTAATGCAGTTCAACTTTGTTGATACTGTCTTCATTGCTCCACAGTTGATCATCAATATAATATAATAGACAGCCATGAAAAGTACAAAAAGGGTGATTAAGTGATAGATACCATAAACAGATATGCTATGCATTATGGAATACAATTAATTCATTCAGCATTTAAAGTGCACGAGTCAGTTCAAGATTGTAGATGAATCATGGCATGCAGAAAAAAAGTTATATAACAAAAGTAGAAACACTTTCACCAATTTTCCAGGTTATATTAGTGTGAATTAAAGATGTCTCTGAGTGTATGAATCATAACTGCACTTTACAGAACTTTCTTCCAAATTCCGTTTCTGTTGAAATACAGTGAGACATCTAAACCAGAAGACCCAGTAAAAAATTTTAAACTCCAGAAATTGAATAAAATTATTTGGGAAATTGGAAGTAAAAGGATGATAAGTATAGATAACATAGAATAGTAAGGTTTCAAAGCATTTCAACTATATTGTCCTTTAGGTCTTGTCCATATTGTAAGTGTGAAACATGTACTTTCAAACTAAACAGAGTATTTTTGGGGCATTGTGATATATAGCTTACAGTATTGCATGGAACAAACAAGAAAGAGGAGAGGAGGGGGGATTGGGGGTTTGGGCAGAGAAATGAAACAGTCATATGACAGCTAACTGGCTGTGTTTAAGAAGTCTTAACCCATAGTCCATAATTTACGATCGATGATTTACCAATTTTGCAGATGTAGTCATGCTTCACAAAACTCTATTGATGCTTTATGATTTAGATCACATAGTTTCTATTTTTTTTTTTCAACCATTTCATTTTCAATCCTCTTTTGATAGCAATAAATCATGAAATTGCAAAATCATGTATTAAGATATTGAAGAAACAAAAGAGTATAGCATTATATACATGCTAAATACATAAGGCTGGACATCTTAGATATATGAGGAAGAACAAGGAAATAAACAAACAGAGCCTTTTACAATATTAACTCAGTAACTAAGTTCAGAGAACAATGCAAATTCATGTCGGGCAGTTAAAGTGCTAGAGAACTCTAAGAAACAGGAATAACCTCAATAAAGCACGAGCATGAATCACGGTCCCCAGATAACAATGCTTCAAGTTCTTTCTCCTTCGCATCTCTTCTCATATCAAGCAGTGCTTTCATAGATTCCTTCACAGAGGTGATGTACAAAGACAAATTAAAACTTGTCAATGTTGCACGCATCAAAGGGATAAAATAGAAAAAGAAAAAAAAAAACATACATAGTCAAAACTCTCTCCAAGGACTGGAGAAGAACTGCTCAGAAGGTGATTCAATAAAAGAATCAATATATAACAGTCATCACAATATGACTCTTTTTAGCAAATACAAAATCAACAGTGTTGTACTGCACTCATTTCTGACCGATATGCATGCCTATGTTTAGAAAATCCATCTCTGGAAGCCGATATGGTATTTCAGAGGCAATGTTCTTTTCTTGAAAGGTTCCCACTTGGTTCATGTGCTCAAAGAGGAAGTCAATATGATGATGAAAAAGACTGGGAGGTTTTTGTAGCAAGTTTTAGCAGAGTTTTTTTTTTTGTCTATCTAATATACTTCCACAACAAAATACTCAGAATTTCACACAGGCAGGATTTGGTACTAATTCGTAGTATGGGGCTATAATTCTAGTCAAAGAAGATAGAAAACAGTTGAGGGCTCAAAACAAGATAGGTAAGATACTGTAATGAGGGCTGAAGTATAGATCATAGAATGTTAAACAACAAATAGACAACATATTAGAATGGAATATGCAGTATTAGATATGTTTTGCAAAATAAGCCTATCACAACATCTGCCTCTGTCATTGATTACTACCGCAAAATTTGTTTGCCAAGATTCAAGTTGGAAATCGAGTTTCAACTAGAAATAAAAAGTAATATACAGAATATCAGAATTATATCAGTAACATAACAGATCAAGAAAACATGGGGTATGATATTTAAGTGAGAAATTCAGGTTGATTTATAACTACGCACATTAATGCATTAAACATAAGTCTATCCCTACAGAATGAAACATTTCCATAATTTATCTAGAATATCTCACCTTGTCACCAAAAACCTAACCGAAACATAATAAAGACATATCTGTAAAAGAACAAGCATTCCATCTACATTTCTCCTTGGAAACAAAAGTATTAAAACTGAACAAGTAGCACACAAAAATACATGCCTAGAAGCAAGAGCCCACCAATTCCAATTCTTTATCACCCTCTTCACGTGCAAGCTTCAACAAATCAATGTGCTCAAGTAGCTCTTGTTCAAATCTGTTTACAGCCTTTATCTTACCCATAAGTTCACCATGCTCACGGCTAATTCTCCCAGCATAAACAGGATCATCCCAAAGGTCCGACTTGTTCAGTGCCATAGACAATTGTTCCAACCTGACAATCATCTTTCTCCACTGTCAGCAAGAAAAAAAAAATCTAATATCAGACCTAAATACGATATCATATTGAAGCATTCATGTACATAAGAATCATACCATACGATTTCCCTCTTCCAGAGAGGTTCAAGAAGAAAGTGCAAAAGCATTTGCTTAAAAGTCTATAAAAACCAACGTAGTGCATCTAGACTTCAAGAAGCAATTTTTATAACCATATCTGAATACCCTGACAGCACTACGGCTAGAAACCATTCCTAAACATTCATTTCCATAAGCAATCAAAAATATCCATTACCCGTACCTATTAAACAGTCTAAATTTAACGAAAAGATATAATCTCTGGGAGGAAAACAATAAAATATTGAGATATTTATAGGAGAACGTAGTTAAACTAGTAGGCATCAAAGAAAGAGCAACGAGGTAAAGATGAATAAAAGGAGTAAAAGGTCTACCTGCAATCGCCTCTTGATGAGCCGAATGGATTGAGCAATTGCCGCGGCATGGCTCCTCCAATCGCTCTCACTCTCATCAAGTATCGGCCAGCCCTTGGCGGCGATGGCGTCCACCGTGAGCCCATCGGAGGTCGTGGGCTCCGAGAGAGCTGCCGTCTGAGAAGAGAACAATCTGACCTTCGGAAGAGAAGCAAAATCCAGACTTTTGCCACTCCCAGAGAATCCATTGGGCCCACGAAGAGCCCCAAAAGAACCAACAGAAAACGGATGGGAGGAGATCAAGTTTCTTGCTTGGGATCCGGAGAGAGAAGTCGAGAAAAGGGCGAGAAGAGAGCTCTTTCCATTAGGGTTTATCAGAGGGAAAGGGCGAACTCTCGAGCACGATCTCTTTAGAACGAAGAAGAAACCCATTCGCTTCAGCTTTCTCGAATGGTGGCCGGAATCAAAAGCCCGGGGGCTCCGGACTCGAAGGCTTTGTATAACGAGGTTTGCGTCGCGCTCGTAAAACGCTTCCCGGTGCAACGCCCTCGGGTCTGACTCTCGGTCCAAACGGAATGGTAAAGTTAGAAGAAAGACCGCAGCCGGTGCAATGCCATTTTATTTTTTAATTTTGCTGGCCGCAGCTGCTGATGTCAAAAAATAATAATAATAAAAGTTTTTTATATAAATATTTTTTTTAAAATATTAAATTTTACGTAAATATTTTTTTAAATTAATATTTGCATGTATTTTTTTAAAAATTAAAATAACTAAAATGAACTTAATGGATAAATATGTAAAAAAAATATTTATAACATAGTTGTAATTGTGGAAAAAAATATTTTAAAATTTTATTTTTTAATTAAAATAAATATATCTTTTATTAATGATGTTAGGAGAAATGTTATATTAGAGATATTTATGCAAAAATGATATTTTATGAAGATAAAAAATAAATATAAATTTAGAGAGGATGTTCATATAAATTTAAATTTTTTAAAAAATATTTATTAAAAAAATTAATATTAAGAAGAAGTAAGAAGTAAGAAGAACCATCGAATCGAACCGGCTCTTTCCCGGCTTAAAGAGGGATCCACCGGTCCGAGTCCTCTGCTTGCCATTCTTCCTCTCATCCATTCTACCCGTCCTCTGCTCTCTCTATATTAGACTATTCTCATCCCCACCTCGTTCACAGAAACACCGCGCAGATCTCGCCGGAGAGAGTACGAGAACTCCGATATTAGGCTGCTCTCTGGTACCGTTCTCGATCGCGATCTCTGCGAAACCTTTGCCCCCTCTCTCGTTTCAAGTTCTATTTCTCAGAAAGAATGGATCTGGGATGTCTTTGTTAGAGATTTGTTCGTAAATCTATGCTATAGTTTCACCAGGGTTCGCAATCTCCATCTCCTACACTTTAATTTTGTATTCTTAATTATTTTGATGTTACTTTTGTATTTGTTTTAAAGTTTAAATATTTTGCAAGAATGTGATAGTTTACTCGTTCAGTATATAATGCAATTGAAGTCGTTTTGTGGTTTTGTGGTCGATTTTTATAAGTTTTTGGATTCTTTGAGTTGGTGCAAATGAGGATGTGCTTCTTTGTTCTTCGGTATTGTTTGCAGTACCGGAAGCCCATTCGAGAGGATGCAGCGCATACCAGCAACGATCGAGGAGCAGCTTCTTTTAAAGGCGATCAGGGAAGAATGCCCATGGGAGAGTCTCCCGAAAAGGCTTCAAGCTATCCTGTCGTCGAAAGAGGAGTGGCATAGGAGGTTGTTTTCTTTAAGTTACATTATTGATCTCTTACACATTGTTTTGTTGATTAAAAGGAAGCACGATATACCATTTCAAGCTAAAAGATAACATAAATGTTCACTTCCATGGCGCATTTTAACTTCAGTCAATGGATCAGATACTCAATAACTTTGATATATGCTAGTTATCTTGGATGGAATTGTTTTGTTAGTCCCTGCAACGATTTATTTTTGCTTCTTCAATTGCAGGATAATAGAGTATTGTATCAGAAAACGACTACAATGGAATAACTGTTTTGCACGTAAAGTTTGTAAGGAAGGAGAATATCATGAAGAGATGATGCGTTATTTGCGTAAAAATCTTGCTGTATGTTTGCATCCTGCCTTTTCTCTATTCCCTTGTTTCTTTACATGTAGACTAGCTCGAGTCTTCCTTTGCCAGTTTCATATTTTAATCCTTGTAGTGACTGAACCTCTTTTCCTTTGGAATCTGACTTTGAGCAGCCACAAACCATAACTTATTCCTTTTTGTTTCTCTGTTTCCCATTTTTTGGATGTCATACCAATGTCAAGCCCAATTTCCAAGTCAAAAAAGTTGCTTTTTATATGCCCTTATGACTTTGGTGTTTTGTACTTTTTCCTTTTTTGTTTCATTGCAATATTTTGTATTTTATTAATTTATATTCACTTAATATGGTGTGCTTGCAGTTATTTCCATATCATCTTGCAGAATATGTTTGTCGAGTGATGAGAATCTCACCATTTAGATATTACTGTGACATGATCTTCGAGGTTATGAAGAATGGTAATGCCTAATACCTTTTGATAGATATTACTCTTTTTATATTTCTATTTAAGCCATGTCCTTCCTCCCTTCTTTGTCTAATGAGCCTTCCTTTGTATGTTCTTCTATAAGTATTCTTAGTGCAAACGGTTTAGATGGTAGAATACGAACCTCTTATAATTTTCTACAGGTTTCATATGTATGATTGTGATTCTAGTTATCTGTTTCTTAACTTTGTGCTCCAATGTTTTATTAGAACTTGTTCTACATTTTCTGTACACTGCCCTTCATTGGAAAAATTGTTTTAGTCATGTAAACAAGTTTATCGGGTTACAAACTTATAATCAGTTATATGGTGTTTGTTAATTGACTTGCTTTTTTTAAAAAAATTCCTTTCACTTGTTTTGGAGCATTCTATTGTTGTGATGGGACTCTATTGTGGATTTCTGACCATGTTCTCCATGGGGACCTCTTTTCTCCTTCTCCAATTTTGGGTTATGGAAGAAGGAATCAAGCAGGAGGTATCGGCGACAACTGGTTTTATCATGGGACAACTCATGATGTTCATATTGATCTATCATGTGCCTCTGCATCTAGCATCGGGTAGACCTCATGCGATAACTATCCTAGTAAACAGATGGGTGTGCATTTCCATAGGAGCTTCTAGAAGTTTAGAATTCTATAGTCTGCTGATGGACATCATTTGGAGGTTCATTTCCTTTTTTGCCAGCATGACTGGAGAAATGTTAATCTCATTTATTGATTGATTGATCGTTCAATTGATTGATCGTTCAATTGATCGATCGGTGGATTCCTAATGGTACTGCCTGATTTTATCCACTTATTTGATTTTTCCTCTTGAACTTTCTTCTCTTTTCTCTGCTATATATTGTTCTTATTAGACTAGAAAGTAGGTAACTGTTTTGTGGAAATTTGTACCTGCTACTTGCTTTATATAACAAATTGTCTGCATGAGTTTTAATGTTTGAAGAATTTTTGCAGAGCAACCATATGACAGCATCCCTAATTTCAGTGCTGCAGATGCCTTGAGGATTACAGGAATTGGAAGAAATGAATTTATTGATATTATGAATAAGTGCAGATCAAAGGTATATCTTATAAGTCCACAACATTGTATGCAATAGACTGATCTTACTTTCAAAAAAAAATTGTTTCAACAATTTGTACCTATTCCTGGTTCATTGACTCTTCTATATATGTTGAAACATAAACATTGACATATTGTCCAATGTTGGTCCATAGACAATTTTACATAATTTTGAAAGTGATAGCTCATGCTTATGCATATTTTGAGATACAACGGCATTCTTCATTATTTTTTCAGACAAAAATATTAATTTACAATTTTAAAAAGCATATTGACTGCCATTGTGCTTTAATTTTGTCAACTTGATTGTGTTTAGGGCTGCAAGTGGTTGGATTGATCTACTTCCAGTCTGGATTTGACCTGAAATTCTGATATGATGTTTTTTGGATTAGGCTTGGATCAAAAAAATATGACCCTTCCGTAAAATGGATTGGATTTGGATCATTAGTTACCCCAATCTAGACCTAAGCTAACCTAAACTTACCCAAAACTAATACTTTTTATATCATATTTCATAGTTCCAGTTTTAGTACCCATACCAATACATTGCTGGTGTAGTGTCGGTACAAGTCAGTTCATGGTTTTAACACTCGGTACACCCCCCTCGCATCGTGTCGTTTTCTACCGATACGATACAATACACCTTGTATAGGGTGTTATGATCTAGTACGGTGAATCATTTTTTATATTTCATAACCCTCTAAAGTTTTAGAAAAATATTTTTCATTTAATAACTTTAATATAGTCAGTAACCAATTTATGTTGTTTGTTATAAATTATATGTGGTTGTCGATCAAATGTTTATATGTTGTTTAATTGTTATTTTCTTGCGCAGTATGTTAATGATATAATTAAGCAACCAATTTATACATGTTTTATGGTTTGTGTCTAGATTATTCTTGACCTGGTTTGACTAAAGAGCCTGATCGGTTAACATAAAAAAATCCTGAACCTGATCCAACCTGACCAAATGAAAGTGGAGTAGGCTTGGATTCAATTTTCTGACCTGATTCAAATATGGATTGGATCTGGTGTGTGCAAATTCCTGATCCAACATGACCTGCTTTCAACCCTAATTGTGTTACACATCCTTAGCTTCTTTTATATTTTCACTTGCTTGATATATGAAAATTTGTACCACTTCAACAATCAGATGTTGATGTTAGGTAGTATTCTTTCTTGCTGTTTTTGGTATTTCCTTTTATTGGTTTGTAGTTTCTATCCATTTTCAGTTTGACCATGAGAATATGTCATGCAGTTGGAGTGGATGCTAGCACCGAGCACACTTTGGTGTATATAAGCTACATAGTATCCATGCTTGGACTTATGTCCTTTTCATCGAACCTTTCCCTTTATAATGAACCTTGTGTAGGATTTTGGTCAAATTGTAGACTTTATTCCTTCAGCAAATTGTACTAGACCGCATCTGATCTTGCCCATCATTTCAAAATAACTAGGTTTCCAAATCGCTGATTGGACCATAGATAGCTTTAGATTGACTAGCGGTAGAACTACATCCAAGTTGCTTGAAATCAGAGACCTGAACACTAATTGGGTTGGGTTTACATCTTTTGAGACACAGACTGAACCCAACTCATTCATGAGCCTATTGAGCTTTTGGAATTGGGTGGTCTTTTTTCTTTGGTGGGTCGGATATAGTATATATTTCCAGTATAAATACATCCATGAGAATTTGAGGACAAAATTTCTAGCGGTCCAGGAGCCATAAATACAGAATCACTAGGGT
>JAOXJJ010000627.1:7221010-7269414 GCA_025769935.1 Phoenix roebelenii | reverse complement strand
GCCTACATAATGCCTTACAAAACAAGGAAAACTTCTTATCCTACTTATTTTAAATCAAATCTTCAAATCAACATATTTGAGCCTTAAAATAAAATTGTATTAACAAGTGGATTTGTGTGGTCAATTATAAGCCATTTTGGTTTACTTGTCCCTGTTTTGCTTTTTATATTGCTGTATGTTCCTCTTTAGGTTATATCATTTCATTTAGAAAGCAATGCATAAATTGCTTTATTTTTCACTTTTTGTGCTCGTGGTATGTTGCATTTAAAATATACTAGTTATTAGCACATGCTATGCATTGTACATGGAAATTATGGATGGCAGTAATTTTTCCAGAAGGTTATCTTTTGTTTTTTTTCCTGCCAATATGTATTTTTCTCAGATAAAATTTTGGTAGAAGAGTCCAATAAAGGTTTGGACTGTAATCGTTTTCACTCCGAAGTGGGTTGGGGAGAGTGTCTGGATAAAGACCAAAAAGGATAGAGAATTCAAAAAAAAAAGAAATGAATGTGCATTCTCACTGCTTTTGAAGTTCGGTTTTGCTTGCGCGACTCCAAGAGTTTCCTTTATATATAATGGATAACATTTCATAATCTTGTTCACTTGCTTGTACAATGTTTAAATCACTAATATATAATACTGATTCAGTTTCCAGGCTCGAAGGTTTTGTTTCTAACAAAGAGCAGTCCTATGAAGATCCCATTGAAGAGTAAGTTCCTTGGAGTCCAATCAGATATTTCTAAATGTATATTAACGAGGAATATGCTTCTTCTTTTTTTTTTGCATGCCCATATCATTTGACTTGCTGATATGTTATTTCCTAATATCATGGATCTTCTCGGCAGGTTATTGTATGCTGTTTTTGTTGTCTCGAGCGAGAATGCCACTGTTGCTGAATTGGCTGCAACATTGCAGGCTGATCTTTCTCAGCTACAGGCTGCTGCATCATTTGCTTGCCGACTGGGCTGGGCTATAAAGCTTATAGATCCAGAATCTGTTCTTCAAGATTCAATAATACCTGGCTATCCTAGTAATATACTCAGTGATGATGAAGATGGTTCAAATGCTAGTGTCAGCTCAGAAAAATCTGCTCAACAAGTTCATGGTTCAGGAACCGAAAAACCTAGGCCAGTTTCCAATAATGCTCATGTTGCCTTTGTTGTGGATGCTAATATAACTTCATATCTAATGATGGGTTCTCTTTCACCAGGTTCGATCCTTTTACTTTATGCCCTTTTTTCGTATTGCAATCTTGTTGGCTTTTTCTTGTTTTTTGTTGACCTGGGTCTTTTCTAATTACTTTCTCTTTGAAATATATCTGAAAAATTGGATCATTTTGGTGTTCAAAACTTGAAGATATTACTAACAACAGGCTTGAGATGATAAACCTATCAAAAGAAAAGAAGAAACATTCAACTTGGTCGTAGTTGTGAGTTGCAAATCTTCTTGATAGAATACTATTGTTTGCCTAACACTATGTAACCTATCCATATCACCATATGATTTAAGAAGACAAGCCAATTGACCAGGTATAACCAACCAGATAATAGATTAATATATGCACTTATGTGCTAACTAATACAATTTCTTTTAATATTGGAGTCAATCAAGTAATAGGATACATCATTCTGCTTGGAATTCTGTTTTCTGATTCAAAATAATAGTGTTAGTAAGGTGAAAGTTGTTACTTGTGTTTTACAGTGCTTGTCTGTAAAAGTAAACCAGTATCATAAAATCTGTATATACATTCTTATTTACAAAAATGTGCAATATGCCATCTCATTGCCTATGAAGGTGTTTTAAATGTGTACCCGACAAACACTGGTTGTTGAATATAGGTGTGTCAGAGCGAAAGTGTGTTTGCATAGTGTGAAGGATCATTTAAAAGATGGCTGTGATCCCATCAATCATGATTGTTCAGTCTATTTGTTAAACATACTCCAACTCTCATACTTTTAGTTTATGTGTTTTTCCTTAGTAGTCTATCAAGGAGCGAAGATAGAATGGAATATTTATTAAGAGAAGAATTTAATGGAAGGTCTTACAAAAGGAAAGTGGGACAAACAATCTTATGCACAAATATTTCTAGCACACTTGGTGTTTGTCATTTATAGTGGAGAACCAAGAGGGCTTTCTGTTTTTTATCACTTGTAATTGATGCGTTGACTGTCCATATTTAGGAGGTCCTTGTGTTTTAGCTGCAAGTGTTTTTGGAATTAGAACAACAGAATTGTTTGACTAGAGAATCTTGAAAGCAATTTCAGTGTCAGTTGAGGAACTTATTAAATTTCAGTGACAAGAATTATCTGAAATAAATGCATACAACTGAAACACGCATGATTGTTGTGCTAGGCATGTGCTGATTAGTGGCAGGGATTTGGTTAACATCTTGGTTCAATCTTGGTAGTTTAGAGAGACGTCTCTCTCTCTCTCTCTCAAAATCAACATTTTCCTGCACAAGCTATATAGGATGTCTCATTCACAAATGACTTTCTAAGATTAGCTCCCAACTACTCATCATTCTTTAGTCTCTCTCTCTCTCTCTCTCAAAATCAACATTTTCCTGCATAAGCTATATAGGATGTCTCATTCACAAATGACTTTCTAAGATTAACTCCCAACTACTTATCATTCTTTAGTCCGTGCAATACTGTTATCAAGCATTAATTTTTATTTCTTCCCATAGTTAGTCAAAATTATTTTTTTCAAAAGATTATCGCTATTGTTGGTGGCATTATCCAATATTAAATACTTGTAATGAAGCATACCAGGGGCGCAGTATGATGGTTTTATGTTGAGCAAATTTTCTCTGGAAGTAAACGATACATACAGCACTTTGCACTGATGCATGTTTAGCACTAAATCCTCTAGTCAGTTGGTTCTTCAATCAGTACACTTTCTGTTTGTAATAAGCTAAATCAGTTTAGCTTGCTGTCCTCATTTTTTGCTAAACTTTTGCAGGACTGAAGTCTCATGCCGTGACACTCTATGAAGCAGGAAAACTTGGTGATTCTTGCATTGCAGAACTTTGCAAGGATCTTGCTACGTTAGAAGGAAAAAAGTTTGAGGGTGAATTGCAGGAATTTGCTAACCATGCATATAGTCTTCGACGTATTCTGGAGTGCCTGCAATCTGGTGGAGTGGCTACTAATGAAGTGGTTGGTAAAGCTAGTGATCAAGTTGATGAGCAGCTTTCCTCTAATGAGGCTACTTCCCTTACAGTTGATAGAAACACTATTGAGAACTCTGGTTATTCTAACATTAATGAAGCAAAGACACTATGCAATGATGATATGGAACTGCCTCAACTTGATTCCTCTGCAAATGAATCCAATGCTACAGATGTTCCTCCTGACTCATTTTCAACCACTTCAACTGAAAGTAATACCTTCACACCAAACAATGATTTGCAGAATGATCAGAACGTAATGTTGGTAGAGGACCCACATGCTGAAAAAGCAATTTTGAAGAGAAAAAGGAAATACCGTGTTGATATCCTTCGTTGTGAAAGCTTGGCTGCTCTTCCACCAGCAACACTGGAACGTTTACTTCTTAGGGACTATGACATTATTGTATCTATGGTTCCGCTTCCTTCTTCATCAGTCTTACCTGGACCTTTAGGTCCCATCCATTTTGGACCACCTTCTTATTCTTCTATGTCACCGTGGATGAAGCTAGTATTGTATACAAGTATGTCTAGTGGACCACTTTCAGTTGTTCTAATGAAAGGACAGCGCCTACGATTAGTTCCTGCACCATTAGCAGGCTGTGAAAAGGCCCTGATATGGTCTTGGGATGGATCTGTAATAGGAGGACTAGGAGGCAAGTTTGAAGGGAATTTGGTTAATGGAAATGTACTTCTACACTGTTTAAACTCAATGCTCCAGCATTCAGCTGTGCTGGTGCAACCTCTGAGTAGATATGATCTTAATAAGTCTGGAAGAATTGTTACAGTGGATATTGCTCTACCCCTTAAGAATTCTGATGGATCACTTCCACCCATAGCATCGGAGTTGGGATTTTCCATGGAAGAAAGTGCCAATTTAAATTCATTATTGGATGATCTCTCAAGGAAAGCCGAGTTATGCACGTTAGGTTATATTCGCCTTTTAAGACTTCAGAAGGAAAGTGAATCAGACATGTTTCTCCCTGATAATGAAAAATATGAATGGGTTCCATTAAGCTTGGAATTCGGAGTCCCCCTGTTCAATCCAAAATTATGTAGTAGAATATGTGAAAGGGTGGTTTCATCACATTTACTACAAGCAGACTCACTTAATGAACATCATGATGCGATGCAGAGTTTAAGAAAGAGGTTACGTGAAATTTGTTCTGAATACCAAGCAACTGGCCCTACCGCAAAGCTCTTTTATCGCATAGAGCATGTAAAGGAGTCACCCCGCCATTTGATCAAGTATGCCAGTGGAAGGTGGAGTCCACTGGATCCTTCAACACCAATCTCTGGAGCCTCCAGTGAATGCCAGAGGCTCAAGCTTGCTAATCGACAGCAGTGCCGGACTGAAGTTCTAAGTTTTGACGGGAACATTCTCAGGTAGTTCTATAAAGAATGTTAACAACGTAAAATGCATTATCAGTCTATTACAGCCTACTAATTTGTTACTTGTGGTGCTTCAATAAACTTAAGGATGTCAATTCTGCTACTTCAGTTCATAAATTGTATTTCAGGAGAATATTCTTTCATGTATTCGTATCACTCCTATCATTGAAGTGTTCAATTTTTCTGTCCAGCTAGTGAAAGATCTGTTACAGAGTGAATTACATTAATCATTTATATTTTTTCTGGTTCCAACAAGTTTAGATGCTTGGGTAGGTTCCCTAGATGCTTTTGTACTAATCCTAGTCAAAATATAGGTGATCAAAAATAACCTTGTTCTCTTTTTCATGCAACGCAACTACTAGTTATGTTTGACATATGCTCTTCTATCTGTCCTTTAATTCCGTGATGCTTGTGAAGTATGCTCGCTTATAACATAACTTCTGAATTTCATATACGATCAAAGTGTAGATTAACATAATATGACACCATTAGATATGAAGAGTACATATTGTGTATAATTTATCACAGGTCATTTTGAACAATTTGTCTTACTGGCAAGTACCCGTGTTTTGGCATAGTAGTAAAGAAGTCTGGTTCTTAGTATGGATATCAATTGTTAAACTACTTTATTTGGTTTTAAAATAAATAAATCTTTAATTAATAGAACTACCATATTGTAGTATGTTTAGATTTATCAGTCTTGTACAAGCATCAAGTTGATGCCATTCCATCTAATATTTTGAAATTCCCTGTCAACAGGTCATATGCACTCAGTCCTATATGTGAGGCTGCTACCAGACCTATTGAAGAATCAACTTCCACAAATACAGCAAAACTTGAATCAGATGATACAGATAGTAGGGAAGTAGTCCTGCCAGGTGTCAATCTATTATTTGATGGATCACTGTTGCACCCATTTGATATAGGTGCTTGTTTGCAAGCCCGTCAACCTGTTTCATTAATAGCAGAGGCTTCAGCTTCATCTGCCTCTTTATATGCAACCATAGGCTCATGACTTAAAGATTAGTGTTGAATGGTGGGTCCAGAAATTGACGGGTTGGAATATTCTCCTCCACATCACTGGTAGTGCAGTTGGCATCTTTCAGTTGCTTGTTTGAATCTCTCCCCCTCAGGATTTGGCTGTTGTGAGTTTTAGATTTTCTACTTCATACTCAGGGATTGTTTGTTTCAACTTTCAAGCATCGAAGTGTACCTATTAAGGTATGTTGAGTCTAACTGTATTTATGCGGCCATTCTATTTTTATTCATTAATGTTCATGCAGATGAGTCTTTTTATCTGAGAAAGAATTGATTGAGTTCCTTGAAACCCTTTGGAATGCTGATGTGTCAGAATAATATATATCAATACACTTGGCCACAGAGATCCCCTAGGAATAATACACAATGTGTGGTAGGAAGCACATACCTAATGATTAACCGTTTGTCCAGATACTGGAAAACAGTTCATTCTCTTACCTGTTCATTAATAGGTAAGAAGCTCCACGAGCGTTTAATTTATGGTTTTTAAAATTGAAAATATAAAATTTCATAGTTTTTTTTAATATGATCAATGCCTGAAAACAGAAAAGTTAAATACTTACGGAGGTTTCTTACCTGTGCTATATAGGCAGCTTTTAATAGGAAGATACATCAGTCTGATTTGGTATGGACTACAAGCAATTAAACCTGTTAAATTTTGCTTCATGCATCATCAAACGTGAATTTCATGATCAGCATTGCAAATTCTTAATTCATAGCTGGCCATACATTCTGGCATCAGCTCTATTAGTACCATTCCGATAGGAGGCCTCTGAAACGTGTAAATTTGAGGCAATTAAATGTTGCAGTTTGTGATTAATGTTATATCTCCTCAATTAAGATGGCCTGTCATTTATTTAAAAAAGGCAGTGTCATTCTTGAATTAACTCTAATTTCCGAACAGAGCTATGGTCCTGCTGACTCAGCATGTGCCTGCACACTTGTGTGTTCTAAAATGGAGACACGTTTGACTGTTAGGTGAATTCTGCTGTTTGATCATGTTCCTAATTAAATGTGTTTACGTATTTTTTCTTATATATAGAACTTTTATGTGATTTTGGTGAAAAATTTTATTCGTTTTTTTTCTTCACTTGGGTAAAGAGTAAGCAAATTGTCTTTTAGAGTAACATTCCCACACTTCAGTCTGGTCAATGAATTGATTCAGTCCTTTTTACCTGCCAAATGAGTCCCGTGGACTGATCAGACAAACACTTGAATGTGAATCAGGTGACCTATCTACGAGCTGCCTGATGAAAGACCTTTATATGCATTGGTGGCACTACCCAATTTCTCTAACTCTTGCTCATGGCCAACAACAACCGAACTCTTTGTTATTCTTCCATTTTGAAGCATACCTTGATTGAAGTGCCTTTTTCTCTTTCAATATTAACATCTAACAGATTTCTTTAACATTGCAGGGTCTTTTGCTTATTCAGTTCATTGTAACACTATCCAAGATATTTGTCTAATTGTAGAAAGTTCTGTTCAAAATTCTCAATGAAGCTTTTGCTTCTGCAATTTTGCACTTAAACTAGAAACGCACAGGTATCTGGTTGTGAAAGCATTAGTTTGTCATGTCAGCAGAGCATTTTGTTTTGCAAAACGAATTGTGCTTTTGTATGTCAATAATGCATTATGGCACTTTTCCTTTCAGAAGCCATTCCTATACACTACTGGACCTACTGCAATGAATATGACAACTTTGCACTTCAGGATTTTTATAATAAGATAAAGCTGGCCGTCTGAAAAAATAAAAAGAGGATGGAGGTAAACAAACCAACTGGATGAATCTCTTTAACACCTGATTTCTTTCTTGAAAACTGAACACTCCATTAGTCCTTGTCGTTCCCTATTAGATGGATGGTAGCTTGCAGGTGATCTACCCTGCGAGCAGACAACATGTGCTGCAGGCCGGATTTTCATTTGATGTAAGGATTTTGTCACCTTAGGATATAGAAGGGTGAAAGTGGATCGGATAATAACGGTCTGGATTTGTTTTCATATTCAAATCTATTTGGATGTGGATAGAAATTTAAGTATCCGATTAATATCCATATCTGTTTTATAATATGAACTCCCAGCCTACCTCTAATTTCTTCTCTGACCAACTCATCCATACCATCTCTCCTTATCAACATGCAATTTTTTGCAGCTATCTCTTTCATTTAGATTTTTGCTCTTAAAAGTCCTGATTCTTAGTAAAAGCACTCCATTCAGTACATGCATGCTTGTCTATGAAGTATAGAACACTATCCAATCGCCATCCGCAAGAAAACATTTGCAAAAGATGAGAGCGGATGCACCATTGTCCACTACGCTTTCGCTCAACCAGAAATCTTCATGGCAAATGCCTAAGGCTAGCAAAGAATTAGATTAAACGAAAGAAAGCCTTCAGTAAAATAGGGTTGTATCAATAAATCAACCTTTAGATCGTGAAATCCATATGCTCAAAGATGAAAGCAATACAAAATCTGTGGTGGTGTATTCAACTAAGGGGGTGGGGTGGGGTTGGTGTGTTTGGGTGTGGCTGGAAAGACAGGACTCTGTCGTACCAGACCTAATCCGGATCCATCAGGCCTCTTTGTTTGAGTTGGTCCAAAAACAGACTCAAAAATTACAAGATGTGATCCAAGTATCGATTGACCCAATTGTGTTATTCTTTAAGAACTCAAACCATACATGGTTTTACCAGTTATTCTTTTTTTTGGATTTGAATACTTGTCCTTAGTAAATCCTTCCAAGGATATAAAGGAAATCAAACTTACTAGACGTTAACAACCGGCTGGAGATCCGGGACATCTATATGTATGGTGAGTATTGCGTACCATACACAGCTTAACATAAGTAGATACGACCTGTAAACCGAATTGTGCCAAATCTAAATGACCCAACCCTGGCGCTACCAGTCAGATCTGTGATTGAATGTTTGATTTGGATTAAAAAATGTCCTGGTTGGAATGCGTCCACCTCCAACCAATTGCATCCCTCCATTTCCTCAAAACCCTACAACTCCCTTTGTCCCTCAACATAAGAAGCTACAGTGCAGGTTAAATGGGAATACTTAAACATCCCAAACATTGTCTGACCTCTTCAAGAAATTCCACAATTTATACAAATTGTTGCTGCTCGACATTAGTAGATCATCAAGATATTTTTTTCTGAGGTTTTCCATCTAGCATCTGCCCAATTGAGTCGCACTGCTGGTGCACTCAAACTAGGTCAAGTCTTGTGGATTTAGCTTTGATGTTTTCCATATAGCTTAAAATCAGATTCTTAACGGGGCATTCCAGACAAAAAGAGCAATGGTGAATGTGAGGGGCACAAATCTCCAAATTCTTTATCAAATAACCTTCGCTATACGTTTATGGCATCAGAAACTGGCATTCAGCAACATACACCAAACTCACCAAAAGAAGGCAAGACACACCAAACAAGATTTGCTGATGATGTTCAAAGAACATCCAAGCCCCGCCATTCATGAAAAGGGGAAAGACACTTCCTGATAACTCAAAAAACAATACCTTAAACATGCCTGTGAATTTTATTAGCAAGTTCCTAAGAGGACAGCTACCATCACTACCATCATTCTCATTTCTCATAGAAAGGGAGCAAAACCGATTTCCATCAATCTCTCCATCTATGGCCACAGCTCGGGTTGCAGCAGACGAAGAACAGCGTCATACCTTCCTCTCCCCTGCTGGTAGCCTGCAATTTTTTTATGATAAAATATGAATGCATCTCAGACGAAAGACAAACACAAAAGCATGATAAAAATTCATGGATAATCTAACAAGAACAAAACAAAGTCTGCACTGTATTCATCGAGTAATGAATGCATGAATTAGTAATAAGCTTACAATCATACCATGCATAATATTGGCAAAAACAATAAAACCATTCTACCAGGTCATTGTTTGTTCAGTGACAGATTTACCCCTTGGCAAAGATTCTTACAATATCAGAGTTGACAGATGTTGCTATTAATGGTGGTTGAGAGAATGTTCTATTGACCCTCTATTAGACTTATTCTTGATTCATGATGAACATTTATTTGGAGTCAGCAACACTCAACCACTAATCAAAGAACAAAATAAGATTTCCGCTGATGTCCAAAGGCTCTTCTGGTTGCTCTCTTAACATTATACCCACCAATTCGAGTGCCTGTAAACGAATTTGGCAGGCTCTGTAGCCAGCTTAACACAATGCCAATGAAGATGGTAATAGCAATAAACAAGAATTAGCACAGGAAAGGTTTGTAAGGAGCAAATATCAACAACTAGGAAGCATGCCCCTTCTTGAACAAACTTGGCATTAACAAAACATGCAAGATAGCACAGCCCTGCTAATTGTTTAAAGGTAATGTAAATGGGCTTCATTCATTGTCTTTGAGAATTTTTATCAACAAGTGCTGCGAGCAAAATTTTAATATTCTCATTGGCCTAGAGGCTATTCTAGGAAAAATATAAGCGAAAGAATTAAATAAGAACAAGGATGGAAGGACAATGTGAAGACAATAATACAGAAGCTTCTTCTGCGCTTTTTAACTTGTCCTCAGAACTTTCCTCAAAAAAGTGCGGAAAACTTGCCCAGGGGCGATATCCTCAACCTTCATGGTTCTTCTTCTTCAAGAAGACTAAAGGCTTTTTAACTAACCAGAAAAAACTCTGGTAGATGGACAATTGAGATTTGAAGGATAGGCCTGGATAGGTTCTTTATGCTGAAGTTCTCTCTCATTTTTTCACGATGCTAGCATTTTGTAAAATAATTGTTAATCGTTATCTGGAAGAATACTATCTCTATCTCCTTCACTTACTAAAAAAAGTATTGATCCTTGATTTGTTGGTTTAATTTCTACTTTCCTTGTATATAATATCAACAAGCAGGTCCATAACAGCATTTTTTACTTTCTCATGAAAGTAGTTGTTAATGAAGCATCAGAACAAAATCTGTAAATTGATCAGAGATATCATGATAATCTGCATGTAAATATTCAACTCCATGGATGCTCATGCTCTGCCATAAATGTATCAGGTAGAATACAGAACATGTAGAAATTAAGCACCAACCCAGTAAATATTGAGATAATTTGGAAGAGATATTGTGCTAACCTTCGATTTCTTACTTTTCTATGAACTTTCTTGGATTATATAGAGTTCACAAAGTTTCTGTGTAACAACAGGATGCATATTGCAGCAACAGTAATGGCACTAATAACCCCTGATAAAATACAGAGCACCTTACACATACACTTTCTGTTTTTTTCTGGTAATTCTTTGTGGAAGCACACATGTCGCAATAGTTTGAAACTAACAAAGTTTACAACTCTTGGAAACGTAAATTCATATTTTCGAATAAGAGTCTCTGGTAATTAGCTTCACATGCTTCTTCTATCTTTCATTTGGCATAAAAAAGATCAGCTATTCATCATGCGCCTACTGGTGTCTAAATACATGATCCTATCACAGCATATACCAAATACATGAACAAGAATATACCTGGAAGAAAACAGCTTCTGGATGGTTGCACACAGCACATCGAACAGATTTAGTACGGGGAAGAGTTGGATCTGCTGCTACATCTTGCAGAACTTGGGTGCGCTCCCCAATGGAGTGATGTACCTCATTTCTATAGACACAGTTGTTGTCAGCAACCTCCTGACAGCAAAAAGATTTTCAAACATTAAAGAGCAGAAATACATGAAAAGAAGAGAAAAATGCTGTGCAAGCACTGATAAGGTGCTACAAACATATCGAGGGGAGGCAGGTGGAGACGTTCCTAGGTGGCCATGCAACATAAAAGCTTGCATGGGGTCAGTGCGAGAAAGCATTATTTGCTAATTAGAAATGAATGAACTCATCTATCGTCACCTATAACAAGTCTGCCTCCCCCCCACCAAAAAAAGAAAAGTTCAGGCTGGCAGAGAAAGGATTTCATGAATTGCATAAATGGTTAATGATGAGTGGATAAATCACATATTTTCAGATCTTTAGATACCCGATACCTATAGATATTTAGACAAGAAATTGGTTACAAGACAGATGAAGTTGTTTAATAAAAAGTGGATACTCAAAAAAAACAAACTATATCATGCAGTGCAAGTTTTGCTTTTGAAGAGATAAATCATGTCGGCAGTTTCACAAATGTAGCATTAGTATCCTTGAGAGATGCTCTGCATGGATGCCACATGAAATGGTTTTCTTGCATCATATATCACAGTTAAAAGCATGACAAAATTATATGAGGAAAGATTGGTTTTTCCCTGTTTAAAAAGTCATAAACAAAGAGCATCATTTCACATTCTCCATTCAACAAAACAATTCAAGTGGAAGCATATTATTGAACATATTTAAGGAAAAAAGTTAGCTAAAGAAGCGGACTCACTCAATCCTCAAAAGCATGTCACTGAAGACCTAAGGTACAATGATGAAAGGGGATTGGATACACATGGTTCAACCTGGTCTTTTTCCTCAAAATAGCAAAAGAAATCTTAAGAAATATCTTTTACAAGAAAAGTGGCTTGTCCTCTAATGGTTCACATTCCAATTCGCTTAAGCATAAAATCTAAATCAACCTCGAACAACATTTATAAGGATTCTGGCACTAGTCTTAAATTTTACGCTTCCAGAGGCCAGAAGAAGCCTATTCCTTCAGTGAAAACTCTTACATTTGAAGAACAATATATCCAGTCATTATTCTCTGGAAACTAAACAATCTAATCTCCTAAACTCCAGTAAGATCACATAGTTCCCACTAAAACTTGGACCAGCAATTCTTCACATTCTCTTCCTTGGGGAAGAAGAGTGAAAGATAAGTAGCATTCAGAGAAGGATAAGGGTTTTTCCTCTAAAATACTAATTGTGAACCATTGGAAGGATGAGACCTACTTGGTCCCAATCTCACCCTCCATCTCAAAGAGTACATTCAGAGAAAGAGTAGATAAGTAGCATTCAGAGAAGGATGAGGGCTTTTCCTCTAAAAGACTAATTGTATACCTTTGGAAGGATGAGAACTAATTGGCCCCATTCTCACCCTCCATCTCAAAGAGTGTAATCGAGCCCCCAATTAAGTCCAAAACCCTCTGCATCACAGCCACAATAACCACTTTGCATTCACTCATAGTGCATCGCCCATTAAAGAATGACTCTCTATCTTCTTAGAAGCAAAATTTTAGCTTTCATTTGCCAAAAGCACCCATTGTAAAGCCAAACCAGCATAGTAATCATCTTGTAACAGTAGCACACCATAAAATCTCCCTCAAATCTAATGACACAAATCCTGGATCCTGCCGACAGTTTTGAGCAATATATTCAAGGGCATGTCGCCCTAGTTACATCTAATCAGAACCTCAAGAATAAAAATGCAACAACTTTGTTTGATTTGAGCTACAAAACGGAGGACCGAGTGCTAGAAATAATAATATCGGGCCTTGGATCATATAAGCTCTCATCAAGACTGGAAGAGAAGGGATCAGTCTAAAAGGGGAAGGACCTGATGGTCACAGTTGCGGCAGGCAAAGAGGAGGATCTTCTGCTCCCTGTCTTCCTTTGGGTAAAGTATATTGTTGCTGCACCAAGACAAGTAGAAGAAATATCAAAATAAAGCCATGGGATGCTCTATAGAAGTCACAATCCTTTACTTGGTGGAAGCTCACCATTCTCGGCAGAACTTCATGGTACTCATGGCTGCCAAGCCTTTGAGCTTCCCCTACCGCTGACTTGTTCCTCTTTCTTTGGCTGAGTCCTTGGAGGCAGGGGTAATGGAAGGCTGGGGTGAACTGTGTCATAAATAGACATGGCCCTGTCTCGGGAAATTCACCCTGGAAGAGAGTAAAACTGTCACTTTGGGCACTGTTTACGGTCAAAAGGGGGGCGGTGGGTGGAGGTGAGAAACGTCCAAAACGATGATGGTCAAGTCTCAGTTTCGTAGCGTTGGAGACTGTGAGAGTGCATGCGTAAGCAAGTGTTGTGATCCTAACGCCGGCTTCGACCGTTGAGTTCGCGACGGGCTCCCGTTTCTTTCTCCTTATTTTTATTTTCAAAAAAGTCTAAAAACTAATTATAAATTATTTATAAAATTTTCGAGAGATTTTGGAATCGAAGGCTTAAGCTTTTAGATAGAAGGGAAAAATAATGATCTCGATGCATCTGAATAGTCACATTTTCTAGTTTATAGATCACAATGTTACCTATCGAAATTTGGCTCAACTAATTTTAGTAGGTGGGAGCAGAAAAGATACATTAATTGTAGAACCCATGTTATTAAGCCCTCTTGGTCCGATTGTGGTCTGGCCCGGGTAAAAAAAAATTGGCTTTTTTTTTTTTATGAAATAAGACCGCTCATTTTTACATCTCCAATCTGTAGGTCAAGTGGGATTATGCTCGAGCTAACTCAAAAATTTAGACTTACTCAACTAGACCCAACCTGAACATAAAATATAAAAGGTTATTGTTGAATTATATGACCATGCTCATCTTTTCTCACCATCATAGTATCTGACAACCACAGATCCTCCATTCGAGTTTGAAGCTTTTGCAGTGCTTTTCTCACCAATGATCCATTCTTCTCCTCCATCATCCTTATCACTGGTGCAGGCTCATTAGGCAGCCCCCCGTTGCCCAACTGATCCATCCATGTGGATCTAAAAAACTGTTCTAACACCTTTCTGATAGTTTCAGAGTCTTCTATCATCTGTCCACTGCTATCCTTGATGTTGCGGATTATGTTTCTCTGTCTCCTGATGGTCGTCGACTAGTGGAAGAATCCAGTGTTCCGATCTCCCTCCAAAATCGATTGTATTCTTGATTTTTGTCTCTAAAGGATCCCATGCTGCTTGAGGAGTGAGTGATGCCTAAATAAATGCGCCCTTAGCTCCCCTTGTTCTCCTTCAATCAGCCCCCCCGTAGAGACTAGAGGATGGCTAAGAGGCTTCTATCTCCTCCATCCTTCTGAATATATTCCCAACCTCTTCTTGATTCCACGTACACAATTGGTGTTTGGCCATCTCCAGTTTGCGAGTCACCCTATACATTACATCCCTCAACATTAACATCCGCCATGACTCCGGCACAACATCTCACGATGTAGGATAAGATAACCATATCTTCTCAAACCGAAATGGATTATAGTAAGGGGTAAGAGTCGAGGTACTAACCAGGACATGGCAGTGGTCTGATGCTATCCAGGGCAGATAACTTACCCGATAGTCCAAACACCTCTGAATCCAGTTGGCTATGGCAAATGCTCTGCCAATCCTCTCCTACACTCTCCCTCAGCCTGACCTGTTGTTGCACCAGATAAATCTCGGCCCAGTAAACCCAAGATCAACCAAGCCATTGACCACGATGAAATTCTAAAATTTTCTGACTTCAATCTTATTAGTAAAGGCCTTTCCCCCCATGCTTCTCCTTTGGTCCTTCAATACAGTTGAAATCCCTTGCGACCACAATTGGATATCCCTGCTAAATCAAATTGGCGCCTACCTTACTCCATAGCACCCTCCTCTCTCTATAGTTAGTACTTGCATAGATAGTAGATAGGACCCATGGAGGCTCACTTCCTTCTGAAATTACCATAATAACATGTCACAAATTACAACTCTTTAGTCTCCATGTCACAATAATTCCGCCCCACAACTCTTGAGACTCCATTGCCTAAAACTCCTAAGATCTAGGTATGGCTCGCCTTGCATGCTGAAGGTTACCTTCCGACGGTCGGGTTTGAAATAGCACACACACCTCTGGGCCATGTAGGTGCACTAGTCTGCAGAAGGTTAGGCTAAAAGAGGACTTTCTGTCCCCCTTTGGGCCTGACTTGCCCTCCCGAACCACTAAAGTTGCCCTAACATCCAACTTCATCCCAATGGTAGGAGCCTCCCCGACCACCGCTTTTCGGCACAAAACGGGAACTGTCGTCCCCTCTATACTGGCACTAGGGGCTTCACCGGCCGGAGTTGATGGCCGTCCCTCGAGCTCCACCATTGGACCAATCTCTGGTGGTCGTGGGGGAGAGCTGTTAGCCCCGCCTTTTTTGGCCTCGCTGCCGCCCGCCGCCTTGACCTCAAAGGTCCAGCTGCTAGCTGCTGGAGATGAGGAAGGAGGGCTTATGCTTCGATGGAGATCGTGATCGCCCTTAAGAGCCCGATTTCTCTCGCCTGGAATAGGGGACATGGGCCGCTGGACGCCCAACCCAGGCTCCGCCGACCTGCTGTCAACTCGGCTCTTAGGTGGGCTTCGAGTCCGCTTCAATGGGCCAAGTCCGGACCCAGCCTCTGCCATGATGATATCGGCCTGGCTCTCCTCGACCCGGCACTAATTCAACTTAGGCTCAGCCCGCACTACGGCCCATACTCGGGTGACTCGGACTGGACTCAACATCAGGGTGGCGCTAACTCACCTCGTCCGTAGAGGTCTTCGAGTCGCCGACTAGGATCTCCTTGTCTGGCGATCTCCTCCGAGCAACCTTCTTTGGCTTCTACCACCCATCGGACTTCGGTGGCAACTTGGGCAAGCTCGACTTGTTCTTGTGGGAACTCGGCCCCAATTAGGAGGAGGTCGGCCCTGAGGCCGACTCGGGGGTGGGAATGGTCACCTTCCTCAGCCTGCCCTCAGCGCTGGTACCCCTTGACTGTCGTATGCAGTTGGTGGCTAGCCATGGACCGAAGACTGGGCGGCGTTCCCGTCTACCCTCTCCACCTTCGATTGGCCGGTACTCGCTGTCCTAGACAGTGACGGTCACCGCCAACGTTGCCCATGCCCTCCTAGACTTCTCCACCCATTCCGAAGGTAGCTCCAGCACTTCTGTGAAGTGGCGTTGGAGGATCTTAAGCTTCTCCTTCAAGATCCAATGGTTGGTCCATGCTGACTGTCGAGGTGGAGCCTGAGCCACTATCGACCACAATGGATTGGTCTCGGTAACTCTCAGAAACGGTTGATCCTCGATACTAGGCGGTCCCTTGGCTGATCGTGGCTGCTGTCCCCTCTGCCTCCGTCGCCCTGAAGCTTCGGTCACCCATTTGTGCTGGTCCTGAGTGTTCGAGGAAAAGCCCCAATCAACGCACCAACATTGATGCAATCGCGGTCCGGTCCGAACAAAATAGAGGAAGCTTAAAGAACATAACGAAGGAAGCTTAAAGAACATAAAGACCTTAAAGAACATAAAGAAGGAAGCTTTATCATGTCCACTGCTCGCATTTACTCTAAATGAATTCTTCCTGCAACCAAAAACAGAAACACAGTAACTTCCTTCTTTATGCTTTCCTTCCATTTTCAGCATCCTCGCGCTTATATTTTTCTTCCATATCCTGAGGCAGACACTATCATCTTCGAGCACAAACAAAGATGGCAGAAAAAACTGACGACCGCTCGATATATATTGATTTGCAGCTGGTAAACTCAATGGCACAAAAAGTCTGCTCTCTGCAAGACAGTGGATCATGGAAAGATGGCCCCCGCACAATCCACCGGGTCCCCCTCAACATCCGGAAGGGCCACACAAATGCCTACGAGCCCAAAATCTTATCAATCGGCCCATACCACCGTGGCGATCAGAAACTCCAAGCCATGGAGGTGCACAAAATGAGGTACCTCCGCGAACTACTCGGCTCCAACCTTGAAGCCAATATCACGAAGTGTGTCGAAAAGATCAAGAAGCTGGAGAAAGAAGCAAGAAGGTGCTACTCCGAGATAATTGAACTCGGGAGCAAAGAGTTTGTGGAAATGATGCTGCTCGACGGCTGCTTCATCATCCAATTCTTGATACAAAGGAACCAACCTGAAGAAAGTAAACAGAAGAGGAGGCAAGCTGGCGATCCTATCTATGTCGTGAGCTGGATGTCACCCCTCATAAGGCATGACTTGCTAATGCTCGAGAACCAGATTCCATTCATCATCCTAAAGGCTATCTTCGATGTCGTGCAGAGTTCCCGGCAAGAAACTCCCTCGCTCATGGAGCTAGCACTCAATTACATCACACACGGAAGGGTAATTTCACGACTTATATATCCCTCTCCACCCCATCATTTGCTGCATTTGTTCCATTTCTTTCATTCATGCGTCCTTACACCTCCAAGACCACCAGCCTCCACTTCTGATCATCCCTTGGTTAAATTTTTCTTAAAATTTATGCCTCAACGACGAACCCCTTCCGACATTCATTTCACCGAGGAACGGACCCCGAGAACGATCCCATGTGCATCAGAGCTCAGGGAGGCAGGGGTCCGGTTTGAGATGAAGGAGAGCGACAGTTTCTTGGACGTGACATTCAGCAATCCTGTACTCCAAATTCCATTGCTATCAGTCGGCAACTCGTTGAACCCCTTGCTCCGTAACCTCATCGCCTTCGAGCAGTGCTGCCCGGATGCACGTAGCTATTTCACATCTTATGCAGTGCTGATGGATGACTTGATTAACACGCCAAGGGACGTAGCCATCCTCCACAGCCGGGGGATCGTCGAAAACAAGCTGGGGAGCGACGAGGACGTCGCGCTGCTCTTCAACCGGCTGATGATGGATGTCACGTTCACGGCGGATAGCAACATCTACGCTGAGCTCTTCAAGCAGGTGAACGCGCACTGCGGATCCAAGTTGAACAAGTGGCGGGCAAAGCTGGTGCGCGAGTACTTCAGCAACCCATGGTCCATCATCTCGCTGCTGGCCGCCATTGCTCTGCTGGTTCTCACCATCATACAGACCGTCTTCTCCATAACATCCTACTACCATGTTCCAACTCACCCTTGATCATAGGCTTCAATTTAATAAATTGGCAGGGACAGCGATGAGAATTTGTTGCGGGTTGCATGGGGGTGCTTGCTGAAGTATGCTATTTCTAAGTTTGGTTTCCAGGTGTGTGATTCGAGTGATCTGTTTGTGATATGGTGGGTTCCCTTCCGGTTTGAATTCCACGGCTGTTTCATTTACCTGGTGAAAGTGATGTTCTGCCTTATCTTTTCTGAATGTTGCTGTTGTTGCTTTTGCTGTTTAGCCTAACTTTTGAAGGAATGTCCTTGCCTGCAGTAGAACTTGAAACTTTTTTAAGTAATTTATACGTCGAAAATAGGTGCCATCTTTTAAAGAATAACTGTGAGAGTACCACTCTCAGATATGGTGCAACTTGGACCAATATGTATCCCTTGAGAGACCTCTAAGACCAGATCGAACGCAGACCTTCATTTAGACAAGCATGCAATGGTCTTTTTTTGTGTCTGAATCCCTGTGTCTCTGCGGTGATCGGAGTCCTTCACATATGACAGAGAGGAGTTCTTGCAGGGCTGAGAAGCAATATTAAGGGTCATTGAAAGATCGTTATTCCACTACCAGATTAATATCCACATTGGAAGGAATGACCCCAGGGTGATCGGATGTGCATCCAGTGGCTGCCATCATCTGCATTTGCCTGTGAATTATGTAGGTCACAATGGCTGGTGCGATTCTGATCGAATGCCGGAGTTTGCACGCGGATGTGGATCGGTAACGCATGGCAGAATCATGAGAGCCACTGGACTTCATTCATAGCCCTACTCAACACACTCCAAACCAGCGAGGTGCGCTGCATCCACATTGGAAGCTCCCAACAGATCTAAGGATCCTAATTTCAGGTCCAAACTTCCCACTTTTACTTGAGTAGAGCTCTCTCTGAAATACATTAGATAATAACTAGTAAAGTTCGACACCTTGGCACCTTACTGATCCTTCTATGCATTCTATTCTGGGTGAAAAAGTTGAAACCATTATTGTTTGCCCTTCACATGTACATCATACAACCAAGCATCTCCAGAAGAACCCTATGCTTCCAATTTGATGCATTCAGCCTCATCCCCTACAACTGAGATTTACAAAAATATTATAGTACTTGGGATTTGCTCAGTTTAATTAGGAACGTAATTTAGAATTTGGTCAGAAATTAAGAAGAGCTGACACTAGGTTTAGAATTCGACCGCCAGGAGTGATGCGGTTTTCCTTTTGTGCATCATTTCTGCCACCATTCTCCGTTGCTGCGAGAGCAACAAAACATGGTTTGAAAGCTTGAGCACGGAGGATGTTCTCGAGCCAGGACTAGAGCATTATAAATAGAACAGATATGGCTTTTGGGTGGTGGAAGAGTTAAATCGATCCGAGCTCCCATTACAACCGAAGAGAACAGGAATTAAACAAATTCCAGTCACCTGATTTATGAACACTGCAAGTGGAAAAAAAGAGAAGTACACCATGCTCCTACTCAAACAAAAAGAAGAAAGAAAAAACTCCACCACCATGTTCCCCCACAAAACATCATCAAGCCTTGATTGGAGCGAATTCCGGACCCTGCAACATCGGGACTAAATCCAGATAACTTCATTGCCAGCTTTAGAATATGCCACTAAGTAGATTTGCAGCGGTGGAAAGTGCAGCCCCGGTGACTGCAAACTGAACAATTTGCTCATGAGAAGTGTTCTCAGAGGTCAGAGCCAATGCAGCTCCAGTGACTGCTCCGGCAACTGCACTATTCTTCTGCAAAGAGCAGCAAACACATGGCAATTGCACCATCAAACTATGCAGCATAAGATACACTGAGAAGTTTCAAATCCCGGTCTTTAGGAAACAAATAAATCTCATGCCCAGCCTCTAGGAAACAAGAGCAGCGGCAATCTCCGAGGAGTGGCAACTAGTATCCTCAAGTCCTCACACATGAATTACCCTAAACTTTCAGCCTGTTAGATTATGATTTCTGGTGGTTTGCAAACTATCCACTCAAAGCTGACAACTAGAATCGAGATTTGGATGTCAGGTTACTATTCTTGGCTTATTTAAACTAATTAATTATCATGCAGCTATGCAAGCAGAATCTTAATCAAAACTGAACAGGCTTGCATTACAGAAGACCATCGTCTCCTCAAACTAGATTTCAAGAAAGTTATCCAACCACTTTCCTGTGTCCTTTCTCATGCAGTTATTTAGTGGACTATATATATATAATTTTATCGGACATGCAAAGAGTCTCATTAAGCAGCGAATCGTGACTCCCTAGCCATTCTAGATTCATGAAAACTACAAGATTTGAGCTTAGAAGGGAATTTTGGGCCCAAAAATGAACAGCAATAAGCAAATGCAAGCTTGGAAACTAACCCAATCATGAGATCCTCGAGCTTCCCTCAAGCCATAAGTTAGACCGGAATACATGCCAGCAGCCATTCCTGCAATAAACTCCTAGCTTCACTAGTGAATAACAATTGTAGATCCAGAACAACCATACCAATTAACTACTTCTTACCCCATTGGAATGACTCTTTCCCGGTGCTCTTTACCTGAAACCACACGTACAATAAGACTCTGACAACAAAAATATCAATGAAATTTATCTAAGAATGTCATTTTATAAGCACTAGTCCATATTATTAAAAGTAGATGTTCTGAGTAAGATAACTGATAAGATTTTTTAATAAAAAAAGGGATCACTAATCCTCCATCCTCTCACCATTGCTTCAAGTGACTTCTTGCAGTTCTCTCCTGCAAAGCGAGACCAGTATCAGCAAAATTAAATTTCTCAATACCATGCCCTAATAACAAACGGCACTCCTCTCTTATTCTCTCCCTCTAAAATTACCTCCCAGATCGGAAAACCTATGCTTCTTGCTGCTCGTCAGATCCGGCATCGCAGCAGGATCCGCGCCGGCACCTGAAACCAAAACGCAAGAAGACATCGCATCGAGGGGTGAGCAGATCTCGATTCAGATACTAATCGGCGCGAGTAAGCAACGTACCTTCCACCGCGGTGAGGTACGCCTCGCGCGAGACCGCCTGGATCGCGCCGATCTGGAAGGGCAAAACCGTCATCAAAGTCAGTTCTGGACCGACGTTGTCACGTTTCCGATGCGAGCGAGACGGGAGAGGGGAATGGAATGGAAAGGGTAAAAAGACGGGAATACCCCTGCGGCCTTGACGAAGCTCTCGGCGATGCGGTTGAGGAGGGGGTGGCCCAAGTCGAAAAGCCATCCCTTCTCCAGGCTCCGGATCTCGTCCAGCAGCGTCCGCGTCTCCAAGTTACTGTTGCTGCTCATATTTCCTCTCCGATGGCAGAGAAGTGAAGCCTGAATTCCTTTGGATTAATGGAAGAAGACGAAAGAAACAAGGATGAGGAGGGCCTCAAGAATGTAATGGAATAAGAGAGAGATGGAAGAGAGAAGAAGAGGAGGAGCAGAGAGGAGGAGAGGGTGGTCGCCGACGGGAGATGTCGCTGAGGAAGCGCGCTCGGGAGGAAGTCGGCCTCGCCACGTGTGGCGAACGACGGCACGTGTCGGTGGAGGAGTTAGACGCGGCAATTTTTCAGAAGGGAGCCGTTTGGACACGTGCTCGCTCTTCAGAATGTTCGAAGACGTGTTTGGACACGTGCAAAGTCGGCAATGTATTCGCCGACTTATCTTGGGAAATGTCCTCACCTAATTGTTCTTGATTTACTTTTGAGCTGCCAAATACAAACTTTATGAATCGGTAAGTCCTGCCAACTTGGTGTGAAATATGTCATGAAGTATTATTTTCTAGTACAAGGTTGATGGTCAAATTATTTAAGTTTCTAAATCTCAGCAAGACGTGACCGATGAAGAGATTATTTTTTTAGTTTCTTATAGTTGAGATTTAAATCATTTATATGGCTATAAGGTGGTACAAACTTGAAAAGGGAGTATGCTGAGTAAAAACGATCTGTAGTTGAGTCACAAATTACTTAGCCGTAGGTTACAAGCTTGATATAAAGTTACACCTCAGAAAAGCACCTCATGACAAGCTCGTATAAAAGTCAGCAGAGAGCATGTTGAATTGTTGATAGAAACTATTGAAGCCATAACTAAGTTTTTCTATTACATATTTATAAGCCCTTAAACTGCAAATTTAGTATAAAGTCAACAAGGTTTTTCTAAGTTGCATGTATGCGAGCTTTTAACACATGCACTGCAAGAGACCAAGGAAGGATCGAGCAGTATATATATGATGGATCATGGATGGAAATGTTCTTAGAAATCAATAGAATGTTTAAGTGGAGTAGATTTTGGTCCTGTCAAAAAGTTTTTACTTTAAGATAAAAGTGATAGATGTACTCATGAATTTCATTTTTTTTAAAGTTATTTTAATGAATTAATTGCAGCCTTCTTATATATATAGTAGAATTTAATGGATTTGATACTGTCAGATGTCATGAGCTTTCTAGAACCTATCCTTGTGTGGTATTATTTCATGATTATGATCAGCTTGGAATTAGTTCATGGACCACGACCTCCTTTTATGGTGGGATCTCATAATTAGATACCTTTAAATTTCTTCATTATTCTTGGATATCGCCCAAAAAATCCATAGCTTAGTTCTGAATCTTATCTTATTTAGATACAGATGGCGCTGTGTACGCATAGGCACCAATTTATTGTGATTTTTTGGCGAGATATCTAAAGCTTCAGACCACGATTGTTTCTCTCATAATCTTGAAAGGTTTTATTTCTCGTTCTCTTTTCTGGTGAATCTAAAGAGAGAACATGCGGAAGGCGTGCTGGGGCGGCTCTGCCATGGACAACGCCGCGGAGTCTCCCTTAGGCACCATGGATCAACAAAAATAGATACTGGTGAGGCGCAAACAAAAAGAGCCATTTCCTCATGGTGGCTGCAGAAGATTTGTAAGAAATTATGTTCAAATTTAGCCCTTCGTAGAGTGTTGATGGCCATCTTTTTTTAAAAAAAAAAAAAAAAAAAAAAAAAAAACTCAGGCTGCAGTTGCTATTTTGTTGGATACACATCTGAGTACATCATAGGATGATTTATCGTGCAAAATAACATAATAGATGAATGGAAAAGAATCCAATTCAACATGACAAATTAATACATGACCAGCTAAGTTGGAAGGCATGACTAGAAATTGAAGTAACCCTATAACTTGACTGCTAGGCTCTTCTGAAATTGAATTCATTCTTGTTAGAAACTAGTTAATCTGGATTCGAATTCTTAACTCTAGAGTTAAGAGTCCAATCTTAAAAAGTTGTATGAAGCCATTGACCATCATGACATCTATAAATTCAAGGGATGAAAGAAAGTATCTCTTCTTTCTGAATCCCATCTTTCATTATATTCCTATGATTGCTGTGTTCACCTTTCATTTCAGTGGGAAGTGTGTACTCAGCATTTTAAAAGGAACTCAATAATTCTGTTTTCTTTATTGAAGGCACACCTATTGAGAGCTTCTCCCAAGTGTTTAAGCTAGAAACAAAGATGCAAAGCACATGAAATTTGCTCCTACTTATGGGGCTTTTATCTCATATCAATCAAAATGCATGAAAGGTGTGTCAGATCGCGTCTTTAACAGCTGAAAACATGCAGACAAGCCCTTCTCAAATAAATGCACTTGAGATCTCGCTCAAAGGCCACACCATTAACGTGATGAGTTGCACTATGAGCCTAAAAAGCCAAGCAATATTTTATGGGGTATGTAAACATTCAAACGCGCGTTAACTTGAATTTTTCTGTGTGTTTTCTAAGTGTTTAATTACATTATTATCGGAGAAGACACATCAGACTCGAATCGAATAAGATATATCCATCATGAAAAATCGTCCGCTAATCATTGATTTCTATGTCCACAGATAACTTATCTTCTCAATGGAGTCAACCACGTTTAAACTATGAAATCCAACTCCCCAGTATCCGTAGTTAACGTTCCACCATATTTTACCTTGGTGTTGCAGAATATAGACACAATGATGTATTGTTTCCAGCCACCTTCCTCCTTCCTCTCCTCTGCCCATCGGATTTACTGATATCATTCACCGGCTTACAAAGGAGAAACGTGGAAAACAGGGAAGTCCTCATACTCGTGAAAACAGAAACCTACAGTACCCGTCTCAGCTATTATGCTACCACCAGTGCAACCAGTTAACAACAGCCATTCGCTGGTGATGCTCGCTGCAAGCTAATATGCCTTCATAAACTTATACTTGGCTCGTGAGAGGCACCTGAAAGAAAAGAAAAGTATTTCTCTCTTATTTCTAACTATAATAAAAATAACAACTAATTAAGAGCCTCCTTTGGAATCCATGTCTTTTTGCATTTTAGTTTCCTCACAAATTAGTGAAATGCCACGTGAAGATGGATGAAGGTAGCACTTGAGCTATTCGTTACCTTTGTTTTCATTTTTTTTTTGAAAACAATAATTTCAGCTACCATAAAATCTATAGACTGTACAGACAATTTAAGAAAATTAAAAAGTTTTATCATGCATGCCGTCCAGGCTAGTTTATATTTCTTCGTGGGCTTGGAAACAAAGATAATGCAATAGTAAACATGCCCTAAATTAATGACAATGTATTAATTAAAGACGGAAGTATATATAGAGGGCTATGGAGAGAAAATTTGAAATACCTATGGGCTCGTTTGGTTCTCGGAAAGCATTTTTCCTTCTAGGAATATGATTTCTAGGAAACAAATTTCTAGGAAGAGGATGACAAGGAAAGTACTTTTGGCATGTTTGGTTGATCATAGAAAAGTGACAAATTTCCAAAGTGCTTATGTTTGGTTGGTCATCCACTTTCCTAGGAAAGTTATGTATAATTCCTACTATACCCTTAATAAAAATTAGGTTTTTAATGCTTCTTTAATGCTTCTTTAATGCTGAAAGGACTTTTTTGAAAAAAAGTAAAAATGAAGTGATTTCCGCCTCGTGGGAAAGTAACTTTTTCATGTTTCTCATGGGAAAATCTTTCCCATAAAATGTGGGAATCATATTCCCATAGAAATATAACTTTTTTTTTTTTTTTTTTGAAAACTCCAACCAAACAAGAAGCATCTCATTACTTTTCTATTGACCACATTTTTCCCTCTTCTTTTTCCGCGAACCAAACGAGCCTTATGTGTTTATCTTCGAAAAGACCCAGCTTACATGCTATCTAATTGCCATTGGGAATCGGCCCGACTAAGACACCGAGCTAACTGAGTTGTTGAAGGGCTCGGATGATCGCTGCTCAGATCGTAACGATCGTTGATATATTTTTAAGATAGTGATGTAGTGGTCGCTGTGCTTGAATGGTGATGGCTCTCATGCTAGATGCTCTCGAGATGATGTTGGGTTCAGGTGATCGTGGTCCTTTACTCCAAGGCGGGCTTCAACATGAATAGAATTTTACAGAAAACACACTGACAAAAAAAAACTTATACGTGCACGAATTTTCGTCGGGGCAACGACCCGCAGTTTCATGCGTGAATAATGTCATATTGGTGGAGGTAATCTTACTGGCTGGTGATCGTAGTCAGCTCCCACCTCGATAATATATTCTGGCTTCTTCGTTCTCTGGCAACAGCGGAGCCTAGTACCGAGCCTTCTCTCCGGAAGAGAGCTCCCCTTCTGTTCTCTTCCTTTGCCCAATGGCGATTTCGGGGAAGTCGCCGCTCATATCCTCCGTTGCCCTCGTGCTTTCTCTCCTCCCGCTCGCCTCCGCGGAAGTCTTCTTTGAGGAGCGCTTCAATGGTACTACGCTCTGGCTCTTGTGACCTTTCCCCTGTTGCCTACTCCTCTGTTTGATCACTATTTGCTTCTGGATCAGTTAAAAAATAAAAATAAAAATGAACTCTATTGATGCCTGCTTTGAAGATATCATGCCTTTTTGTAACTGTCGTATTTTGCATTAATTGCTGTTTTAGTTGTAGTTTAGATGAATATGTCATTGTGTTATGGAATCTTGGTTATTTTTTAGAAGGCAAGAATTATCTAGTTTCATGCTTTTGCTTAGTAAGTCCTGCACTCTATTGGATGACTCTTGTCTTATTTTATATGTGCTGATTTTAGACTGTCTCAGCGTGTTCAGAGTTCAGGGTTTTGTATTTAGTTCGGCGGTATGGTTTAATATTTGCTTGTTTATAACTGATGGTGGTAAGCAGGGTCGCATGGCAAATTTAAAACTTATTATTCATGTCATAGTCGTCTGATCAAATTGAGCACGAGAACAGAAAAAGAGCTGAGCTTTCAACTTTTACTTCATGTGGTATATCAGATTTTTTTTTTTTGTGCCGGTGGTACATCTCGTATCACTATTTACAACTTGATCTAAAAATATCTGTCTAAATTGCAGTTAGCAGACCCGAAGAAGCCATTACTATGTGTGTTAAGGGACATCATTGCATGTTTTATGACCCAAATGTTCTCTGAATCAAATATTAAGCATGTATATCCTTTCTTTTATTCAATCCAGGATCCTCTATGGTGCATTTTTTGCATCGCAGAATGCTGAATAGCTTCCACATCATCCATCTCGGAAACGAACAGTTGTCTAGTACTTGCTTGGATTCCTACAACAAACAGCAGCTGTCCGTCTCCAAGATGAATGATATGGTAGCTATCTAGCACGGCACAGTACTGCATAATGCATAATGCACACCACAGAGGATCTGAACTCCTTTTCCATAGCAGAGTGAAAAAATAGTTATTATGATCTCTTCCAATATGTATCATAACTAGTTGATGAACAAATCATTTCTTCCCTCATTTAAGTACATTGTCATATGCTTCCATTAGAAGCCTGGCCAATTAAAACAGGATTGCAGGGTCTCTCCGTTTCTCTCCCATCCAAATTTATACAATCCTCATCGCCCATTGTCATGCGCTTCTTTGATTGTTGTTTCAAAGGCTCGAGTGGTAGCTGGCATTGTGCGGATCCTGCTGCTCTTGCTCTAGCAGAAATGGATATTTTCTGGATTGGCCTTTAAATAGTGATAAGGAAAGGTTTTAATATGTAATCTCCACAAAATATTTGGTTAGATTTGCAAAAAACTCTATATGATTTCATCTTCAACGCTTACATATGCTCAGCACTGTCGGTTGTTTTCATTTGGTGCTTGACTACATGAATCTTGAGGGTAGTGAAAGAAACAAAGATCACATGAACCAGTTATATAACTTCTCCAAAGTACTTGTTATTGAGTTGATGCTTTTTAGTTTCCTTCTCCTTTACTGATGTTGCCTCATATTGAAGATGGATGGGAGAAGTGGTGGGTAAAATCTGATTGGAAGAAGGATGAGAAGATGTTGGGTGAGTGGCACCATACTTCGGGTAATTGGAGTGGCGATCCAAATGATAAAGGTATCCTTTTTTTTTATACCCTCAAATCACTTACTGACTCTGCACTATGAAGCTTTCATCCAAATGTAACTCGTTTGTTCATTTTTGTTGGGTTTTCAATCTTCGAGCGCAGGCATCCAAACCATTGAGGACTATAGATTCTATGCGATTTCAGCAGAGTTTCCGGAGTTCAATAACAAAGACAAAACCCTGGTTTTCCAATTTTCAGCGAAACGTGAGCAAAAATTCGGCTGTGCCGGGGCCTACATGAAGCTGCTTGGTGGTGAAATTGATCAAAAGAAGTTTGGTGGTGAGACGCCCTATAGGTATGGTATACAACTCCTTGTCACCAATCCCTCTTTCCTACTTCTTGGCTTGACAATTTGCTGCACCAAACATGTGTGCATTGGAAATTCCAGTGTCATGTTTGGACCAGACATCTGTGGGCAGAACACCAAGAGGGTTCATGCCATTCTTTCGCGAAATGGAAAGAACCACATGAATAAGAAGGATGTGCCATGTGAGAATGATCAGCTGACTCATGTATACACTCTCATCATCCGGCCGGATGCTACATACAGCATTCTGATAGATAACAAAGAGAAGGAATCAGGGAGCATATATACTGATTGGGATATCCTTCCTCCAAAGAAAATTGAGGATCCTGAAGCCAAAAAGGTGAACAGTTCCATGAGTAGTTCTTGCATCCTTCAGACTTCCAGGAGCATAATTTGCTTTGAAAATTTACTGACACCTTTGTTGTTGCTAACCTGCAGCCTGAAGATTGGGACGACAAGAAATTTATTATTGATCCTGAACATAAGAAACCAGAGGTTTTGTATTTATTTTTCTCTCACTGGTTCAGAAGTTAGGAAGCTCCTCTCTCTTTTTGCTGTTTATCTGGTTTAACTTGTTGGACAACTTATTCTGGCTAGGGGAATGTGTAGGCATTTTTAATACATGATGTTCTTTCTTTCTGCATGCTTGATTAATATGTTGTACATATATTGAGGCTTGAGTTTGGGTAAGTTTGCACACATCCTTCTTTCTATATACCCCTGGCATATTGGTCATGAGGGTAGAGTAATAGTTCTAAATTTGAATCCATTTATGTCCAATCTGTGCTGTAGGTAACTTTGATTAGCAGTTTCTTTTATATGTATTATAAGATAAATAAATACAAAAACAATTTTTCTGTGTGGATTTACAAACTTTTATTATTGGTGAAGGGTTATGATGACATCCCCAAGGAGATACCTGATCTTGATGCTAAGAAGGTGGCTGATTGAGCTTCACACCCTCACAGTTTTTTTTAACAAAAAAAAAAAAAAAACTTTAGAAAGACTCTGATCTTTTACTGTGATGCAGCCAGAAGACTGGAACAATGAAAAAGACGGTGAATGGAAGGCCCCCATGAAGCCAAATCCTGAATACAAGGGGCCCTGGAAAAGAAAGGTATATGTCCAATTTTAACTTGTTAGCTGCATGGTAAAACAAATAACTCTAATTACTTTCAGAAATAACAACAAACTAAGCCTTATCCCTCTGAAATATGGTTGACTATAGAGCTCAACTCCAGGAAAGGATTAAAAAAAAATTGATTAATGATTTCTTCTTTTTTTTCTGAAATAAAATCAAGAACCCCAATTACAAGGGAACATGGAAGCCTCCAATGATCGATAATCCAGGTTTTTATCTCTATATCAACAGTCTATGTTTGTTATTTTATATTTATTTTGATAACAATTTAGTCAAGACTGTAATTACTTAACTGGAATATAACTTGCCACTTCATTGCAGATTACAAGGAAGATCCAGACATTTATGTTTATCCCGACTTGAGATATGTGGGCATAGAGCTGTGGCAGGTAAATCTATGACAAAGTCGGACCGGAACTGTTTGTGCATTCTACTAACTTTGTAAATATATTTGCCAGGTTAAATCTGGAACCCTGTTTGACAACATTTTAATTTGTGATGACCCTGAATATGCAAAGAGGCTTGCTGAAGAAACCTGGGGCAAAAACAAGGCTGTATGTCTTCAAGCATTCCAATTTTTTTCAAAATCTTTTTATCATGTTTGCTTGTAGTTCACTCTTAAGGTGTAAAATATTTGCAGGCTGAGAAGGAAGCTAAGGAAGCATTTGATGAGGCTGAGAGAAGAAAAGAAGAGGAGGTATGGTGGCCGATATTACTGCATCTATTTTTCACTATGGAATACTCTTGTCATGTTTATCATATAGGCAGATTTAAGTCTTTTTCCTTTAAATTCCTGGTCTTAGCCTTAATAGTAGGAATGATGTCAATGGCTTCATGTTCTCTCCTTCACTGACCTACATATTCTCTCCATGGATCTGGAGGAATTCTCTGGCATTCCAGCATTTTTGAAGCTGGGATTCAAGAATGGAAAGATTGATGGTGGGTTTGATGCTGGGGTTCAACTTAGTGAGGATTTGAGGGCTGAGGAGAGATGGGTTCTCCTCAAGGAATGCGGAACCGGAACCGTCGGACGGTTCCGCCCGTTCCGAACCGTACCGGTGGCCTACCAGTATAATTCCGGCTTTGAAACCGGTTTGCTACCGGAGCTGGAGAAGACGAAGAGAAAGTGAGAGCGAGCGGGGGAGGGAGGGAGAAGAATCAGCTGCGGACACCTATGAAAGACCACGGGAGCGCGGCAGAGGCCGAGGCCGCGGGCGCATCCCCTGTTTCGAAAAATTTCAAAAAATTCTCAAATTTTGAAATAAGGGATGCGACCGCGGCCTTGGCCTCTGCCGCACCCCTGTGGCCTCCACTGGCCCCCCGTGGCCCTCCGCAAGCGCCCGCGACTTCTCCTTCTCCCTTTTTGCCCCACTCGCTCTCTTTCTCTTCTCCGGCTTCGGCTGATTTCTCTCAGTACAGGCCCAATACGACCGGTACGGCACCCGGTACCAGTTCGACAATCCTTGGTTCTCCCCAAACTAATAGATTAAGACAGAGAACAACAATGCAAATAGGGGCATTGTGAGAGGGAGAAAGTAGGAAAGGATTTGAAATTGAACAAATATCCATAAATGCCGACTTTAGTTTAGGTACGAGCCCAACATAATATTACATTGATTTAATTCTACCAAATTAGTTTAAATTAGAAGCTGATCCCGCAATAGACCGCCAACTCTTGTTTAAAGTTGAACCAAAGTTGGCAATAGATCTGCTGACTTACGATAACAAATTACGCATTTACACATAACCCTCATAGTTGAGGAAATTTACAGCTAATGTAAAGTCTGCGTATGGAATGCCGACTAAGAAGAATTACACATTTGCACATAAACCCTTCATAAATGTAAATATTATAATTAGTAAAGCTGGCGCTTGAATTGCCTGGAAATATTACACATTTACGCATAACCCTTCATGATGTGTAACTATTAGAATAAAATTGAAGTCCACAAACCGTACTATTTGCTGACTTGCGCCAAACAGTTACACATTTACACATAATCCCTCATTCAGTACAAATATTATAAGTCAACTAAAGTAGGCTAACTTTACTGCAGGTTGTCCAAAAATTCTATATTTACATATAACTCCTTGTATAATGTGAATCTGTTGTGTAAAATAATTAGTAACGACAGGTCACAAGATTTAACATGCACGTAGATATGGACCAATGTGATTACTCTAATGGCCAAAACTCTTTTATTTTACATCATTTATAGAGGATCCAATGTTTAATAAACTTGAAATCAAAATAATGTAATGTCAAAAACCCATCCGTGCCACTCTTCCACATTTACCCCGCCAAAAGATTAACATTTACTGCAATGAATAAGTACACCCTTCTCTGCTTTCTTTGCAGTTGGGCTCACCGCCACGAGCCCTAAAGGGAGCGCATTCCCGCACGCAAGAGAATTAGAGCTCTACATTCTGCTGCGTAATGAAATAATCTGGACTCATCGAATGGAAACGAAATTTTCTTTTTCTTCGTTTCTTTTTTCTTCTTGAGAACTAGGAACGGAGGTATCTTATTTAAAGTGTTTTGAGAATAGGGTTATCTCGATTATTCTCTTATTAGAAGTTATAATGACCTAAACCCTTTTTCCATGAAAAAGGAGAGGAATCCTACTGGAATAATGACCTCAAAACTTCACATATGCATAAGTATAATTTGGTCGTGGAAGTTGATGAACCAAAGTAATTTTTGTGAGTGATGAATGGGTATCTGAATGTGTAGTATTTTCATCTGCAAACATGTTATTAGCATTTGCCAAGACCTCTCACCTTTATATATATTTGTATCTGTTATCATTGCTGTGGTGAAAGGTGGCAAATTACGTATTTTTTTCTTACTCCTAGATTAATTAACCCCCAATAACTTGTGAGTTGTGTCTGTGTGTGTTTTCCAACAGGAATCTAGGTTTGATCCAATTAGAGAGGTAATTTCTGCATGATGATGTGTTCTCTGTAAATTTGTAAGCATTATCCAGTTTTACTTAATTACATTCTGGGCATATTTTTCTGTTATAGGATGAAGAAGAGGATGATGATGATGTTGACATAGACCTAGATGAAGACAAGGAGAAACCACATGTATTTTTTTTAGCTGCGATGTTTTTCTATAGTATCATTAAAATATCTGAAAAGGTGCAAATCTATGGGTGTATTTATCAATTTACTGTTCATGTTTTCAGGATGAACTCTAGACAGAGATAGATGAAGCTGCTGCTGACTACCGAATTTTCTAGCCATGGTTTGTTCCACCAATAATTGTCACCTGGCTTTTTTTCTCCATTTTCCTCCCTTATTGCAAATCTCTCGTTAAAGCAGATGGCAGTACCTGATATATTGTCAAATTTCTTATGGCGTTCAATAATCAGATTGTTATCTCTTGTCTCATGGGTACCATTTTAGAGAAATAAAAGTAATGATCAGCCTCATTGCCCATCTATTCTAATTTTTATTGGACTTTTCTTTAAAATCATAAGCATTTACTAGTTTGCTGTTTTACTAAACTGTTGTCAGGTTTTGCTACTTTCAGTTAGCGTCACTGTTCATGGCACTAAAATTTCCGTTCAACAAGAATATTTACAGATTATCACCTCTCTCTCTCTCTCTCTAGACTGCAGGGAGCCGTTTCATTTTGGTTAACTCTACTCTAGGATTGTCGTATACATTTGTGACGACCCAAGACTTTATCCGAAAAGGATAGCCGGAAAATATTATTTGGATTCTTTGGCCCTATGTAAGTATCTAAGATTTACTCAGTACACAGCCGATGTGGGACTAAATACACGCCTGTATGGATCATCTCAACATTTGATAGATTTTATATCTGCTTAGTTGAAGTATATAAACGGATTATCAAAAATGTATGATTTATAATCTATTGTGGCCTTGGGGCCATTGGGGTCCTTAAATTAGTTAATGAATGGTCTGTAAGAACACTTCTTAGAGAAGTCTCGGTTGTAGGAGGCAAAGTTTGATCAACGCTGACTCCTCTCTTTCCGAGAGTCTTGTTTGGTTTTAGGTGCCAAGAAGCTATTGGAGCAAGAAGCACCTACTTGGTCTATATAAATTCATGATAAGAAGCAGCAGCTGCAGCAAAGAACTGCCTGTACTAAAAGTCTAAAACTATAGTCCAGTTATATTTCTGAACTTTTTGATAGAATTGCCACATGTTCAGAACCTCAGTTATGGATGATGTTCAGGAGAGTAACTGAATTAGTACTTGATTATTGCTGTGTCTGTGAGTGCTGTATAGTGATGATTAGGGTGTGGGGGACATGAAAAGAGTCTCAGATGAAAATCTTGGAGCTTCTTTACAAAAGCAAATTGATAAGCCAAGAAACTTAGCCTACTAGCTTTTCGCAAAACAGTGATGTCCAAGGATAATTTAAAAATCCAGCTGATGGAAATATACACTTAGGTCACTGAATTGAATCCAACGGTCATTCAGATAGGACGTAGGCAATGATTAGAATAGGCTTTTGGAAGAATATAAGCTAGACAGACCAACAAGCCCGATTTTTATAGAAAATGCAACCCAATCCTATTCGATTTCCTAAATAAGCTTTTAAGAGAAAGGGATGTCCCAATCTTGTAGTTACAACAATAGAAATATTCCGTTCCTAAATGGAACGAACACCCCAATCATGTAGTTATAGCTATAAAAGAGTCAAAAGTTGTTCCGTTCTGATGTAGCAGACTAGATCTTATCTGATTCAAATACTTGAAGTATAGAAGCTCGGTAGACTAGAATAATGAACGGCCAGATGATAGCCAAGAGGTTATTTATCAGAGCAATGAGCTCACCATGCTTCACATTAAAGCCCTATTCAAAAGCTTATTAATTGCAACTACTGATATATATATAGTTGATTGGATTTGTTATTAACTCAGCTCTCATTTACATTGGTAAGTTGAAATATAGGCCTTGTCCATCCAATCCAATTGGTCTTCCATTTCAATATTTCACCAAAAGATTCCTGCAGTTGGACTGTCCAAATCTATGGCAGTTTATGACACACGGCCAATCGATTGGTTGGAAAAGTTCCACCTGCTTGTCCAGGATGGCGGAATTAGTTCATTTTCATGGTAGATCTGCTAGTAAACTCAAAAAAAATTTAAATATAATTAAAGACCTATGAGAAAATAACTGGTTGGTCAGATATTGCACGTGATTTGCCGGTAGGGCCGAAATTGGATCGGATATTAGTACATTCATATTTATATTTATGTTATTTGATAAATACAGATACAAATATGAATCTTACTCTAACACAAAAATTTATATTAATATTTATTTTAAATGGATGCATATACAAATTAGATGCTAAAAATATACATATAAATATGGATATACATTGGATGGTTAAATTTCACATCCACAAAGCCAAAGATGTTACTAAGTAGAACGTAAATTAAGTTAATAGTATACTAGTATGGTCCTTTATTTTCGGATGCCATATAAAATGAAATAAAATTAAAAATAAAATTAGATATTTTAATTGTCTATTTATATCTATATTTATTTATTTATTTTGACATATGAATATGGATATTAGTTAAATATTTAAATTTTTATTTATATTTGAATATGTTTGGATAAAAAAATAATCTACTTTCATCCTTGCTCGCCAGAATGGGTTATTTTTATCCCATCTGGTCCGATAACGAACTTAAACATAATTTTAGTGCAGTTAGGGAGCCTTCCATTAATTTAGTGTCGTGGAAAAAAAAAAGAACCGAAAATCTTAAAAAAGCAGTTTTTGCACCACTTGGTCGGGCAGTGCCTTTAAATCATAACCGAAGTACTTTTAGGAACCTTTGAGTAATTTTTAGTCCCAACTCAGAAAAATTTGGCTATTCCCGTCAATCAACTTGCCGGGACTAACTTTTCTCCGTTCCCCTGAGATCTCCGCCCATCGCTGCCGCCTATCCTTCCCGCCACCGCCACCACCCCTTCCCGCTCCAAAACCCTAACCCTAACCCCTTAAAACCCTACCCTTCTCCTCCTATCAATGGCAGCCAAATGGCTCTGCTCCTAAGAAACCTCCAACCCCGTCGCTTCTGCCACCATCTCCTCCGCTTCTCCGCCGCCTCCGATGGCCCCGCCATCCTCTCCCCCTCCGATCCACGCCCTCCAGCTCCGATCCGACCCCCGAGAGAAGCCGGATTGGGAGGAGGAGGAGGAGGAGGAGAGCCGGTGTGTGGTTCTTCTCTGCCCCTGCCTCGTCCTCCTCATCCTCCTCCTCATCGTCGGCTCTATCGTCCTCGCCGTCAAGCTCCGCCTTTTCTGCCGCGGCCCCTTCCGCGCCTCACTTGGCCACCTCTTATACAAGGAGAAGTGCCCCTCGTAAACTCTAGATCCCTCTCCACCTCCGCCGCCTTCTCCGGATCCAGCGCGGATTCCGGCGAGGAGGGCACGGAATCATCTGATTTGGATTCCGTGGAGGAGAGCTCGAAGCCGGCGGATCCGAAGGAGGTGGAGAGGGTCTGCAAAGTGGTCGAGGACCTCTTCGCCTCGGATCGGAACATGGAGGCGGTGTTGGACGAGTGCGGCGTCGATCTCAGCCCTTCTCTCGTGATCGATGTCATCGAGAGGTTCCGGCATGCTCACAAGCCGGCGTACCGGTTCTTCCGGTGGGCCGGCGGGAGGCCGGGGTTTGCCCACGACTCTAGCACCTGCAACAAGATGCTGAGCGTTCTGGGGAAGACGAGGCAGTTTGAGACCATGGTGGCATTGCTGGAGGAGATGGGGGAAAAGGGGCTTTTGACGATGGAGGCGTTCAGGACTTCGATCAAAGCCTTTGCCTCCGCTAGAGAGATGAAGAAAGCGCTTGGGATCTTTCAGTTGATGAAAAGATACAATTTTGAGGCAGGGTTGGAGAGTTTCAATTGCCTGATAGAAACTCTAGCAAAAGCCAAGCTTGGGAAGGAAGCTCAGGCATTGTTCGAGAAGATGAAGGATCAGTACCCGCCTGATCTCCGGACCTACTCAGTGCTCCTCTTTGGGTGGTGCAAGCTGAAGAACTTGGTGGAAGCCGGGAAGCTGTGGAATGAGATGCTTGATAAGGGATTTAAGCCAGATGTTGTTGCCCACAACACGATGCTTGAAGGGTTGATTCGGGGGCAGAGGAGGTCGGAGGCCATCAAGCTTTTCGAGCTCATGAAAGCCAAAGGCCCAGGACCAAATGTCCGGACCTACACGATTTTGATTCAGGACCTGTGCAAGGCTGGGAAGATGGATCTGGCAGTCAGCTGTTTCGAGGAAATGCTGGCTGCTGGCTGTGCTCCAGATGTAGCAACCTATACCTGTTTGATTGTTGGGTTTGGAAATGCTCGACAAATGGATAAAGTTTCTGCCTTGCTGAGGGAGATGAAGGAGAAGGGATGCCCACCGGATGGCCGGACGTACAATGCTCTGATCAAACTTATGACCAATCGGAACATGCCAGAGGATGCAACAAGGATTTACAAAAAGATGATCAAGAATGGGTTCGAGCCCACAATTCACACTTATAATATGATGATGAAGTCTTACTTCCATGGAAATAATTATGAGATGGGTTGTGCTGTGTGGGAGGAGATGGGTCGGAAGGGGATATGCCCTGATGTCAATTCTTATACTGTCTTCATTGGAGGCCATATACGACATGGAAGGCCAGAAGAGGCACGTAAATATATAGAAGAAATGATAGACAAAGGAATGAAGGCTCCCCAGATAGACTACAATAAATTTGCTGCAGATTTCTCTAGGGCTGGTAAGCCTGATGGATTGTATGAGTTGGCACAGAAGATGAATTTCTCAGGGAAGTTTGAGGCTTCCAATGTGTTCCATGGTTGGGCTGAAAGAATGAAGAAGAGGGTCAAGAGAAGAGTTCCCAATCAAACTGGAAAGCGGCTTTTCTGAAAGTATGCTACAAACCTTAGCCTAATCTTGTGGATGAATTCCATGCTTCTCCTGTTCTGTGACTGCTGATTTTGTCATATTGATTTGTATAAGCAGAATCATCTAGAAAGAAAAGATCTAGTTGTGCTGTATATTTTCATATTAATTTGTACATTTCTTTGAATCCGTCCCCTCTTTTTTTCTGGGTTCTGTTTTGTAAAATATTGGAGATGTCATTTGAATTCAGTTTTATCTATTCAGCTCTCATATATGCATCATTCGCAGATTGGTTTCAGCTGTTTCTGTGTGCATGTTTTTTACTCATACAGTTCTATCTTTCATAACCAGAATCAGTAAATTCCACCACCCCTGTCCATAAGATGTAATCATGCTTCGGCAGGCTTAGATGGAAGAAGGTACACTGATATGGAAATTTTACTGAAGTATTTTTTTAGTTTCATGACCTTTGATCCAAGAGTGTACCTCAATGGATATTCTAAACAATGCTTTCTATAATCAAGTCATATTTTGAAGAACTTTTTTGTGTATTAGTTGTAGGTAAATTTCTTAAATTGTCTAATGCCCAAACTTTCAATGGTTAGCACTATTATAGATCATAACTAGGGCTAGCAAGCGAACTAGCTATTTGCAAGCTGGCTCAAGATCAGTTCGAAATTTGGCTCGAGTTGGCTCACTTAGTTAAGAAACGATCCAAGCTAGAGCTATGCTTCCCTCACTCGAGCTTTGTGGAAGTTCAAGATTCCACAGATACTTGTCTCTTCACTACTCTAAAAATTATCTTTGTAATTTCTCTTGTTGCAGGACAGAGTTAATTTTTTATTTTATATTTGACAATTGACATCATGGTTTGCCGTCCCAGTCCGAATCGGAAGGTACGGAGCATATCATACCGGTTCAGTACCGATACTAGTACAGGTGGTGTACCGATATTTAGTACGCCAAAAAAAGTTCGTACTGTACCGTACCAATATTATGCTAGTGTGGCACTGGTATGGGGTCCGGTACTAAGACGGCGAAACTTGATTGACATTATTCAAAGAGCCACATTAATATAAATACTTTGCATTGTGTTGTTGTATAACTAGATCTGCTGCAATTTTGGTGGATTGAAGAAGAAAGCGCAACAGTGGTTTCAAGCTAACCTTTTCTTTTTCTCATTATCATGCCCTCTTCACAGAACCTTTTTGCTGATCCATTGTCTATTTCTCTGAATCAGTAGCATATTGTCTGAAAAAACAAGAAAGAAAGGCCTGTATTGTTGGTTTTCTACTAAAATAAAGCAAGAGGGCTGATGTGGTTTATCATTGTTCTTGGTTTAATTTGCTTATTGATGAAACTCTCAGCATTATAACTTCTAGAATTTTTTCAGATGTATCATGATCTTGTTTACCAAATCTGTTCATTCTCATTTCTCTCCATCAGTTTATTTGTGGAAGATGTATCCTGTTCGCATAGATCATTGTCATTTCTAAACACCAAACTACAAAGTGATTTGTACTGGTGTCCTCACTTGAGCAAAATACTAGGTGTGCTGCTGCTTTGAACCATGCGAGAACGTTCATGGATGGCATTGCCATCAGCCAGTCAGTACTCTCCTTGATTTTGATGTGACTGGACTTGTGCCATATGTTTTTTCCTTCTTAAAAGATGCTGCAAAGCCACCTTGAAAAAATTCTGTGAGCTCCTTAAATTTTCAACCCTGAAATTTTGCTGTGTTATGAGAAGGTCAAATGCATGTTTTGACATGCAATGCTTAAGAAATTAAGACATTGACCACATTAGTGTAATAGATGTTAGAATACATGCCATAACATATCAATTTTTTTATTTTTTTTAAGAGAAAAGGCGATAGTAAGTCAGATGAGTAATCATATTATTAAAAGACTATTGAGATTTTCCTGCCATCTGCTTTTTTAGCAGCTGCCTAAAAAGCCTCGGCTAATATCAACCTGATTAAGTCAAAAAAAGCTTCATATTTAGTTATAGTAATTTTTCTGTACTGTGTGAAGAAACTGCTCACCAAGATGATCAACTGCTCAGTATTATGAAGACAATGGAGTCAAGTGAGATTGGAAGGTATGGATTTTGGTTTCTCATCCATGAGCTTGTTCTTTTGAATTGGAATTCATGTGCTTTTTGAGGGCCTTAGAGTCTTATGCAACTCCGAAATTTAATAAATAGGTTAAGTTAGATAAGCATTATGATTTTGCAGTTGATCATAGCACAACTTGTGAAGGCTTAAGCTGTGCAAAGTGATGGATGTTGGCATTGAATCGAGACAATCAAGCCTTTGGCGGACAGAGTCGGTCTACTGCATTTAGGCCAACAGGTTTTAACCTTGGGACAATGAGTGTCTAGAAGGTGTATTTGTGTAGATCATGTTCTGAATATGTTTTGGGACTTTATGCCCTTCCTAGGCCCTTGTAACAGTCATGCAAAAATCAGAGAAATTATTGAGGCTATACGAACACGGTAAGAGGGTGCAACAAGTTGCTTTAGTGGGGCCTCATAGCTCTGTCAATAACTTCACACCATACATTCACACATAAATTGACTGGAGAAGATATTAGCATCATTGCTCAATTGGAAGATAAAAGAAACACAACAGACAGTGCAAGAAAAAGTTAATGAAAAATACTAGTAGTAGGAAATAATAGGCGCTGAAGAATTACCCAGGTAATCAATTGATTATGCTGGATCTATTGTGCTAAAGAATTATGGAAATATGTGGACATGTTTGGTAGAGTTAAGAGTGGTGAATGATGTGGTAATGCTGTTTCTTAGAGTGATGCATGGTCACTGTTACATGGCAAGACTTGAAAAATCATACAAGTCGGCAGTTTAATGATGCTGTTTGAATTAGGAAGTCAGGCAATAAATAGGGTGCAAATGCAGTTAGGCACAACGGATTGAGAATGCTGAAGTAGACAATTGCAACTGTAAGAATTGCTGGCCTTGAAGGAAGCATAGGAGTTACATCATTAGGGGATAAAATGATAAACAATGACAAATATACTTGTTGTCATGTGAAAGATGGTTGGAGGTGATTCTGATGAGATGAGGGTTTAAATTTGTATTTGATGTTTTCAGAAGAAAATGGACCTAATAGAATCTAGATAAATTGGGCAAGGGTTCTAAAAGATGGTCCCTTCAAAGAAACAAATAGCAAAGAAGGATAAGTTTTGTAAATCATGACTCTGTTTGTTCTGACATCAATAATATCTGGTACCAGATGACATTTAATAAGAAACAGCAACATGTGTTATTTATAAACAAGAATCAGGTGTTAATTTGGAGATCTCATCTAATTCTACTTTGTAATTTATGATGCAGTACCTAATATATAATATTCATTCCTTTTGTCGACATGGTACCTAATGTGGTAAGATTTCATTAAAAATTTCATAACCTTTTTAAAATATATATTCTGATCTTCTTAGGTATGATAGTGGAACATAGTTATATAACCTGTTGCAGTACCTTTTTGAGCTTTCTGGTTGACTTTTCCTTGTAATTCACCAAAATTGTTTGATTCCTCGCAATGTGACTTCTGGTCCTCGTGTTTCACCTTGCCATATAGTTTGCCAAATTGACAAGGGACCTGGAGGAATGGATAGGGAAAATTCACTTTATGAGCTTACCCTTGGTTAATGTCCTGAAAAGCGTTGGCACCAATGCTGCTTTCTGTGTAACCTTGCTTTGCTTGTTTCAATTGTCTCTTACAGACTGGATGGACTGAAGGTTAAATTCAAAGAAATTATAACTCGTGGCTTTCAGAGTATCATTATACAGTAATTATATTCTGTTGAAAATTTACAATCTGTTCTCAAGAGTGTTGTCACCAAATGGTTGAGAATCATGGAATAGCATTCAAGTTCTCCTCATTATGTTTCCAATCCAAGGGATGCTCCGCCGGTATTTTTCCAACTCCGAGGTCAGCAAAATGAGTTTGGGGCTATCTTTGGTGACCATGCGCAGGGGTCCAAATACACTTTCAAGGTCTAAAAAGGGTCGACAGGACAGTTTGGAGAAAATTGCTTTGCAAAGAAGAGGCAGAGAAATCATGAAGATTTCCACTTTTCAAGTTCGAGCTCTCAGTGAATTTGACTGAGGGCCATGTTAGAAGTGTTTCTGTCAGCTAGCACAATTGAAGTAGTTCATAGTAAGTTTTAAACTTTTGGGGCTGGTGCATTTGAAAGTAATTAATTCATCATAATTTTTACTTTTTGGGGTGGTGAATTTTTGCCACTTGAGGGACAAGCCCCACATTTGAAGAGGTCCTCTTAGCATGCTTAATGCAATTACAACTGGACAGGACAGTTTGTTCCTGTACATTTCTGATAATAGTTGCATAAGAAAATGCTGCAAACTGTATGTGCATGTTGAATTAATTTTGTCAGCAAAGTTACTGTCTTTGTTGTTTGCCAATCTTAATTTAAATCTTCTCCTAACTAAGAAAGTGAAAGTTGGTGTAAAGTCTATTTAGGAGGTTCTAACCTCCATCTGCTTTTGCTCTGGCAATGGTCCAGCATAGTTAATGAATCTTATTGCTTGGCATCAGGATGGATTGGCAGATACTTCTTGTAGCTTCAAAGGCAGGATTGCTTGTTAACCTTGCAAAAGCAAAAAGAACCTGTATCTGCTTCAGTAATTGATATGGCCATAATTGCGATGATAGTGGGTACCCCATTATTTTCCTTTGTGGTGTTGATCTTATTGAAGTTTTCGATGCCTTTTCTTTTGTTATTGCAGAAAAGGAAAACTTTTCCATGATGCTAAAGCCTAAGTTCAAGAGTTACAAATCGTTGATACAAATTTTGATTTAAACTACACCGACAGGTAATACTTGTTCTCTGTAATTCCCATTTTCTTTGTAGGCATTCGAAACATTTCTTCGGAGCTACGAGTTTAAAAATTGCGGAGTTTTTCATTGATCTTGGCCTTCTCCCTGGTGAATGAGCATTGGACAAGTCGGACATAGCTACTTGGATTTAAAAAGAGATGCAAAGAACCTTTTTTTTTCTTTTTCAAAGTCCAATGGTGGCAACTGGCAACCCACCAGATTTCTTTGATCAAACACATTAAGAAACTGCAAAAGAACTTTTTTTTTTTTTTAACTTCGGAATTTGTTCTTCTTTACAATTATGAACATTTAGGTTTATGAATGTACATTAACTGTATGTTATTGCGACTCCTCATCTTCCACTCCATGGGTAGGTGAATCATTTCTCCCCTGCTTCAAAACAAACAAAGAAAGAAAACAACAATGTTTGGTGAATCAGTTGGACCGATACTTTCACCGAGTAGTTCTTTCATTGTTCCCTCAAACAATCAGTGAAAAGTATTTAGCATAAGATGATAGAGAATTTCTGAACTCACATGAAGCTGGAGCTGCTCTAACTGATACTGCCGCTGGCCACGCTGAATCGCCGAGATCACCCGCATAATCAAATAGCAGGGCAGCAAGATTCCACTCGCCCTTAGCACAAAAACCTACATGATTTTATGTGCACAAAATTGTTCATATGATCTTCAAACAATAGCAGCTAACCATAGAACTACAGCTAATTGAGAGAATGTTTAAGGAAACCAATACTTACAGTGAAAAGAGTAAACGCATAGTGATCAGCTCCAACTGCCAGCACCGTGATGAGATGTTTGAACAATAACATGATTGTGAGCTGCACAAACGTAAGATATCATCAATTCAGGCATCACAAATTAAGATATTTAGCCGTTGAGGCTAACAACAAACACATTAGAATTCTTCAAAGCAATATTAGCAAATAACTTTTTTTTTTAATTTTTCTGAAGAATTAAAATGCTAAATTCATCTTTAAAAACAAAAAAGAACTACAATGCTTACCACTAGAGCCACAGATCGGCACCAAGAGGCGCTTCTTTGGGATTCTGAGGAGCACTCAGCATAATCCCTGTTGATTAATGCTGGGTTTTGAGGGTCATAATTTAGCCTAGGGACCTCCAAGCTTCCTCTGTTGCAATTTAAACTTAATCAGAACCAGATTTACCAATATTTCTAGCTATTCTTTTTACTTTGTTTTAATGATTTTTTTTTTTTTTGCATGAATACCTTTCGAAAAATTCAAATTTGCATGAATACCCTCTTAAAATTTATATTTATTTTTATACCCTCATAAAACATTGTTTTTGCACAAATACCTCTTCCAACGTCGTTAATAAAAAAATATTTATTTCAATAAAAAATAAAATAAAATTTTGAAATCATTTTTTTGTCCTCCATTGTGATGGCTTTATAAATATTTTTTTACACATCCATCCATTAAGAGTATTTTAGTCATTTTAATTTAAAATCGATAATTTTTTAATGATGTTAAATAATATACAAAAATATGAATAAAAAGGATAGAATAGCAAAACAAGTATTTTACGAGGGTATACATATAAATATCAATTTTAGAAAAGTATTTATGCAAAATTTGATATTTAGAAAAAAAAGAATTTATAAAATACGCAAGACGTGGGAATTGTAGAGCCGATAGCAGAAAGCCAACATGAACCAAGGTTTAGGAACATTCATTGGGCCCATATCATAGATTCTCCATTCAAAAAAATAATAAAAAAAGTGAAAAAGAATTATAAAAAATACAAAAAGAGGTGAGGAAGGATCAGTAACAACGGCTACAAGACCCGGGGTACAGGTGGGCAGTGGGGGCCACACTCCTGCAGTGGGCCCACCGTTGTCAGCCGTCAGATCCTTCCGCTTTGGGGAAGAATTCAAATTTAAACAACCCATTTGGAACTTGATTAGGTCGCAAATCTCAAAGATTATGGGGGAAAGAGAGAGGGTTAACGTTCTTTGAAGTTTTCGGTACAATGCATTTGGGAACCCCACGGTCCCACTCATGATATATATAAAAATACAAGGAAAGAATAGAAGATAAAGCCACCTGATTGTAACGGGGACCTCAACCAAAGCCTTCTTGGGTGGAACAGTATAACCTGGTTCAAATGCCTGCAAAGATAGATAAAGAAACAGATTGCTTTACGGTAAAGTTTCTGAAAGTTGGGAGTCTCTGCATAAATTAAGATCACTGATAATTATATTTCAAAGCCTATCCATAAAGAAATCTTGATGTTTTAGTTACCAACAAGCTATGAGTCTTGGACTTCTCCAAGTGGATCTTTGTTTTTAATCCAGGTGAAATTCTAAAGAGGAGGCAATAAAAGGGAATCTGAATCATTGTTAAAGCTGTTAATCCACAAGTTTTCAAACTTCCAACGGTAGAAAATCTTATAAAAAACAATAAACTTACAGAAAGTATGGATCTTCTGTGAATCAAGAAAAGTTTAGAAGGATGAAAAGACAAATACTATAAATACAGCTCAAGGAATGTATCAAAAGTCCAATTAGGCACATCAAAGAAACAAAGAAAACAAAGAGATATCGGAGTGATTGCAGAAGGTTGAATTCAGGTTGTTTGAAAGCTAATAAAAATGTTTTTTTTTTATTTTTTCGAGAAATATGGTGGTGAAGAAGACTTTTATTCAATTTTAGAGAATGCAAAGCAGAATTTGTATAAGTTGATATATAACCAGTATCAGTATCCCTGGGAACAAAAAAAAAAGTGATGAACTGCTAAGCCAATAATGATAATTTTTTTTTAAAAAAAAAAAAGAATCTGTAGAACAGTTTTTTTTTTTTTTTCTCCCCCAAAAGTTCCAAACCAAGTGGAAATCATATGACTAAGATTATATTACCAAGTACTCTGTAAACAACATCACAGCAGCAAAAATAAGAGGAAAGACAGAAATTTTCCTACAGAAGAAACCCAAAACTCCGGTTTCCTCACATCAATAACAAAAAGAAAAGAGACCAGAAATCATCTTTTAGGGAAGAAATCGCTCTGTTATTTCTTTTTCCGAACGAAAAAGTCCATGTTTTCATCTTATTTTGGGTACTAACCTGAAGACAAATCTCACAAATAGTGGACCCTTTCTCATCACACCACCTCTGTATGCATTCCCTGTGAGCAAACTGGAACAGGGTAACACCAAATCAGCAATATTAGCAAATAAAGATCATTTTTTGATGAATAGATCTCAAATGAATTCATAGCAAACCAAAACGAGAGATTATTACCTTCAAAGTCCCAGAACAAGCACAGGGAGATTCCATGCTTGTGGAGCTCTCTTCCTCCTCTTCATGACAGATTCTACACAGACGTATGGAAGAAAAAGAGGAAAGAATAATAGAAGGAGGAGAGCAAGAGGAAGCCATCCTCCCATCATCTATAAGCAATCTAATTTCTTCTCTTTCTCTGAGTTCCATCTCCCTCTCCCTCTCTCTCTCTCTCTCTCTCTCTCTCTCTCTCTCTCTCTCGCTGGAGTTTAAATAAAGCGAAGCATAAGTTAAATGGACATTGGATGCCATCTACATTTAGGAAATGTCGAACATGTCCCTTGGGAGCAACTCAGAGCCACGCGGTTTTTTTTCTTGACTTGGTTGGCGGTTGGACGGCGGTTGGATGTATGGCTGGCCAATAAGAACGGACATTTCAGTGGGCTTGACTTGAATTTTCCTTCCCAATTAAGGATGAGAATATAAGAAGCTTCGCTTGCCAGATTGGCAATAGATGGTTACAATGGCTGAGACCAAGTCTGAGATTGCACAAAATCATGATTTAGATTTTTGAACTTGTATAAGAGAATGTACCATCAACATCAGATTGAAGAGAAGATCCACTAGGTTATCCGCTCAATGAAGTTTGATGATCACCACAAAATTTTGTCGTGATGTTCGAGTTAGACCTTTTGCCGTCTTTCTGCAAATTGTGCAAATCATCGTAAACTCTCACCTCAAAATTTAGTCATAATGTTCGAGTTAGACATTGTGTAGTCTTTCTGTAAATTGTGCAAATCATTCTAATCTTTTACCTCAAAATTTAGTCATGATGTACGAGTTAGACCTTGTGCAGTATTTCTACAAATTGCATAAATCATCATATTTATTATTTATCTTAATATGTGAAAAATCTCTTTAATTCATACCATTTTTTGCATGTTCGATTGTGAATACTGATATTATGTAAACTACATGTGCCTTAAATTTTGTATGACTGATAAGGATAAAAAAAAACAAAATGTTTGCAACTCATGCAATATATTAAGCAGAAGTTTTAGAATTAAGGCACGTGTCGCTTGCATGCAGATGTATATATGTATATTTAATAATGGGATCATGTTACATAGGATTCTTTATATGCAATTTTATTCTTTGGCCTTCATACATTATTACTTTCCTCTCAATGGCTGCATTAATTATTTAGGAATATAATTTTTTATTTTAGAAAATATGTAACGCCAATAAGATTGCAATTATGAAATAAAGCCAAGAGGACCAGAGGCGCCGTTGTATAGGGTTGTCAGCAACCAACCCATTCTTTTTTCCCCCTTTTCTTTTCACCCCTTGAAGATTTAGGAACCCTTTTGATGAAATTTCATTAAGCTTGAAAAAGAAAACTAAATACAAGCTTAAATTTTCTATTACCCTTGTTTGTTACTCGACGACAACGGCACAAGCATAACCAAAATTCTGAATCTTGCTATTTGCAGTCACCTTTCTAATTTCTTATTTATATTTACCTTTCGGTTTTTTTAAAGCGAAAAATATCCAATTTTTTGTAAGAGCACATTTCATTACTTTTATTACCATCGCTACTATTTTTTTTTCTTTTTCCAAATTCGACGAAAACATCTGTTTTCAAACCCTACCTTACAATGCAAACATGAGTCATCCTGCAATCTCAATCACTAGCCATCACTATACTCTCAATTGAATTAACTCTCCCTGCACTTCCTAAATTTACCCAAATCCCACCCTTCAATTTTACTTGTGTGGCAACCACCTTGTATGTTAATTTGTGCCCTCCTCTTGAATCACAATTCACACAATAAACCAGACCTTGCAATTTTGAGTTGTAATAAACAAAGCACTTCCAAATTTCTTGCACGTTTGTGTTGCTACGAAATTAATTAACAGTACTGTAACCCCGTACCTAATACTTGTTTGAGCATCTGCCTGCTTTTACATCAAACTATTCGTTTACAATTAAATGGCTGATATTTTAGAGTCCACCCCCTATTCCTCTGCAGCCTACCTAAGATTTGGACCACGTCCATTTGCCAATTGCTCCCTTGTAGTATACATTGTTCCATATCTTGGTTTCACTCGGTTTCATGTCCTAATTAAATGCCGAAAGCTATGCCTTGCACGAACGGACGCGGTGCGCAAATGGCAGCCGGCCAAGTTTGCGCTGGTTTTTTAATGCATGGATTGTACCACCCCTAGTTATAGGTAGGAAAAACTCATAAAGCCATGCTGTTAACTCATCAAGGAAGCACAAGGGAACGGAGCGTTTGTTTCCAATCAAGTGATTTCAGATTCGAAATGCACGGATATTGATTAAATTTGGGGACCAGATGCCCCTAGTCTGGACACGGGGTCTGGAAGCGCTACTGATCGGCTGGTAGCCTGGATGGTGCCAAGTGTGACGTACTCACATGGAGGGTTGGGTCGAATAACCGGCTGGGATGCCCAACATACGGTCATTTCTATCCGCATCGAACATTATCCTGGCGGGATGGGGGCCCAGTGGGGGCTGCTACGCGGGGGTGGGCTTGTCCCTTCCCCTTTGCTTTAGCAAAAAAAAAAAAGGGAAGCACCAGGGATTGGCGTGCACCATCATAGTCGATTCATCTTGATGTATCGCTACAGAAATGAATTGTTGCGATCGAACGATGTGGATGGCTATATGATGCATATCGTGTAGGATATAATTTTTCTCGCATGAAGAAAATGAGTTGATTGGCATGGTACACAGCTATGTTGGTGCACTCTTCCACTGAATCTCTTCTTATTTGTCGACCAAGGTTTCAATTAGGCGTTAGATATATGTGTTGGTTTTCTTTTGGGCTTAGCATGATAGAGACAAACTGATATCAATTAAACAATCATGACTCGGTTGGTTAAGGTTTTGCAGGAGAAAACAAGAAGGTCTCGAGTTCGGGTCTTGTATTGCTGCATGTGGGCTAAAAATGTGCCATTCATGCAAGTTTAAGGCATGGAACCTCTTAGCTTGTGCTTGCAGTTGAACATGGCCTTTATTGCGGAAGTCTTTGATTCATCAGGAGGAAAACTTGTGCTCGTTACTTTTTGTGGCTGTTACAAGTTACCTTCCACCATGCACGTTTATTAACACAATTGTTCTACAACAATTGTTAGGTTGATAATTATATTTTTTTAATCTTGGCCTATCCAAATGTCATGTATTGGCTGTCTTCCTTTACCCTAGCCTACAATATGATCTTCTTCATTTTGAAAA
>JAOXJJ010000627.1:7172804-7220910 GCA_025769935.1 Phoenix roebelenii | reverse complement strand
AATTTTAGATATTTTAAAAACATTAAAACTCTTATCTTTTCCGGACGCTTTTTTCAAAAAAGTTGGGACTATTTTGAAAAAAAAAACCTTAATTCTAGTTTCCATAGGAATGCGATGTTTTTAAAACATCGCATCTTCAGAAACGCTGCACAGTATTGGTCTTCCGAATAGAGTCTATAAATAGACTTCTCCGGGATAATTCAAATCTAATCCAACCTCTCTTTCTCACTAGTAATTTGTCTTCCGAGAGTTTCTTCCACAGACATAGTTCTTTTATTTTTGAACTTTCTACCTTCTATATTTTTTAATAATTGAAGGAGTCGGTCGGATCAAGCTTTCCAGCGATCGTGCTCGTTAGAGGAGAATCAGACTGAGCTAAGTTGTTGTACCTTGAGGATGAGATCGCTGCAAACCCACACGTAGGGGGCGAATCATGTTCTTAGAGCAGTGCACGCCTCGATCTAAACAAACTCTTTTAAATCTTCAATATTTATTTTAGTATATTATTTTTTTATAAAATAATAATATAGCAATTTCTAGATAATAAATTTTCTACAATCTTTCCTCCTCTGATGAGGTGGTGGTGATGGCCAATGGCCCAACTAGCTTCACCAAGGGCTAAGCCGGCCCTTTGGTGGGTTCTTGGCTCCTGTCCTTGTTCATATGCTACATTAATATGCTTTATGTCATATCCTTGGGAATAGGGGAAAAAATTGCTGGTCAACATAGGCGAGCCTACCATACGGCTAACATGACGATCCCTTGGCAAGGAAGGCCATAAGACCCATAACGGAAGGCCAAAAGGCCCGTTGAGAGAGAAAATTATTAATGAGAGGATAGGTCTTCATGATAATTTTTTTCAATGCTCAACAATAAAAATTTATTTTATAATTTTTGACTAAGAAATGGTATAGCAAGCAATGATGGATGAGGTGGTGAGTGCATATCTCATATATATTATAGGTGAAGTTCCCGGTCATTTCCATCTAGGTGGAAACAATACATTAAGGCATTGTTGTCCGTCCATATAGCGCAAAAAAAAAATTGACCTAACCCCTTAACTCATGCATTTTGCAACCAACCAACATTCGTGCCATCTCCATAAAAAAGGTGTGGTTAACTGACGAGCAGCCAAATAACAATTTCCAGCTTTATAGTTGACTGCTTATTATAAGGCATAGACATTTCTGCTATTCAGTGATGTGTGACTAAATTCGAGAACCACACCCACAACAGGTGGATATTGGCACTTAACTTTAACCACCACCCTCGGTAGTTATCCAAAAAACAAACTGAGCTTGAGCCTTTAGCTATGTATGCTCAAACTAAACTAGCCAAGTTTGTAGACAGGCCCTTCTTACCCCATCTACATTGCATCATCTTGATCTAACCTTATGGTTGCAATAGTTTTGATATTATTTTTTTAAAAAAAAATTATTGTCTCCTTTTGAATCGGTTTTTTGAATTCTACCTTCTAAAGATGAGACTTGGCCTAATCAAGAATGAGTTTGGTTAGACTGGCTTGTCTATATACATATATATTCTTAGAAGAAGATGGGAACCCTTGAGGTTTTAAAATCAGAAATATGACAGGAATATTTGGGATAATAGAGACCCATTCTTCCCATAAAAAATTGGATCCCCAAATTATGACTGAAGGAGCGTTTTGAGGGGAATTTAAGATCCTTGTGTTTCCTTTCGTTTCACAATTTCCACTACAAAAATATTTCAATGACCTTTTTTTTTTGAAATTCCTTTTCTTTTCCATTCTTCCTAAGAGGAAATTAAAGAAGGGGCCTGACCCTGCCAGCTTTATTTTTTTCTTAGAATATTCCAAATTTGAAGGGAAGAAGAGAATAATAAGAATGAATAAGAAGCAGTTTCATACTTCCGTGGCAAAGAATACAAACTGGAGGATCAGGCCAATTTTTTTTTTTTCCTCAAACTATCAGCTGTTAAGATCCTTCCATTTGGGACTAACCATAAAAAAGATTTTAATCTTGTCAGGTGTTATAGCCTTCCGAGAAAACCTTTTGTCAAATTTGCCACTGAAGTTTACGGATCAAAAAAAAGTTTGTCTGTACAAATTTTAAGACAAGTGAAGTTTGATATGAACCAAGGCCCCTGCTGCCTTCTTTAGGCAAATGATGGGTATAAAGATGCAAGAAAAATGAGTACTACGTGCAATGCAGCTGACATGAAATACTGATGGCTGCATTCTCCCATCTAACCAATATATATATATATATATACTTACGTAAAATTCATATAAACTTGATCAATATAGTCCAACTTTTGCAAAGCCCTCTTCACTTGTTTCTATCCTCATATATGTTAGCATAATTTTAAGAATCACATAACAATCTGTATCAGTTCATAATATTTTTCTTTATTAACGTGATGTTGTATAGGTTTGTATTATTTTTATTTATTAGCATGATTTTGTCAGAATAATTTTAGAAAACACGTAATAACTTATATTAGCCAGTAATATTTTTTTTTATAGGCGTGATCTATACACTAGTATATATAACTCTTGAGGTACACCGAATGAGATGGAACAAAGATATAAATTTCTCTCTCTCTCTCTCTCTCTCTCTCTTGTTTTTTTCTTCTTTTTCAAATATTTTAACAAGATCAATATTAGAAAGTAGTAATATCCCATAAATGGGGCCAGCTTGATATAATGGTTCATCATCATTTGAAGTATCAAAGCCAGCACTAGCTCTTTCCATGCCTCATCATTTTGAAGAGGTTGTGAGATGATACTGAATGGGTTGCAACTTGAATTTCAGAGGCGTTTCCAAGGGGTCTCAAAACTCGTTACAGTCCTGGGCCGAGCAGATATATTACTATTACCCCGTGACCGTAGAAAGAAACAAGGAAGGGTATTAATGGGATAGAACAGCATAATGAAGTGTGTGGTTGGAGCTTTAATAAAAGAAGAGAGAGGAAGGAATCCCCTATTTCTTAAGAGGAGGGATTTGAATGCCTTTGCGTGCAGCGGTTCAGCGAACAGAGGTGTCTTCAAACTTCGAATGGGTCATTAACACCAATTCTATAAGTGGAGAAGCTTTGCTCGGATGGGGATTAGGTGGGCCAATGTGGCTCATGACTTCATCCATTTGCCTTCCAATTCGTACTTTGTTTGGTGTGGGAGGGGCTGATCAATTGGGATTCTTGTTCTTATCCCCTCACCTGGCCTTATCAGCCAACGTGCATGATGGGGGTAGAGGGGGATAGATGGGTCTAAATTTAGATTTTTTTTTTTTTTTTTTTGTTTCTTCCTGATGTTTCCTTCATAGGGCCCAAAGAAAGGAATGCAATTTTGCCGACATTAATCTATGCATTATTTTTTTCAATATTTTATATTTGAACCAAGTCCATTCCAATGGTCATTCTCTTCTACTTAGCAACCATAGATTCTAGATACAATTCGTTATTGGTATATAATAAAAATCTGAATTTGAATAAGTAAGAACTCTCTCTTTCTCCCTTTTTTTTATTTAGATAAGTTAAAAGATAAATTAGGAATATTAGACGTAAACTATGCTTGAGCTGATGGATGAGAAGGGAAGTCATGAACTTAGGTTGATAGAACACAAAATAAATGGCTAGAAAAAAGTTCTTAGTCCCTGCGGTAACCTAAGTATTTTTCTGAATTTTAGTTAACAAAATATCCTACTTAATAGTCATGTCGCCCTCGATGTTGCTCTCAGCTTTGTATCTTATCATGCAATTAACACATTAAACTTGTCCGTGCCTCATATATGATAAGATTAATTCAAACTTATCACCTCACACCTACTCTTGCCAACTAGTAATCTTCCGTCATGCGATCTTGAATACTTTAATTAACACGTCATCATTCATAACCGACACATGGTCTCCCCGAGAATCTTTACAAGTAATTCTACTTGGTGTTGCAACATAGCTTCTTCTAAAGGCCAGGATTAATAGGAAAAATAGAAGATATAATTAGGATTATATATTTAAAATCTATCTATTGTATATTCAGTATGGAACTAGATATACGTCAGCATAAATTCTCATATTTATTATTTTTTTTATTTCTGTTGAGTGAAAAGTATCATGAGATGGTGGTCAGTTGCATGTATCATCATTGGATAAAGAATCATTTGAACCTTTTTTCAAGGGAAGCCATCACTAAAAAAAAAACATTAAAGATAACAACGTCAAACCAATGTGGCTTACGGCATCAAAAGAACCGTGCAGGTCCTTCCAGCCTCCATCCCTTGCATTGACCTTCTCTCTTCAATGTGGATGTGCTCTCAAACCGCACACGTGGACATATACTTGAAAAAGCTGATATGGACTCGTCGATGGATGCATATGATTTGATTTGCACGGCAGCAATGGGTTTTTGGCCACGCAATTGGGATAGGGTTGGAGGGCCAAACGCAATTGGGATAGCGTTGGAGGGCCAATGGCATTGCATGGTTCAAAGAAAAAGATCAAAGAAGCAAGATCAAAGAAAGTGAAAGATAAAAATAAAAATTAAAAAAAACACAAAAAGATCTCTAATTCTATTAAATGGAAAGAGAAGTGAAAACTCAACTTCTTCAAATATTAGAAAAAAATAAAAAATAAAAAATTGATTTTTCGAAAGTTACAGAGAGAAAAAATTTGATTCTGCATACTTATTTTTGACAATCATATTAAAAAAGGAAATTTTGCATATATTTTGCATGTACAAAAAAGAAAAAAACATAATTTCTTTTTAGTAGGACTCTTTAAAAAGGAAAAAAAGAACATACGCATAAAAAATAATTAGATTAGAATTAAAAATTGTTCAAAAATTCTGCATCTTTTTTCTGGAAATTATATACACAAAAAAGAAAAAAATAATTCATTTGCAATATCTTCTCCACAAGTAAATTAGATTTTTAGTGGGACTTTTCGAAAAGGAAAAAAACTTTTTTTCAAAAAGGAATGTTCAAAAAGAAACTTCTTATTCCTTTTGGGAACTCCATACGCGCAAAAAAAAGGGAAAAATAATCTATTCGTAATAATTTAGTTTTTTAGTGAGATTGATCAAAAAGAAAAGAACATTCAGAAAATAAAATAATACCATGTGCATAAAAATATTGTGTACAAAAAATAGTAACAATTACAGGAAACCATGCAGAAAAAAAGAAGTCCACACTCACAAAAAATATCTGAAAATTTTAAAATAAATTCAAGAAAAGTAAAAAAAAGAAAAAAAATATGGCATTCTGAAGTTGCGTAAAGGAAGAGGAAGTTAAAAAAACTGCGCTTCTTATTTCTTTTGGGTACTTAAAGAAAATAAAAGGTTATCTTTTTATTTATTCTTGGAAAAAATTTGAACTTGAGCTTAGTGTCATGGTGATTAAAGGTAGTGGGAGACCAAAAAAAAAAAAACATACCTCTATTTCTTCCTATAATTAAAGACCATTCCATACTACGGGGATCCAAACGATTAGAAGGGTTAGCATTGCACTTTTTTTATTTTATTTTTTAAATTCTTATTATTCTTTTATTATATAAAATTATATTTTTATTTTCATTGTCATCCCATGCATCGCATGGGTATTATTAAAGGTATCTAACAGAGAGTTGCAGAAGAGGGTTATTTAGGGTTCATGAGAGGTTCTTGTGTGGTTGGGTTCGAGATCCAAATATGAAACCTTCTCTTAATAAAGGGTCGGGCCCATTCAAAACTTCACATATGATCCATCCCGGCTCTCAACATGGGCCAATTGCGATGTACATAATTAAATAAAGGGGAAACAAAGTTTGGCAAACAAAAATAAAATATAACTGGAAAAGAAATTGAATGTAAAATTTATAAAATGGCTTTTTTTCTCTCTATATATTGATCTAAGAGAGTCAAAAGACCTCTCATACACCAACTTGGCTATTTGGGGTAGCTTTGGGAGATGGCCTACTATATTCATGACTCAATAGGAATGTGCAGTTTACTAAGGCTATAATTTTTCTAACCTGATTTTTGTTTTCAATATTTCAGGTGTCAAAACAAAGTTCTATCATTCTCGTGAAGGTCTCTTGCAACTTGGTCATATAATATTTCGATTGTATTTGGGGCTCGAACAAGTTAATTAAATAAAACTTTCCTCTTCAGATGATTCTTCAAGCAAAATTGATGTAGGACTGATAAATCTAACTCCTGAACAAATTTCAATCAAATACAATTTTCTTTTTATTTTCAAAAATTTTTCACTTTTTTTTATCAGAAGATGAATCCTTCTTAAATTTCTACTCGTGACAATTGGTTCATTCAGGTTGGGCCAACTATATCCATGTCAAAAGCTAAACTAATTGCCAAAAGTAAACCGAAATTATATAACCAAAAAAAACGAGAATAGAAACCCACATATACAGATGGTACTATTCCCAAAGTTATCTGACTAATGGTGGGTTTTTGGTACTAATCCACAGTCACTTACACATTGTCATCATTTATTTATTTATCATCAGCCTATTTGATTGTTTCTTCTCAAGTATCAATGTTGGCAATAGAGCTGGTCTCCGACCTAAACTCTATTCATTTTTAATTAGGCATCGAGCCGAGCTTACGTAAAAGTTGATATTTTTTATTTCTAATCTATCAGCTTTAGTTGGCAGTTAGGATATGTTCGAATCACAACTGGAAGCTCCAAATCACTCCATGAACAAATAAGACCATGAAGATGGGGAAGATCACCTCAACAATATCTAGCGGAAAATTAACAAATGTTTTCCGCTCCACTTGCTTATAATACTACTTAACAATCATGCTCACTATTATCCTCACAAGAATTAAAAGAAAAAACTAGCTCACTGAAACTCGGCGACTTGCGATAGATTAAATATGTCAGCAACTAAACTTTCATAAGGTAAGAAACCCTAGCTAAGCATCTATAACAATATGGGCTGCCTTGATCTACACAGGGGGCAAGAATTCTCCTGCTGCAGCCATGCAAAGATGCATCTCAAGCAGAACAAATGTGGCTGCCAAGACCCCCTCCTCCTCTTTACTTTGTCTAAGGCAGGCTGCACAAGCCCCTCATGACTCTCCCTGCTCCTCTGATATCTAAGGTAATCTGCCCTATGGTGCTCTCCCAACTAATACACCTCCATGATTGTAATACCTTGTAGGGATTGACGATGCAAGAACCTTATGCGAAGCATCATGGGTCAAGAAGCGCAATGATCGAAGAGTCATCGACTGAAATATCGAAACACATGATATAGAACGGCATGCTACTTAGTATAAATCAAACGTGCTAGTCCATGATCCAGAACTAACACAATGAAATCAAGCAACAACGGAGGAAAAAAGAAAAAAAAAAGTAAGAGAGAAAAACAAACTTATTCAAAAGAAAATAAAAGTTTGACTCACTTTTAAAGACTAAAAAGAATTAATTTTCTCCTACTCTCTTCTCGTCTTTATAAAAACCATGCACTCTCTCTCCCACTACAAGATAAAAACTTCACCATCTTCTACTTCCACTAAAAAATAAAGTCTTGCATATTGAGTTCAAGACTCACCATTGTCAAAGCAGAATAATGAGATTCAGATAATGATGAAATATTAAAGTTCGCAATAGAATTATCATACTAGAATTTGATACCAACCCCAGCAAAATCAACTCAAATCTCCAAATAACTATACACACCAACAACCAATTATACCAATGATCAGCGAAATATCGAGAAATCCTTTGTGCTCCATGAAACTCACCAATCAAATTAAACTAAACTTTCATAAGTTTTAACATTGGCTTGAAAAACAAAATACTTGTCCGACTGAACTTAGATAAAATAAGAAAATAAGAAACCCAAGCTAAGCATCTACAATTATGTGCTGCTTTGATCTACATAAGGGGCAAGAATTCTGCCGCTGCAGCCAAAGAGCTATGCATCTGAGGTGGAACGTATGAGAGCATGCAAGTCTAGCAGGCCAGAACCATTCTTTCCGTATTTCACCGAGACACACCGCGCAGGTCCCTAGCGACTTTTCTTCCTCAACATCATCGGCCAGCCGAAGCCTCCAATATTTCTCTACCATGTCGAAATTCACCATCACAATGGCGACGGCTTCGACGCTCACCTTCATGGCCGTATGCCCCTGAGACTCTGCACTCTTCATCGTGGCGTGAGCGAAGAGCGATATGTCCGGCACCAGAAGTCGGAGAATTTCGCCGAAACGCGGCTTCGCGTCTGGGACCAACATAGCAGCGGTCCTCGCGGAGGCATCGGGCGTCGAGAAGCACAGCGATGGGTTATCGACCGGAAGCCTGTAGCGCTCGCGTGGGTTAATGTAACAGCCGAAGCGATAGAATCCTCCTTCAACCGGCGAGGGAATTGCGAACTTCATGAAGAAGCTCAGCGTGACCTCGACGAGCATGTGGGGACGGCCGACGTCGGCGCCGACGGATGTCTCTGACTTGAGGCAGAACACCAATTCGCCGCTTTTCCAAGGGAGACGATGATGCGAATGGGAGGCAGCCATGCCGATCGAAGGAGAGGGGACGAGAGGGGACGAGAGGGAGGAGATCCAAAGGGGGAACTTGTGGGCCGGCCATGATGATCCGGGGTCCTGGTGTATAAATACTGCGATACTTTCCTATAAAATCACTTTTCCCACTCGTGCCTGGAGTTGTTCTTCCAATAGGAGTACTCCGTAATTGCCTTGAGAAATTTACGGCCAGTCCGTTGCTTGACTACCAATTTAGTTCTTCACACTTGCACTGTCATACGTCTAGTCCTTGTGCATGGAAGCCTTAACTTGTTCCCAAAACCAATTAAGGTAATATGTCCGGGTATTATGGTAACCGTACAGAACTGAGTAACGTTACTAAGAAGAAGAGAAAAAATTCCTATTTTGTCTTATGATTAGATAGTTGATTTCGGCTGAAATTACATATTGTTTTCGGCATTGAGAGATGCAGCTTGAATGGTTTGGATCTTTAAAAAATGATTATTTCAGGCATCAACACTTCGTGAGATCCATCCTCTATTTTGTTGTTTATTATTAAAATCCGTCTTATTGGTGATCAATATTTTGGTTGTGGAAACCAAGATTCAATCTTGATCGTGTTTATATAGCCTTTAGTTGAATTAGAGAGGGCCTACTGTAATCTCATTATTTTCTTTTTTGTGGATTGCTTGATTATTTTGCTTGACAATTGCTTGTGTAGAGATTATTGTTGCTTCGTAAGTGATATCTCATTTAACTACACAAAGAGAAGAAAAAAATTTGCGGCATCATTATTTTTTATTGCATTTTACCAACAGTTGCAAGAGGAAACAATTCTCTCGGACAATGTAGTTAGGCAAGCCATTGTTCTGTATGGGAACTGTTGCAAGATTCATCACATGTTTCTTTCAAAGAGTCAAGCAACTGTGGTATTCATGGCTTCCTATGACCCTCATATATGGTATGTGCAATCAGCTACAATAAAATGCATCACCAACCATACATAATATGTTATATTAGTCATGATCTTCACGATGATCACCAAATCAAAAGATATCCTTCCATTCACAACTTCAACTCCCTCATCCTTGCCTTTTGCCCAAACTCGAATCTAGACACAATTATTGATCATCGGAATATTTTCTCATGAAAACCCTACTCAATGTGATCAACCATTTCTCCGTCTAGCAGGATAGTTCAGAATGCATCTAATTTTTTAATTTTTTTATAAAATTTTTACTAGCACCAAAACAAGCTAGATTTCCATGTTATAATCTTTCAAAGAAACAACCATTAAATACCTGGTTGCAACATCATATATATATTACTTGAAGTATATTTAACAATCATATTTTGACTTGAAGTATATTTAACAATCGGTTAGAAGCACGTCCATTTACAAAGAGGTGGTCTCGTAATAACATATGAATTTTAATTTATTTCTTTGAAAATAAAATGATTTAAAATTAATTTGCAGGGTCAATTTCCATGGGACTAAAAACAGGATTCAAACCTCCTCCAGACCTCAAACCCCTGCCACAAATTCAAACTCCCCTCTTCTTCATCTGCTCTCCGAATTCTCGTCATCGTTCAACCCTAGATCTCTTCATCTTGCCCCTCAAGAAATAGAAAACAAATTATGAAGCATAAATCAATCATGCGCTGCCCGCCATATGTTTTTAGAAGAATCATAATCATAATGATGCTTTTTTTTATAATTATAAGGATGCCTTAACGAAGCAAGTTGTCACCATTTGGTTCGCAGAAAGAATTTTTATATACTAAAATATTTTTTTCTGAAAGCTGACGCTTGGATATGTGATGCATGAGAAAGTAGTTTTTGCATATTTCACTCACAATGAAAAAGTAATATATTCTAGAACGGTTTATGTTTGGTTGAGCATAAGCTTTTTTTGGAAAATTATGTAAAATATCTGTTATGTCTTTAATAAAAGATAACATTTGGCCCCATTATATCTAAATGCTTAATGACACTTCTAAAAAAAAAAAAAAATTACCTTAGTTCCATGCGCATGGGAATTAGATTTTTTCATATCTTATATAGGTTTTTCATTCTTATGAAATATGGAAATCTTATTTTCATAAAAAATCTACTTTCTCATCTCTCTCTCATTTGAAAACTCTAACCAAACATGAATTATTTTTTCTTTCTCCATTAGCCACACTTTTTCCTCTTTTCTTCTCAAGAACCAAACGAGTCCCAGGTAGTTGGCTATAAGAAATCTGCTCCACGCTAGCTTTGGGAGATTCTTTCGAGAAAAAAAGGCTGGAATGTAATCGTTGAATGCCCCTTCTGCAATGTTTCTTTTGAAACTAATTGCCATCTTCTCGTTTCATGGCCCTTTGCATAGATTATTTGAAGTTTGAAGGCCATCCACCCTCTATTTCTTCCCTCTGGACTGTTTGGAGAAGAAGAAGGATTAATGAACTTCACAAATCAGCTTGGGATCAGTTGATCTTGGCTATATGTTTGGATTCTTCGGAAGAAACAACGGGAGAACTTTCCCTTAACAGAAGAACTAATATAACTTGATGGATCAGCTTGTGGCAGCTTCTGTTTAGGATCATCTTATTATTGACAGACCCATGCATCATGTGGAGAACGAGAATAGAAATTCTCAACAGAAAGAATGGCTATATGTTAAACCCAAATTGCTTTGCGTTTGGGTTAACCAGGAACGTCCTTCTGCAATTCTGGTTAATCTTAATCAGAATTTGATCAACAAAGACTAGCAAAAGGATTAATTTATGTAAACTAAGAACTTTACAAGAATTTTTTTATAAGTATAAAAAAGGGGAGGTAATACAGAAATATGTATAATATCAAGGATTTATTTGGAGAAAATTCCAAAAAGAAAAGGTTAAACTCATATTTCCTACTTTGTTCTGGGTTGACATCTTGACTTTAACTTCTTGGGAAATAACTCTACTATATACCTGATATCCTAATTTAGACAATTGGACCTCATGAGAGATCTAAGTCTAGATTGGATGAGCACAGTTAACAAACTTCAGTGTAACCAACAAAAAAACACACACACTTAAAATGGTACGACCAAGCCTTATTTGAACAACTTGCATTTGCTCAAGATGGTTTGAAATTAATTCCAAGCATGAAATTTTAAATCAAGCTTACTTCATTTATTACTCCTTTGATTCTAATTTCACACTAAGCTTAGCATTAAATTTGCTAGGTTAACTTAGGTATGTGCAAAAAAAACCCTATTGAACAACAACCCGATTTGAATTGCTTTTTGGTTCACTTTATTTCGATTTTTTAAAATTTGGTTCGATTTTGGTTTCAATTTGTGTTTTCAAAAAATTGATTCAAATCGACCCAACTTGACCAGACCCAACCCATATGTATGTATGTGTGTGTAAGAATATATGTATATATATGTCTCTCTCTTTGTACGTGTGTGTATGTTCTCATATATAAAATAATTTTTTTTATATTTAGATTTAGCCAAGCATATTTAATCCAACCCACTGAGCATCAATCTGATAAATCGAATTGAATTGGTCCGAATTTCTCAAATCATTTTTAAACAATTCTTGTAGATAATCGGTACAATTTCAATTTCGATTTAAAATTTAAAAAAACAATTTAAATCGGTTTAGTTTTGTATTTATCTCTAAACCAATCAGATCTAAATCTAATTGTGCACGACTTTATATCAACTTGGTACTCCACCTACGTTTACAAAAAAAAAAAAATCTCAAACAGCAGATGATAAACTTGAAATCGAACTCGAATTAGGGAATAGGAAATATTCGAGTGGTCTCCAACCTATCTAATTGCGTATGATTCCCCCTTCCGTGGCAGTTTTCCGGTGGCCATAAAAATAAAAATAAAAAAATTCGACGCCCATTCTTTTTTCTTGAATAGAAAGACCAAGAAAACGACCGCAGGGTCTCGAATACTCGATGCCGCTGTCCTTTCCCCACCCTCCCTTCTTTTACGAATTCAGTCGCCATCAACGGCGCCCAACCACCAAACAACCCTCCTATTTCTTATAAATCACAAAAAAGCCACTACAAGCCCACTCTCCCACGATGGCATCGAAGCAACAGGATAAGGTCAATTTCTGGGAATAGCTCGAAGAAACTGCGGCCAGCCCCCATTTTTTTATCAAACCGGCCATGCACCGGGATCCCCAAACCAGGGCCTCCGCCCCTCCATAAATCCTACTCAACCACTGGAGATCTCGAACGACGACGACTAGATTCCAGTTCTGGTCCGTAGATTCCGTAGATTCCCGGTTGTTTTAAGGCGGAGATTCCAGGCGGCGATGGCGGAGAAGGGGCGGCGGATCGTGGTGGCGGTGGACGAGGGGGACGAGAGCATGTACGCTCTCACCTGGTGCCTCCAGAACGTGGTGTCTCCCCCGCCGGCGGCGGCGGAGAAAGACGATGATGTCAAGGACACCCTTATCCTTCTCCACATCCGGCCCTCTCGTTTCCTCTTCCCGGCAATGAACGGAACGGGTAAGAAAAGGGTTCGAGTTCGGATCCGAAGGGGGTTTTTTTCCCCCTCGGCTTTCGTTTTATGGCGTTTTTGGTAATTAATTGTGATATTTAGGCTATCTGTTTTCCTCGGATATGATGGCAGCCATGGAACGGTTCGGCAACGCGGCGGCGGAAGCGGTAATGGAGAAGGCCAAGCGAATTTGCGCCGATTTCCCCGATGTACACCGTTCTTTCTCTAAAGCCATCCTTAGCTGTCCATTTCATGATGGCCGGTGCTGATGATGACTTTGATACATTAGGTGAAGATGGAGACGCGGGTGGAGACAGGAGATCCGAGGGACGTGATCTGTGAGGTGGTGGAAGATATGGGAGCTAATATGTTGGTGATGGGAAACCATGGTTACGGTCCGATCAAGAGGTACGTTGGATTTCCTTCCATGTATCGCACACGATTAACACTTTCACATGATAAAATTACGGTAGCATTTGCTGTCACGGGAACAGCTGTCATTAAGATTCGTGCTAAATTTTGCAGGGCCTTTCTGGGAAGCGTGAGCAATCATTGTGCACAGCGTGCAAAGTGCCCTGTTTTGATCGTGAAAAGGCCTAAGCGCTGAAGACTGCTTATTTTCTCTCCATTTTATGTATGGTCTTTGTATCAGCCAATGATCCAATCCAAATATATTGCTGTATTATTTTCAACCTAAATATCTAAATAGATTTTAAGTGTGTGGATAAACTAAATAATTAGCTGGAAATTATAACTTGAGATGCTTGTAATGAACAATTATTATTGGCTGAATTATCGATTATGGAGGATTGTTGTATTAGAATGTGAAAGTAAAGGTTTCTGCGGCATATTAACAAATTACAACTTTTGCATTTACTATGGTTCAACTTTGAAGCATGTATATTATTTGTGTGTGGATTTATGTTGATTTCGTTACTTAACGCAAATCAATGCAGGGTTTCAAGGCAATTTTTGTCTTTTAGGTTTCACCGTGTATGAGCTCATACATTTCTCATCTAAGCAATGCACGCATTTCTGGTTTACTATGTTTTAACTATGGATTCGTGTTGATTTCGTTGCTTAACCCAAATCAAGCCAAGGTTTCAAGGAAATCTTTACCTTTTTGGTTTCACCAAGTTGTGACTTGAGGGTAACCACCAAGTATGATCTCATGCATGTTCCATCTACGTAAAACCGAAGTGTTCGCCCAGGCAGCTTTCAGCTCCACACTCTAAACCGAAGTGTCAAATTACGTCTCCTTAAAGGCATCAAATCAACTCCGATGTTGTCAAGAGACGTATGGTTTAAGAGGTCCAATGAACCTTGGGCATAATTGTTGGCATCATGATTGGAATGATGACTTGTTTATAATTGTAGTGCACGTCATATTGTATTGTTGTTCAAACGAGCGATGGTTACTTAAAGAAATCATGAGACCAAACCATAATAATCATTAATCAACTCATAGCTCTCTTGAATGCTACTACACGCTTTAGGGAATATCACTTATATTCTCCTTGACCCTTTATGCTAAGAGCTGAAAGACAATGACTTAGGAGCTCGAGAAACCGGGTAATATCGATGTACAATCCACATGTCATTAGATCATAGACTATCACCATATAAAATGAATATGAAATGAATAAAATATTTAAGTCGCGTGAGCTATGTTTCTTGTGTCATCACAAAAAAACATAGAATTAATCTCCTATTCTATGTTATTTTCCTTCTCATTCTCTAATCATTGTAGACTCAGAAATTTCTCTTCAGGATATCTTGAAGCAAAAATTTGATCAATGCTCCATAAAGTTGCGATACAATATTTTCTGCTAAGATCTTCAAAGTTTATTACAAGATTGGCTAGCGAAAGAGAGGTGATAATCCAAACGCAAAGCAAGCCTACTTAAAGAGCTAATAAAAATATCATGTGAATTAGATTGAAGCAAACACATCTTAATGGATTAAGGCCAATAATATCGCTTTCCCATGGATTTTGATTAGAAATTAATCTGAACTTTCGGAACCTAATAGGTGAAATTAGGTGACTAGGATGCTATTTTTTTCTCTTTTTCTAGCTTGAGATTTGGAGGGGCCAATTCCACCTTTCAACTTTGTCTTCCCACCTCACCCTCTAAAGGGTGACTCCAATTTGGAACCGAACAATCTTCCTTTGCCGCTTGGGCAAGAGGTAGTACCATTTGACCTAACCCATGATGGTGACTAGATTGCTAGTTGCGATCGAATTATTATGCATGTCCATTTACATTAAGGATCTATTATGAATGTAGAAACAATATATAGATTTCTTATCATCCAATATAAATTAAGGCATTCTACGAGAACAACATAAATTAGGGTCACATGTTAAGACCCATGCTTGATTCGGTGGATCAATTGCGAGGCTCTACCTCGGTTCCTAGTCATCTTCATTACAAAATACTTCTCAATTTTTAATATCAATCCAAGTCTTCCAATAGTTTTTCATATTTGCATAATGTCATTCTGATTCTAGAAGTTCTGCATCTAATGTTTATCCAAATATTTACCCAGCAAATAATTAATATGAAACTAAACACATACTTACACGAGTTCAAACCTATTCAAATCTAATCACAAGCATCACGATCAATCCGTGGTCAGCCTCAATGAATCCGTACTACAGTGTTCTCTAGTCCACATAGGTTATGCGATAGGTCCACACTGATACCAATTGTAACAACGCAGGATCTCGTCCAAAAAGACTAGTCAGAAAGTATTATTTAATTTTTTTAATTCTATATAAGAACCCAAAATTTATCCAGTAAATAAATAATGTGAAACTAAATATATGTTTGCACAGGCCCCACATATAATTATTTAAATCTCATAAATACCTACGGAGACTAGCTCATTGGCTCAACTGATAAGCTGAATGCAATAAATCATATCAAAACCATGAAATTGACTTCAAGCAAACTTTTTTTGTTAACTCTATCTAATTCTACCATTAAGATACCCAAACATACCAAATATAATGCAACGTCATCTTACAAAGTTCTATCTTGTCTGTTAAAAATTAATCTAATCTTATCCGACAAGCCAGCCATGAAAGAATCCAAGGGATATTTTGACTAGGAGTCCAGCTGCTCGTGCCTCTCCATTAAGAAGAAAGGTTATAACTTTTTTTCTCCTCCTCTTTATCCCATTCACAGCTGGCCGGAAGAGGATAGCTTCTTCCATCCTTTTATCTCCAGAAGCTTCATCCTGAGGCCCGACCAATTCCACGTCCGCTGAACTCAACCCGGCTGAGCCGCGCCCGAAGTTTTGGCATCAAAACCTCCGCTTTTTCCGACTTATCACCAAGACCACACACGTATTCTGATCCGAACCGACAACTGACGCGTGTCCGCTCCAATTCCCGACCAAGGCTAGTGTCCGTCAACCCAATCGACATAGTTGCTGTCTGCTGTCCGAGGCAAGACAATGAATATAAACCAGACCTTCGAAACCGCGGAACTCGAAACCGGAAACCACCAAACCGTCAAACCGACGGCGAAGCCTCGCCACCATTTAAAATGAACGGATCGATCCAGCCCGTCCCACATCGTGCATCATCCAAATCATTCTTCTAATTCTTGGATTGGCGTGGGAGAGATGGCCGACGTGGCGGCGATGGAGGAGCGGAGGATAGTGGTGGCGGTGGACGAGAGCGAGGAGAGCATCCACGCCCTCCAATGGTGCCTCCGCAACCTCATCCACTCCGCCGGAGAGGGATCTACTGTTCGAGACACGCTCATCCTTCTCTACGTCCGCCCTCCGCCTCCGGTGTACTCCCCGTTGGACGGTACCGGTATGACCCATTACCCACAGCACTGCACGTGTCCTTGTTCACCTTGATTTGTTAATTACTTCTCTATATCAAATTTATGCTAACAAATTGATGGAACGAGTGCATGCTTTAAGATTTTAAAAATGGATTGATCGATACTTCGAAAGCTTCTTGTGTATGCCTCGCTAGTCATCTGGGCTATGTTGCTTTGGTTGATTGTGTATGCGAATTAGGAGCAGCACTTCACATAAGATGACCCCTTAAGTAATCACAGTAGACATGAGTTCACTGTTGCTGCATTGGGATTTTTGTTTGCTTTCAAGCACTGTGCCAAGTTTTGGAGAAGATATTGGGAAGGGAAACGTCGAAATTAAAATCTGATAGAATAAGTATCTGTTGTGTTGTCAATTCGTTGCTTATGAAATCGGAAGCAAAGCCCTTTCTTTCTGCCTTTCTTCTGGTCGAGAAAGAATGGGAAACAATGTTTGGTAGCAAGCATGATTTGTAAACAGAGTAGGGCTTCACGTTGGGAGTTTAAAATGGTATAATGTCTGTTTTCTATAATACTTTAATATATCTCGAAGCGGGTATAACTTAGACACGTTGGTTCTGAGGCTGAGCTGACCGGTCTCCGCGCGAGTACTTACACTTGTACTTGAGGACATTTCGGCTACAATAATTAGCTAGATGCTGCTCTTTGTTTTGGAACATTCGGGCTATGATTAGTGGCAGCATGACGTTTCAGACTAGACATGTGTTCAGAAAGACTAACAAAGCATATGTTCAGAGAGACTAACAAAGCTTTATGTTCAGAGAGGCTAACAAAGCTACAGATTGGTTAGCCTTGTTGCTAATCATTCTGATGGTGCAGGTAGGTTGAAGAGAGGGAGTTGTCTAAAGTTCTCTATTTTTTTTACCTTATTGGTGTATCAATATTAGAACTGCATGAATCATCCGGCTTAGGAAAAAAAAAGAAAAAAAAAAGGGCTATAAATGCATGAGATAACCAGATGGTGCAAAGAAAATTTCTAATAAATATTATTGAACTGAATCATGGCTACCTATGTTGTTTTATTTTTTTATTCTCTTCAGGGTATATGTTTTCTGATGAGGTGACTGCATCCATGGACAAATACAGCAAAGACCTTGCAGTTTCAGTCACGGAGAGAGCTCAGAATATCTGCAAAGGCTACAGCAATGTAAGATCAATAACTCGTCGAGCAACTCAGAACCCCCTACTGAAGAATAAGATTGAAATCTTAACTAGCAGGGGCAATTTCTTCTTAGATTATTACTACCCTCATGAAATTGAATTTTTCTCTGACAATGTGATCAGATAAAGGCGGAGGTGAAGGTTTCCGTTGGGGACGCCAGAGATGTGATCTGCGAGATGGTGCAGAAGCTGGGAGCTGACCTGTTGGTCATGGGAAGTCATGGCTATGGTTTCATTAAGAGGTGATAAATTAACAATAAGCAAATTTTTAACATATGTACAATTTTTTTTGTTCCGAGAATACCAAGTGCTTATGATTTGAGTGCTTTCCAGGGCTTTTCTGGGGAGCGTCAGCGATTACTGTGCTCGAAATGCGAAGTGTCCGATTCTGATTGTGAAACGCCCAACAAATTAAACTTTTCTCTGGTTTGCTGCAACAGTAGTTGGAGATTTGTAGTTTTGTACAGCTACTGAGTTTTATTCACCTGCTTTAAGAGGAATAATATCTGTACATAGAACTCCCCAGTTCCAACAGCTTTGCCTTTTCTTAAACGCAAGCATTTCCTATATTGTCCACCTCTCTGATTGTTCAACAGTCTGTTTTGCCCTTCTCTACATTTATCGGCACTGGATTTGTTCACAATTCTCCCTCCTATTAATCATTGGAGAAATCCACAAGAGAACCGTAATCTTTCCTCATACATGCATATATTTAGTGACAAACAAATGCATGCCACAAGTTTAATTCTCTAATTTATGGCAGAAGGAATCAACGATGTTCTTCCATTACAGAAGACCAAATTCTCAATCTAGCACTTCTTTCCATAATTTCTTGTTTCCAGGTCTCCTACTAATACATAGGGTGCATTGACACTACACTAAGCCTTGGTTTCTGATACCTGGTACCTATATAGATACTGTTTCCATGATGAAATCCACCTCTAAAATGACTAATAGCCTATGAATCTTGAATATTTGTGCACAATTTATCAACAACTTTGTAGAAGGTACTGCAAAGTGCCTACTGAGATCCCAGATTCATCATAATTAACTCTTAACGGCCGGTTGTCCGCTGGAGCAAGAAATGGAAGCTCCAGGTCGGCCAGCTGATGCTATACTATTTCCTGAGACCATATCGCTTCATCTGGACCTAAATAAACAATTTACAATGTAGGGAAAGTAACTCTTTCAAGTCTCCGCTACCGTGCCAAGCGATATGCATCAGAGATGCATTAGAAATAATATCACCAGATTCATTTGTTAAAACTTCCATGAGTGCATATTTTGATGTCTCAATTATACACTAGATGGAAATACTGAATAGTAATTAGACTAAAAATTAGATCACTAATTCATACAAAGGTTTTTGCTGGACCAACAACAGTTGCCAGCAAAGATCACAAATATATATATATATATATTGAAAATTATTAGCTGACAGAACCCAGACCCAAAAACAGTTGCCATCAAAGATCTCAAAAAACAATAATTCCATCAAACAACCTGCAAATCATGCACCCAAACATCTACAAACTATATACATATTCAAACAACAAACCTGTTATTGAATATGTTATTTGAACGTATACCAACTATAAATAAATTCCAATACCAAGCACAATATCTCGAATCACACATGCACAAAATCTTTTTCATAAAATCTTTTTCACCAAAACAGTGAAATCCACTTTTGACAAGAAGAGCTTAAACTTATGGTATCTACAAAAGATATGTCATATTAGAAGCAAATCTATTAAATCAAAGTTTCTTAAGGAGCTTCTGAAAGATTGTGGATTCACATATCTTCCCACAATGCTAGGAACAAATATTATTCACCCGAAGGCAGCTTATATTAACCACTGCATTGGCCACACGAGCAGACGTGCTACATGGGTCAAACCAACCTCAGATCTGTATTATAATACTTCCCCAACTACGTTATGGTAAATTATGCCCACAGTTTTGAAAAGTAAGCTTATAGAGGATACATTAAATAAAATAAAAACACAGAAGCAACCAACATGACACCTGTAATTTAAGACCATTGTTTGGAATCACGACCCTGCCTCCATGAATTTTAATTGAAGGTCATCTTAGGATGGAGCAGAATGCACACCATTCACCAAAAGTCAATAATACTAAACAGCATATTTCCCCAGTTTCTTTCCACAAAAGAACTGACAAGAATGAAAAATTATACCACATAGTCCATGACCACATGAAAACTCCATAAGAGCAACCGAATGCCAGCAACGCATCACTCAAACGATTAAGAAGATTCAGAAGTTCTAGAGCTAAACTCAAAAAGAAAATATACTGGCTGCCTTAGGATAGCTAGTGTATAAAAGCACTGTTCTGAAGTAAGATAAAACTTATAAATGTCATAATTATCACTGCAAAGGGAGGATTTCTACGAAGGATCACGAAAGAAACAGGTATATTATTGCCTCAATGCTCCATATATGAAAGTAGGTGACTTGTTTCATATGCTAGTTATAAGCAGAGCTAAAAATTTAGCTCACCAAATGAGAAAAATAAGCCAATCTATCTTCACCATAATTATTGGCCTTCCTACTTCATATACCAGACACCATTCAAAAGTTGAATTCTGGTCCCGTTAGATCAAAATGAAAGAAATAGACAATTGCAAAATACAAGGACAATTTGTCTCTAAAATCTGACAAACATAGTTGCTGAAACAAACTAACAGTGTCAACTGCTAAAGCATATAATGTTGAATCAAGACACGAGCATATCCAATGTTCTTAGGAATTCAAGAGACAATATAAAGGTGCAATTATAACAAAGCTCTAGTTTGAAAATCCTAAAAGCAACCCCATCATATATCCCATGCTCTACTCCTCGGCTTCAGAGCCCGACGCTCCGTTCTTCTTGTTGTGCTTCCTCGAGTACCTTAGGTTCCTCAGAAACTTTGGATCCATCTGCAAATATATGAAACAAAACAGAGATGTAAGATCAAACATATAATAAAAGCCATGGAATAACCTTCAATGCCAAAATCATTAAAACATGAAAAAAAACATTAACTTGGAGCAAAATACAGATGATATATGAAAAACTTTTAAATATATCAATTAGACAAAAACATTCATGAATCGAGTTCATCCAAGTTGGGGGATTAAAAAAAATGATATATTGAAATAAATCAAACTTAAAAGGAGAGGAAGGGAAGGGTAAAATAGATAGATAGAGAGCCATACCCCCTTGGTGGAGGTCTGTCTGTGCCTTCGGGGCTTCTTGATCCCGTTCTTGTGGGCCTTGTAGGACTGGTTGTGAGCCGTGTGGTTCTTCGACTTCGCCATTTCTGAACCCCAAAAATAAATTAAGGAGAGATAGAGAGAGAGAGAGAGAGTAAATACTATTGAAATCCAGAAAAAAAAACGATATTAGAAAAAAAAATTAGTCTTCGATCGTGTCGCATACGCAGATCTAACGCGACGAACGTCGGCGGAAAAGATGGGAGGCGGTACCTGAGACGACCGGAAGGAGGCGGAGCTCTCACGGGAGACAGATCGATAGGGTTAGGGTTTGGGAGTGGTGGAGATTATTTATTGGGACTCTTCGCGAGCTTACTAGTCACGCGAGAGGCACGTGCTAAAGTTTAGTAATAAGTAATGTTGAGCTCGTATGGTAGGTTATTTGCAAACCTGCTAATCCGATGGCAGTGTGAGTGGAGCTAGGTTCTGATCCGGGGTCTGAACTCTAGGCTAACCATAGCAAGCAGGATGTTGATTTTTATGTTTGGAAGTGCAGGTATTATCTATGTAAGGTAGTTTTTTAGGGCTAGCTATATTGCCATCGAGGGTGACTCAACAATGGCAATCGGCTAGACCAGAATCAGACAAGTTTTCGTATTGTTTATCTAATCCTTTTTGATATTTGGAGGAGCTCGAGAGAGTGTGGCTCCTAGGTGGTCAGGTATATCTATTGTAAAGCGAACAATGCTACGAATGGGTTACTTTTTTTTGTGGTAAAGCATTCTACAGAGATGCTTTGGATCGACTTATCAACGGTTCCAAAACGTGTTTCGCAATATTCTATTTTTTGACCTTATTGGATGTATTTGTACCATGCATGTATGACACGTCCATCTTATTCAAAAAGAAAAAAAAAACTATATAATTAATCTATTTGGTGTTGTCATCAAAGAAGCAACAACAAACAATCCGTCGCATTTATAGTTTAAAGTTCAAGACGTCCATGATAGATAATTGTAGATATATTGATGATGCATAATCGTAACTTTATGTTTATTTGATATTGATACATTTTGTGAAAGGATGCCTGTCATATGGTTAGTTATCATGTTGAGAGGGTAACCAATTTGGTTTGCAAGGTTATTTGAGCTAACAAGGCATATGAAAGTGGCATTTTATAATGATCATTGAAGAAATGATGATAATTTGGGGTGGGTTTAACAAGTCAATTTTTGTGGGATCTAGTAAGGGGACTGCCTTGTTCTCATGTTGAGGTAGTTTACATATGGTTTGGGAGAGGTATAAAACATGGTTTACAGTTTATCTATTTGCACAAAGACCCTAACTATTTGTCTAACTTGTCTAAATTGCCTAACTTGGACTTAACATGCAAGATATTTTGTTAAAAGGTCATTCTTTTTAGGTGTCGCCCATTTACTTCAGTTTGAGATACACTTTTAGATGAACTAGCTACATTTTCAAGATCTGTGCACTATTCTACATGCAAACCAAAAACTTACATGATTTGCCATTTGCATGGCTCATAAGAATACTTGACCCTCCAAATTGTGAATTTCACCTAGTTCTTACGTACATTTGCTAGTTTATGGTATGACATACAAGTCCATGATTGATAGCCCTAGGATAATAAAGATATAAGTTTGCCTTATTTTTGTACATACTATTATAACGTAAATAACTTTTGAGTGTTTGTGTTGTTTCCTTCATTGCGAGATCTACGGTCTAACCTCGATATATTTTGTATACATAACCGTGTTTAGTAAAATAAATGCAAAATACGTTTAGTTAGTCAAAATGTACATTATTTTAAAACCGGAGGGCATTTATTGAATAGACAAAAAATTGCCAATGCTTCCTCTTACATAAATATAACTATTCGTGTTTCTCCTAATGTACATGGTGCGGACACTAGTACCGGATTGATTATTTTGCGGGATCACGATCATCGCAGGAGGACAGTCCAGCCACTTTCGTTGTGGTTGGATTGATTTATGTTCTTTTATTTTATGTTGGTAGGATTAATTTGCATATTGTTATTTGAGAACGTTGTTCAAATTGTTTTCTTTGTAGAGACCTATCTGTTATTTTGTGACCTTACATGTATATGGGGTATGCATTTGTTTGATTTTTAATGAAATGATACATGAAAATTAGCCTTCTTCCTCTTCCTCCTCCTCCTCTCCTCTTCTCTTCTTCTTCCCCTCTTCTTCTCCTCTTTCTCTCTGCCTCTCCATCCCTTACCTCTGTCCAGCACACTTGCACATGTCTAACATAGTAAAAATTTACTCATTTTTTAAGTGGTTTGGGCATGGTCTAAGTCTTGACTTACAAGATTAGCTTAAATCAAAAATAAAACAATGCATCCACCATGTATTATTCTAAAAGTTAAACATCAGAGGTTAGATTGCAAACATAGGAGGGATCCGGGGTTAGGTTAATCATGTGAGTCAAAACATCACTGGCATGCTACAATCATACTGTCAAATTATATCTTCTACCGCATGCACTACGTAATGGTGCACCACACCAATCATATGCACTAGTTTCTGCAGATCTCATTCATCATTTTCTCATGTCAATGGTCGGCCATGTGTGATTGGCATGGTACACCACGATGTAGGATATAATTTTTTCATCTAAAGATCTTTTCAAAATTTTGATTAACCGGATCCTCTCTGTCTCATCCCTTTCCTCGTCAATGATGCTCTTCAATTATCGTTGCTTATTAGGTATATGGAAAGTGTAATAGGTCCCCATTGACTTCCTGCAAGACATTATACCCCACGATTTGCACGAGAGGAGGATTTACTTTCCTCCATGCCAATCCACCATTAGATCATCCACTGATTGATTTGAGATTTGTGCTGGTTGATGAATGGTGGGTTCGGAGTGCCTCTAGATGGGAGCAGGGGAAGAAGGCGAATCCTTCTTTCCCGCGAAGGATATAACCCTGATCCCCACGATCTTTCCATTCAGTCTAAGAAGGCGGCGTGCGTGGTGACGAGATTTTTGTGTGTAGACTTGTTTCAGCACCACGAGTCCCCGGGCCCACTAAATCACATCCCTTCGTTTCTCATCCGACGGTTTAAGAATTTCTTTCGAAGTCAACTTCCACGTGAGCGTTGAATTTTGAGGGTTAACACGGTCGTCAGATGGCCCAAAACAATAGCCTCATCGAACGAACGATCGGGATTGAGGCTACCACTGAACATCCGCTAACCAATGCATAAAATATTCTATGCGAACCGCTTCATCTGCCGTCCATCCCTAAGCCAGTGACATCATCTAGCCGTCCGTAGTGCATCGACCGTTTTGTGCGGTCGTTTTATTAATGAATTCTTTTGAGGTGGAGACTGGAGAAAGAGACTATCTGAAAATCTAGTTTGACCAGAAATTCTGATGTCGTTAGATTCTAAATGGACGGAGAGGATTCGGTTGATGATAACTGGATCACCCGGCCTCGCGATCCTATTGGTCACTTCATCAAAAAAAAAAATCCTATTGGTCACCCAGGAGGAACCGAACCTCCCGGTGTCCACCCGGTCACCGGAGAGCGGAACGGCGAATCCGCTGGGGGTTGAGTGGATCGTGAAACCGGCCGATCCCGGTAAACGGGATAGCTCGCGACTTTCACCAGCCTAACTTGCCCTAAACGAGGTCGAAGAAGGACGCGTAATTTCCCAAACTCCCCGCCGTATTTCTCCAATCGAAGCCCCCCCTTCTCTCTCCCGCTTGCTTCTCCTCTCATTCATTCGTTTTTGTTTGCTGGGGGTTTTCTTGGATTTTCGGCGATCAGATCGGGATCGGAAGGGCCACCGATTGCCGGATCCGATCTTATCCGGCCGAATTTGTTGGCATTTTGAGGGATCCGTTTCGCGTCGGTGGTGAATTTTCGCCGGCAACGATGTTCCTTATAGACTGGTTCTACGGCGTCCTCGCCTCTTTGGGACTGTGGCAGAAAGAGGCCAAGATCTTGTTCCTGGGCCTCGATAATGCCGGAAAGACGACGCTTCTCCATATGCTCAAGGACGAGGTCCTCTGAAATTTTCTATATGTTATGTTATTTTTCTGATTTTTATTTCCTTTTTTGCATCCCGTGGTTTTTTTTTAGCTCTTGCAGATAATCAAGTTTTAGATTATTTTCTTACTTTCTTTTTTGAATTTCTTTTTCTTTTGAAATTTTCTTGAATGTTGGTATGATCAGAGACTGGTCCAGCATCAGCCGACCCAGTATCCGACATCAGAGGAGCTGAGCATCGGGAAGATCAAGTTCAAGGCCTTCGATCTTGGGGGCCATCAGATCGCTCGCCGTGTCTGGAAGGATTACTATGCCAAGGTTTGATTTCTTCTTAAATTGATCTGCAGTATGTTTCTTTCTGGCTTATTCGTGTTTTTTTGTGCTGCGATCCATGTTTTGATTTGTGTGAAGTTAGGGTTGTTATGTTTTGATTTCTGTGTTACTTGCTAAGATGATTCCTGTCGATTTGGTTTCTTTAATATTGACTAAAAATAATCTTTCTCAGCACGAGTTCTTTGAGGATAATCAACGTCATTTTTTTATTACTATGAGTTTTTCCGATATAAATTACCTAATAAAAGGGGGACCTCTTTTCCTTTATTACTTTGACTGGTTGCTATAGGAAATTGTATATGAAGGATAGCAACTTGAAGCGTTTGAGGTTCTTTAGATTATCTTATTCTTCGCATGATTGATATATAAACGGGAAAATGTGCTGTTCTTTTCTTTAGATTATGAATGCTTCACCTCTAGCGGGTTTGTACTTTAGAGAGGTGGTTCGACTGCCTAGAGTTTCCAAAACTATTATGTGAGATCATGACATGGAATTTATGAGTCACTTCTGGAAGACATTATGGAAAATTGGGGATAATAATGCAGTTTAGCAGCATCTACCACTCCCAAATGGATGGCCAAACCAAGTTGGTCAATAGAAGCCTTGGGAATTTACTTAGATACCTTGTGCGAGACATGCTGACAATTTGGGAGTTGGCTCCTCTTGAAGTCGAGTTCGCTTATAATAGCTCGCACAACCATTCCATTGGTCATAGTCCATTTGAGATCATGTATGGGAGGACACTAGATAGTGTGCTTGATCTGGTGGTACTTCTGAGTACCCTGCCAGTTAATTGTGATGCAGAAAATTTGGTAGATCATACCAGAAACATCTATGTCCAAGTTTGAAAGCTGCTGGAGGAGAACACCAAATATAAATAAGTTATTGATGCACATGGTCCCATCAAGTTTTCAAAGAAGGTGACCTTGTGATGGTCTAACTTTGAATGAGAGATTCCTGTCGGAATCTACAAGAAGCTAAAACAATGGAAGATTGGAGCTTGCAAAATTTATGTAAGGTCAACAACAATCCCTATCATATGGAACTTCCTGAGGGGTATGATGTCTCTGCTATTTTTAATGTTGCAAATCTTATTATGTATATGTGTGTGTGTATATATATTTAAATATATATTCGTGGAATGATCCATCAACACTCAGATCATATCTTATATTCAATACTTGGTTAGATGGAAGAACAAGCCAGCGATCAAAGATTCTTGGATGTCAGAAGAGAGATGATGAAGCTCTCCCTTGCTTTGTTGGAAAACTACAAGGCTTTTCCAACTCGAGGGTGAGTTCTCTCCAACTCAGGGAGAATCATGCACACATCACGGACTTAGCTGACATATACTTGAATCAATTTATGTCAAATGCTGATCACAAAAGCAAAGGGGTTCAATATTAGGTTTGGCCATAAGTTAGTTCTAGAAGGCTGCTACAGATAAGAAAGTAATCCTGAGTATCCAATTAAATAAGACCGGTATCAATAAAATATAGGGAAATTAGGAATGACTAACATCAAGTTGAGTCAGAGATCTTATCCAATCAACCAATGTCAAGATGAGTTAGAGATCTTATTGAATCAACCGACATCAAGATGAGTTAGAAATCTTATCAAGAGGCATATTATAGAAAATATCCTTATTTTAAGAGGCATATTATAGGAAATATTCTTATTTTTGCCTTATTTGCAAGAAACAAATGCAGGCAAGTTTATTGGTGCTTCTTCCTCCTATTTTGCTACTCCACTGTTGGATAGATCTTCTTTCTCAAGGAGAAAGATCATCGTGTGTACTACATTCCTGTGTAACCTCTGGTTTATGGTAAAAAGTTTGCAATTCTTGATTTCATACTTTGATTGGTAAAGCTGGCCAATATATATGGAGAAACACATCATCTAGCATTATCATCCATTTCGCTCCTTTGGGGTGTCTAGTAAATGTTCTTTGGTGCTGTCTCTAACTTTGCCCTTCATAATCTCTCATGAGTATTTATTTTTGGCTACTTTTGATGCAGTTATTTTATGCTTATGGACCTTGATGCCCAAATTGTTTTCCTTATTGCATAGTTGGTATTGGAAATTTTAAAGAATCATTGTTACAAGATCTAGGAAATTTGATTGTAGCATGGGACTATGATGTGCAGTTCCATTTTATGCATTCATTGAAGAAATTTTTACTCATCTCCAGCTATTCTTATGGTGGATCCAAGGAAGTGTTTATTTGGGGGTTCTCTTGTTCCCTAGTGTTATGTGCCCCTTTATTAACTTCATATATTTGCTAGATTTTGTACTTGATAGACTTTGAATTCCTTTGAGAAAATGCCTTGGGGATTTTTTTTGGTTCTCCATTATGCTAATATAGTGTTATCATTTGCATGTCTATCACATAGGCAAATCTTGATGGAACTTGAACCAAAGAGAATCCTTTTGGATGTTATCAGTTGGTTTTAAATTTTAATATGCCCAGGCCTGATAGTCAAGCTCTAGCTTCTTTAGTGCGTCTTTAAGAGATCTGGCAATAACCTGAAGTCCCTTGAGGCTTTTACACATGCAGGGGGAGGGGAGAGGAGAGGGAGGGGGGAGAAAGAGAGATAGAGAGAGCTACTTTCGTCTGCTCTATTTCCATGGTTTAGTTGAAAAAAAATATTTTAATTAAAATATTTTATTTACATGTAAATTTTTATCTTTGATGAATATAAATATTAATAATGACTAAAGTGATGTCTAATATATATTATTTAATAATTATTTAGTCACATTTCAAGCTTAATTGAGCCGAGCTCAAGCAAGCCAAGTCTAGTCTTAGCTCGCCTTGTTTACTAATTAAGTGAAGCAAATTTTGATCTGATCAAGAGGAGTGTTCATCAACAACTCACTCATTTGATAGCCTTGATTGCATCACATGGGTACTTCCTGGTTTGTCTACAAGCCTAAAGTTGACCCTGCAAAGATGAAGGCCTATTGCCACAATGAATTCCCTAATATCTCCAAAAGTAAAAAAAATGTAAATTACGTGATCTCTGTCATTTGAAGATAAACGTCCATTTTGTCTTGTTACGCTGTCACCTCCACTATTGAGTATTTTCATTCACTATATTAGAAAATATAATATGTACTTACACTGCTCACCTAAGGATATCTGCGGAAATGATATATCTGATTGTAGCACTTTTATTTGAGATTCTACTGTATCTCTGGTGGTTGTAATTTATGAAAAACTGCTACCACGGAGCCAAATTTGAGGTTTGTTTGCAATGACATTGCAAGACTTGAGCACAATAACAAGTGACTTCAGTAGTAGGAAACATCTCTCGGGCATTGTACTCGCTTTGGACCAGCATGCAGCATAAAAGTGCTATTATATATGCACGGTCACAAGGCAAGGCAATCGAAACTCGAGCCTTGGCATTTGGTTTCTCGCATGGATGGGTCCCATTCGCTGCTTATGTTTGGCCAACCAATTTTTTGATGTCTGGCGCACGGCACAGATCAAGCTTCTTATTCCATCGGCGTTGCATTTTACTTGTATTTTTGGCTTGGTGTTGATTCTCAAGTGCTGCAGGTTGAGTTCTTTCATTTGCATGCCTAAAAGGGGTTGCGGGTGCTTTATTTTGGTGGCAGGTGGATGCGGTGGTTTACCTGGTGGATGCCTTTGATAAGGAAAGATTTGCGGAGTCGAAGAAGGAGCTGGATGCCCTCCTCTCGGATGATTCCCTGGCGAATGTGCCATTCCTTGTATTGGGTAACAAAATTGATATTCCCTATGCAGCATCTGAGGAGGAGCTTCGCTACCACCTGGGACTCAGTAATTTCACTACCGGTAAGGGCAAGGTGAATCTTGTAGACTCTAATGTCCGCCCCCTTGAGGTCTTTATGTGCAGCATCGTCCGTAAGATGGGCTATGGCGAGGGCTTCAAGTGGCTCTCCCAGTACATCAAGTAGGCACAGAGAACGAAATCTCATGACATTCTGCTGTGATTTTAATTAGGTTTTTCTTTAATCTATGTCCCTCTTTAGCCTTTCTGCCTTCCATTGGGTTGTTGAAGGAACGAACCAGCAGTCATGACGGTATATTTACATGGATTATGATAACAGTGTAAAGTGGAATATGATGTTATGTCTGCTAATGATTCTTTTTTTTTTTCTTAAAACAATTACAGTTTGGGCTTCTTGGCCTTGTTTCATGCGGGTCCCCTCGATTTCAGACGTTTGTAATTGGATTCTTCAAGTTAGTCAATTGATTCTTTGCCACCTTTCCATCCATCTAGTTAACTAACTCCGCTACAATGGTAGGAGGCTTGCATGATGGGCAAATCAATTTGCTAGTCTCTAATATACTCCTATCCATCTCCATGACTTTGCACTAGGGGTTCTACTTGCTGCTGCTTCATCGACTCCTACGCAGCCGGCATTTCCATGACCGTGGTGGACGAGGCTGAGTTGTGAATGGATGCTAAATAATCATGGACGGGGTATTAATTTTTTTCCCTATCAAGAAAGAGGGGCCAACGAATTGCATCGGCAAAACAGTCATACTATTAAGCACTACGGATTTAGAGTGTTGCCTGGGAAATGAAGAAAGATTCGATGGGCCAAGGTGATTACAAAATCGCGATTCCTTGCAGAATCCAGTGACCTTTAGTGTCCAACGATGTGACATTGTTTTCCTCCCTAAAAGAATCCCATTGACTCATAATAAATTGTACTTTGTTGCAAGTATCTATGTGTGGTGTGCACTCGCTTGCTAGTGATGAAAATTCATCAACTAAATAAAAGAGCAAGGATGACCGAAACCCAACGCTAGAAATTTACATCGAGATGCAGTTGTTACAAAACTATATTATCCTGGGGAAGCTCTTCCCGATCTGTTTATGTAAATAATCCCAACTAATTGGGAGGAAAAAGAATGAATCCAATTTATGCTATCGACCTAAAAACTACAAGTACTGAGGAATAATATACTTGCCAAGTTTGAAGTAGGTGCATCAGATCAAAATTATTCCTGTTTTTTTTTTTTATTTCAAAAGAAAGATCTTCCTAATTGCCTGCATGTATACCCTCCTGACTATATATCCTGGGCAAGCTCTTCTTGATCTGTATATCCATACCTCTTTTTGTGCCCACAAAACAGAATTATGTAAACAAGCCCAACTAATTGGGAGGAAGAAGAATGAATTCCAATTTATGCTATCTGCCTAAAAATTACAGGAAGAATAATATACATGCCAAGTTTGAAGTAGGTGCATCAGATCAAAATTATTCCTATTTTTTTTCTTTCAAAAAAAAATATCTTCCTAATTGCCTGCATGCATACCCTCCTGACTATACTATCCTGGGCAAGCTCTTCCTGATGATCTGTTTATCCATACCTCTTTTGTGACAACAAAACAGTATTATGTAAACAAGCCCAACGAATTGGGAGGAAAAAGAATGAATCCAATTTATGCTATCTACCTAAAAATTACAAGAAGAATAATTTACATGCCAAGTTTGAAGTAGGTGCTTGAGATCAAAATTATTCCTGTTTTTTTCTTTCAAAAAAAAGATCTTCCTAATTGCCTGCATGTATACCCTCCTGATCTCAGCGACACACTGCCTGATCCATCCACTCATTCTTTCAAAGCATAAAAACAAGCTAATGCAACTTTTCGGACCTTTCATTTAGCGGCACCCCTGAACTGATCATTTATAAATTGCTATATATTCTTTCCACTAAAACCGCCCGCTTCTGCTATCTCATGAACCCCAACAAAATTAACAGTACAACATGCAAGACCAAGAGTCTCCACTGATTATGTAAAAAGAGTAACAACATCTCTTCTATATCCCCTAACTATTAACATCCTTGGCACATTTTCAACCAGCAGATCCATATACTCCATGTAGAAGTATGCTGGATGGTCCAAAGGTGGAGGCGGGAGGCTTACAAGCACCACAGCAGCCATCCGTGAGTATCTTAGTATAGTTGAATTTAACTTGAGAGTCGTGTAAAGAAACTTATCCACCTGTTGCTCATTCACCACTACGGGCTTCCCTTCTGCCATCAGTGGATTCCCTTCTCTCCTTGCTGTTTCCTTCATCTCTGCAAGATATGCAGCAATCCGCCGCTGTGCACTTGTGAATGCCTCCAGAGAGTCATCCTGCTGGGGGCCACTCTCAACATGCGCCTCCCATGACTTCATTGTTACAACAATTACCTCAGCCTGCATCCGGAGATCATACAGGAACTTTTTCACATCAGCCTTCAGTTCTTCAGCTTCCACGTCTTCTTCAGCAATGCAGAAAACTTGTATCTTACAACTCTCAAAACTCTCTTTTGTCAGCAGCAGTTGGGACAGAAGAAGCATCAGGCCTCCATCCCTCACAATCCAATACAGGTCAATAGTTCCATACTGTTTTTGGTACTCACCTGGCCATTCATCAAGTCCCTTGACAATTACAACTGCCTTGTTGGCAATGATGCAGTCATTGATAATGCTGACAAATGTGGATGGAATCTGGGTCAGGTTCTCACGACGCCAGATCTCTGGATATCGCATGACAACAATATTAGGCTTGAGGTTCCCCAGACCCATAGTCTGGACAATACCACGAAAACCATCAGACATATCGGGCGCCACAATGATCTCAGCAACACCCTCACAATGCTTGTAGTCAATGTAAGCGCTAAGCTGACGGCAGGCTGTCTTGGCATCCTCAGCCAATTCATGATAGTCACCATCAATGGTTGAGACAAATATTGACATACCACGGCCTTTCTTCTTCATGCAATTGGCAAAGTCAGCAAGCTTTGGATGACACGGTACATTCTCTGGCAGCTTTCCCCATGGCCGGCACAAGATGAGGGGAATAGGATACCAATTTTTAGGATGTACTTGGTTTGCTGCAAGAGGAAAGAGGACAATGTAAAAAGTAGAAGATGAACTTGAAGAGTATAGAGAATAACATGATTTGTTTGTATTATGCATCACTGCTACAATCACAGACAGGTATCAATAGCAGTTTGATGCTGGTCATCTAAATGAATTAGCATCATAATAACTGGGGGCTATTGAGACATTCAGTAGTGACATATCCACTTAGTCACATGATGCAGTTCCTGAATCCCGACGGGGCCTTAGACCGGAATAGGAGATGAGCTTTAATGGATAAGCCCGCCCATGGAGCTCTATCTCCCCACCGTAGGACCAAAAAAAGAAAACTAGTGCCTTGCGGTGGCCTCTCACTTCAAGGCTCAAAGTGAGACTAAAAGGATGAAAAGGGTTGGGGCACAAAATCCAGGATGGCTGAGAAGAAGGCGGCATATCTGCAGTTATACAGAACCATGGATCAGCTAATTAAAGCAAAGACACCATATTTTGCTGCTCTGCCTCCTATCCATGGTTTTAGTTTCTATGGATTTTCTGTTCGGCTAATTTGGGTATCTTAAACTAGTGCTTGGAATGTCCAAACTGCTACAGATAAGACAGATGGATGAATTGTTGGTGCATGTGTGGAAGGATGGCTGTGATCATCATTCTCACATGCACTCTTTCTGTGTGTCAAAAAGGGGAGAGAGCAAATCTTCCAGAAGACCAGCATATTTATGATAATTTATTTAGCTAAAGATTTTTTATTACTAGTTTTATTTTTTCATGACTTTTTATAATTATATTGGCTGATAAACATAGTACCACTTTGGGTAATCAACTTCTTTTGTTCATCTTAACACATCAGATAGAGGAGAGAATAAGACAATAGGAATATATTTTAAGAGGCGTACCAATTTAAGTACATTAAGTGCTGTTACTGGAGGCTTCAACAACCTCATCTAGGGAGTCTACAAATATAGTGATATAAACCTAATAATCTTACCTCAAAAAGAAAAGACTAATAATCTAATGCATGGTACCTCCAAATTGCTATACCAAGAGGTTCCATTTTGATAGAAAAGTGCTAGGAATTTGAGATACTCTATCAAGCTATATAAAAGTCTAATGGAAAAGATCATCTGTACATTCTAAGCTTGTTAAATGCAAAGGTAACAACAATATTTAATAGGAACAATATTGACCATCCCTACATTGATATGATAACCTTCTGCCATTTTATGATCGATCAAAAGTGGAAAACTTTTGCAGATTAAAAAAGACAAACAGAACAATTTCTCACATGCCAATTGCTCATAGTTCCTTTCTTGTGACAGACATTATGGAAGAGGGAAAAAAAAGGAAATGCAAAGAGATATGGGGGTCGAAAGGGGCAGAGAGAAAAGGAAACATTATGATTTGGTGTAATCAAGGTCCGCCGTACCGATCGTACCAATGTATCGATGGGCGCCGGTACCGGTTCGGACCGGTACTAAACTGGTACCACTGGTTCGGCTTGGTTCACGCATCCAAAAGCTCCAAAAAAATTTGAACCCGATACAGGCTGGTACAGGCCGGCACCAGCTTTTAACAATGAACCGAACCGGTCAGAGCCAGTACCGATTCGGTATGGGTTGAACCGGCCCGTATTCCTTGGGTGCAACCTATTCGGATAACTGGTTGAAGAGAGAATTATAGAAAGTATCTTTTTGTTCTTTTACTTTGAGATATGGTAGAAACTGGTTTTCTTTTGCTGCTTAAATTTTAGGTGAGCAATAGCCAATCCCCTATACATGGCAATCTAGGAAGCACATATGCTTCAAATCATATACCGTGTTTGCTTTGGATGTGTATGATTCTCAAAATATATGTCCACTACTTGTGTAAAGTATCCTATTTTTAAAACTTAAAAAAATACTCCATATATTTTCCAAGTACACCTAATATCACCAAATATGAGGAAGAGGGCTCCCTTTAAAATACTTCAGATATTTACCAAGTACACCTAATATCACTAAATATGAGGGAGAGTTCTCTATTTTTTTTTAGTGTTAACCTTTTAATAGTGGATAGATAATTCTGTTGACAAAGGAGCGGTAAACCAACCAAGTTGGGTCAGCCCATTGTGAATTAACCATTTCAGAATATGGCATATACTTAAGTCAATAAGTCAATCTAATCAGATATAAGTTATTAATTATTAGTCGTTATAAGCTTTAATTGTGTGTTCATAAATGTGGATGTCTTTCGAAGTTTCAAGGCTCTAATAAACATAGTTCATGCATCATATCATTTATAGTTGATAGATGTATTTTTATTTTATTTGTCTAATAGAAAGTTGGAAGCATTAACATATTAGGATATGTAATGTTATTTTGTGTCTACATAAGTGTGTATATATATATACACAGTATGAATTTGGTAATTTGAATGAGAACTTAGCCTTTGGCATTGGAGTTCTTGTTAATCTTTTGCTCCTATCTCCTTGGAGGATTCCCAGTGGGTGAGGAGTGTTTATTCGGTTCCACTTGTGCTAACTCCTTGTTTCAACTTGGCATTTGATCCCCCCTACTTCTAGTGTTATTTGTAGTCTATGATCTTAAAATTAAAAGGTAGAGTATGGACTGGGGTCTATAGATTTGATGACTAAAATGATGAGCTTGTAAAGGTTGATGCTATTGTCTAACAAATGGACTACGCTATTTTGGTAACCTACTATACTATATGGATGCTTTTTTACATACATACATACATATGTGCCATACGTGTGCGTATAATTGACATCAGCCATATCGTATCCAACTTTTTCACTGTTTGACAGCAACACATCTGTATCATGCTATGTCTATAGTCCCCACTTCACACAACCATAGGAAGCTAGGGTGTGGCTTCCTAGCTTTCCTCTAGTTCGCTTAAAAAGTTTGTCATGGTATTTACAATTTGTAGGAATCATAAGGCCTTGTTCTCCTTGAGTTTCCCATTTTCTGATCCAATCTTTTCTCATCAATTCTTGATGCTTCCAGTAAACTTATGCTTCCGATGCTTCCTCCTATGCTAAAACGGCCATCCAAACACATTGAATCTACAAATGTCTACTACGTAAAACACTCAGAGGATCATCATGATTAAACTATAAACTTAAGCTGCTTCCTAATGGTAATAGCACTATCGACTTTTTTATTATGTTCGCATACCTGCAACTTCATGCATCTCCTTTCCTTAACCCACGAGAATCCGTGTAACTAGACATTTCTCTTGAATTAGAAGTACCCAAAATTTTGCATTATACAGCTGTGCAACCATGCATATTTGACATGATAGTCAGAAAAGACCTAATGAACCTTCTATGCTGCAATATTGTACAATAAATTTTAAGCTCATTATACATGCTTAGTTTTATTGTAGTTTCTTCATCTCTACCTGTATATTCATCACATATATTTAAAGATGTTATGATACTATAAGAATGTCACAGTGCATTTTGGTCTTTGATGGTTGCAGAGCCAGTTATAATTTATATTCTCATGCATAATGTTGAATGTACATACCTCCTAAAGATCGAAGGCTTCGCAAGGCCAATTGGAAATATGCACTCTTGAACCCATCTCCCCAATCTCCAGCCTTTCCTTTTAAGCTGACGTAGTAATATATAAGGCTGGCAAGAGCCAGAGACACCACAGTGAAAAACCAGGAGATTAAAAACATGATCACTGCAACAAACATGAGTTTTCATCAGAAAGTAAGTTCGGCAGATAATTTGGAAGTCCCCAAAAAAAATCTAAAGATAACAGCTTTTTGTTATTGATGACAATCAAGCAAGGCAAAAGTCCAAAGATATGGAACCCAAACCAGAAAAAAAGACAGCATATTAACTCAACATATGAATCTCACTTCAGTTTATACCGAGCCAAACAAAAAGCATGCAAATTTTAAATAACTCTGAATTTGAAAGTAGAATATCAATTGAGAATTATATCTCATAGCTCATAATATAGGCGTTTCTGAATGTTTTCAATTTACATTCCTCAAATAAGTCCTGAAAAAACTTACAATGTTAAAAATAAAAATGAGAAGTTTGGCAGCATACCGATACAAAGCAGAGCACCAATAAGTGAGAGACTCCAGTGGTGAAACTTCCATCGAGGACGCCAGCTAGGAGCATCAAGAAGGTCCAGAAGGAAACAAGATAAATTCACACCGGCATAACATAGAAGGAAAAACATAGTGACGGTTGGTGTAATTAGATCCAGATTCCCGATCACAACACATCCTATACAGATGAAGGCTGTAAACAAAGTTGCCAAATGAGGCTCACCACCTTCTTTGACCCTAAAATACTTAAGAACAGGAAGAATGTCATCATTTGCTATTGCTGCAAGCAACCGTGGAGCCCCAGTCAAACTCTGAAGTGCTGCACCTAAAGTAGAGAGAATGATCCCGACATAAATGATTGCTGGAACAGGCCAAGCAACTTCAGCAGTGAGGAGCCTGAATAATGATTCTGATTGTTATGAGTTTGAAACAACAAAACATCAATGCATAACTCACTTTATGAGTCTCTGAATATTTTCCCACCCAAAAGCCTGGATTTAAATTCTATAAAAAGCATCTGAGGACATTAATTTGGCATACAGGTGCAAGTTTGGAGTGCACAAACCACTTACTCTAGAGCCAGGCAGCAATCCTATGGAAGACATATAGGACTTTTCGAAACCATAGACTTTGGCAAAAGAGTAATTTTTGTATCATTATATACCGCTAGATCCCCAAAACAATATGATACAGGTACTAAGAAATAACCAGAGATAAGTTCTTCAATTTGCATTCAAAGCAGCCACCAGCGAATCATGATATATAAAAGTAGATAACTTATTATAGATAAATTTATTCCAGTTCTCTTCAAGTTACAAAGCAAGTAATAATGACTTCCGACCATCAAGATGAGTTCTTCCTGACAGTATTTCTTAGACAAGTAACAACTCAAGCAAGAAATAGCCATAACAAGAAAAGTTTCCCACTTGGCGTGGAGAAAACTATAATACTTAAATACTCCATCTTTTAGGTTTTTAGAAATGTCGGCATTTTTGGATGCCTGGACACAACATGATATGGCTGGAATTGTCTAAGAAGTTTGACCTATAAGCCTCTTCTTCGTGGTTAATATTTTATGGCTTGGGAGTTTCGTGTGTGTGTGTGTGTGTGTGAGAGAGAGAGAGAGAGAGAGGTACGAATGATTTTTTGAGTATTCATTCCAAGAGCTTTCTAATGAGAATCATCAATAGCTCTCATGAAATGAAAATCCACATTGCTGGTCACAATTTACATAAACTAGCTAGGAGTGAAAAATCATGCATCTTTATGGTCTTTTACCTGTACATCAAATGGATCCAGCATAGACAATTTCAACAGAATCATATAATGCTTTGATTTTTTCTATGCTCTAGAAGCATCCACATCAGTTGAACTTTGGTTTGCATATGTTTTAAAATCAATGGTTTGAAATACTCAGAAATTTTTAAAAAACAGTCTCCAGTAAGGCTTAGCTCATTATCTATATCACTATTGTTCATTTTGTGCCAAGTTGATGCATAGGTAATAGACCTCCAAAACAGGTGGCCATTGGCTAGTAATCAATTTAGATGATGACCATGAAAAGCATTTCATTTTCAAGGTTTTCATCGGGAAGTATTTAGGCCAAATATTCCCAAAAGCATTGCATTATTATGTGTGTGTGTGTCTCTGTGTCTGTCCCAATGCCTTGATTTTGAGATGCGGCTGCATCCAGCAATTGGGGACATTTAAAATTGGCACCATGCCAAGCATCCAAATAATCCTAGGAGAAAAGCTCACTAGCTCTTCCCAAAATTCATGTTTAGGGTTTACATAGAGCAGGGTAACCCCAAGTATGAAAACCTAAAATTCTGATACGATTATGTACTCAATATGTCAGCAATCCAACCAGCTTGTACAGTCCGTGATTGCACAAACCAACCATACACAATCAGGCCAAGACAATTAATTTTCCACGTCATGGATGTAAAATGGCCACATACCTCCTGCCTTGCCGATGGCATACTAAGAACCTCATAAAACATTTTCATTTTTATGCCTTAATTGACTTCCTGGATGTAGAACATCTGGTTGGCAAGTCATTTAAGAAATGATCCAACAATTGCATGATAGGAATAGATGAGCTAGAGTTGTGGCATTTGCAAACTGACTTATCCAAGTATAATAAACCACGGAACTATAAAGACAGCATTTTCTTTTTGATGCAAAAAGACAGCATTTTCAAAAATGAGAATTTAATATGAATGCTTGTACAGAAGATGCAGATACCTGTTTGTCAAGAGCTCTTCTCTGGTAGCTAGAGCTCCAAATAGTAGCACTGATATGAGATATAAAAAAGAGGTTGTGAGAGTCGCAGCTAATGTTCCAACAGGTATAGATCGCTGTGTATCTTTCAATGATGCAGACCTATTTGAACCTGCCATAATTCCTGTTACGGCCGGAAAAAATAGACCTACCAAAGCACTGCAAAGTTAAACTGTCAGAACTCAGAGAGCAATTTAGTTCCATCTGTGTATTATGATACTATTTTGTTGTTGATATTAATGCACCCTGAACAAAAAACTTCAGTTAAATTATAATTGAACTTAATCTGAAGGACATTCATCTATGTGTTATTAAAGCACAACTCAAGCAATGATGAACATACCTTTTACCTTTCTATCAATTTTTATAATAAGAACAAAATTTAGAATATTAAAAGTTAAAGTGGTTTATTAGGTGTCATCTATTAAAAGAATACATTTTTCATTAAATATAATATCTCCACCCCAAAATTTTCAGCTATTTATATCCATTAAACTTGTTTGGGCAGTTGCACAAAACATCTTGTTTTCAGATAAGAATAGATTTTCATCATTGCAATATTAAGATCATAAAAGAGTTAGAATTTACAAATCTATTGGTCGATAAATTAATTCCCCGCATATTGGGAATATTATCTTCTAACATTTGGCATTCAAATTCGATACTATCATCAAAGACAATCTTATATTTTCTATTCTAGTTATGAGATTTAGATCAATTCTAAGTTTACTCCAATCTTAACATCAATTTTTTATATGAATATTTATCTCAATATAGTTGAACGCTTATCTCATATCTTAACATTTATTGGTGGTAAATTAATTCCTCGCATATTGGGAATATTATCTTCTAACATTTAGCATTCAAATTCGATACTGTCATCAAAGACAATCTTATATTTTCTATTCTAGTTATGAGATTTAGATCAATTCTAAGTTTACTCCAATCTTAAGATCAATTTTTTATATGAATATTATCTCGATATAGTCGAACGCTGATCTCATATTTTTAACATGTAATTTTATCTCGATATTGTTATGTATGTCAGACTTTAAATCAATGCCTGTTTTAATTTTGATTCTCATCTTGATTTTGACTCCAAAAACCAATCAACACTGAAGAAATGATCTCCATTCCAACTCGATTTAGATTGCAATCTCCTTAGATTGTGATTGTAGTCCAATATTCAATTTCATCTTTAACAATATTAAAATAAATATCCTTCCATGCCGTGGAACAAGTCTATCTCATTTCTATTCAGGATTGCTAATGAACTAGGCTTGACGCCTGTCAAGCCGGTCCACCCCTATCATGGCTTGGGCCAAACTAGACACAGGAAGCCTGTACTTGGTTTAAGATTTGATTGATTAATGCTGATTGGACCCTATCCTATCTCGAACACATTGCTAAAGCCAAAACCTAAAACTAGTTTGCTTCAAGCTCAAAGCTGGATGGCCGAGTTTTTTAGTCTGACACAATATGGTCATAGATACCACTGAAAATGCCCTAAAAGTGCATTGTCTTTCTCTGGATTAACACTTGCAAGTGGATCCCTACTTAATACATCAGCGATAATGCATATAGAAGGTGACGGATTTACATGTATGGTATACACATTGCACTTTTATAAAGCACAGCAACTCCAAATTTTCCTTTTAATTAACTTTAAGTAATTTATAATGATATAATGTATTATACGGTTCCAATCAGATTTTTGGATGGGGCTAATTGACTTTCAGACAAACGTTAACATGACCCGGTTGAGAGCTAGAGCCTGTAAAACTCAATTTAGACCAAAGTGAGACCTGGAATGACAATTCTTGAGCTAAGCATAGTCATAAACACCCTTCTCCTTGTCCTATATTGATTTTAATTTTGATCCTAATTACAGTTTCCAAACCCTAATTCCTTCCTATAAAATAGCAACATAAGAAAGAACAAAATTTAAAAGCTTAAAACAAGGTTTTTGAGTCCTAATGTAACCTTTGCAGAAAAAGGTAGAGGGCAGAGATGCACAGATGAATCAACATAGAAGGGCATGAAAGTTTGGGGTTTTGCACACAGCACAGAAGGTCACAAATATGACATTACAAATAATACCACTTAAAACAACAAAAGACTTACTTAAAATCCCAAAAAGTAGATCCATTTTGATCAGGTACCCCAGCATTGGTGGTCCGCTGGTAATCAGAACTCCAATTGTCTTTGAATGTGTTTGTACTTAATCCTGTGATGCCACCTGCGTCAAAAATTGCATGGAATAATAATCAGAAGCAGCTTATTATATAAAATGAGATGAGGAAAGCATTTGAAATCTGCAGAAGGAAACCTAACATACAGATAGGAATCTGGAGGGAAGAACTCACTTGAAGCATTACTCCTTGGAGCTACAAAGATTCCAATAAATATGCAGAAGATTGAAAATAGAACAGGTATTAAGAAAGCAGGTGCCACCTTATTGATTATCTTCACACCACCAAACACAATAAAACATAAAAGTATGGTCACAATAACCCCATAAAGTTGGAGGTCATGTAAGCTTGGAGTGGATACTGTTGTTGGTGTGCCAGTTGTGGCAGTTGTACCATTTATAGATGTAATATTAGGAACTATTGTTACGCTCTCTGCATTATGAAAACCACAAGATGTTATAATTAAACAAAATTTGGATCACTTAATAGGACAGAAACAGACAAAGGGGAACTAGTTCAAGAAGCAACATTTACAAATCATGAAGACAAATGCCAATGCCATAAAAGACATACATCTTGCAAGATTCACGATGAAATGATAATGCTGCACGGTAATACATTAAGAAATCGACCATGAAGGAAAGGCTCAAAAACCAAGCTACTGACAAAGGTGACATATCTCCAGTAACAAATGACCATGAATAAAGAAAAACCAAATTGAAAAATTTCAGATTTCAATAAAAAAATTAAATTCTAAATACAAAGATTAGACAATAAGTTCGATTGCAATAAAAGAGACGAAGTTAACAACTGAGATCTAAATATCTTCTGTTAAGAAAATATACAGTCATAAAGATCAACAACATTCAAATAATTAACTAACTTTTGGTTGCAAAGGAAACAAAACATAGCACTGAGACTAGAGAACAAGATACAGCTACTGGAACCAATGCATCGATCCCCATGGATCATAAGCTTTGTAATTATAGCCAACTCACAGAAGTCAGGAAGGACAGCTTCGTAACTTGATTGTTACTTGCTTTACATTTGTATGAAACAGTAATAATAATAATTAGAAGAAGCAAAGCTTAGATTACCAGATCCTCGACACAATCTTCCTATAGATGGAGTGCCCCTTGCCTCGCCTTTTCTAGTCTCTCCTTCATACTTGCTTCCCTAGCTCTTGTCCTAGTGACTCTTAGAATATGGAGGTACTTCTGCTAGTGAAAGAGCCCATATGTTCTCCATGTGTGGGTATAAAGAAACTGATGTTGTTTCAAATGCCTCAGATTCCCAAAAAGGCCAAACAAAAGGCCATCTTGCTAGAATTTCACATATTAGAGTAATAAAGTTCTGAGAAAACTAGATCAAACTTCGTTGCAGCCCTTTGCTAGCAACAACTAACATCAGGACCAAACAATACCTATCCAACCCTTTAAAATCTCATCCTCAAGAAAGATAACAAATTTGGAAAATAGCCAATTCTTTTCATGGGCATGTTATGAATCAAATTCTGTAGCAATCTCGTAATTATCCATGAAAGTAGAAAACATACAATAACACTCACTCAATTTAAAGGAAAACGATCTGTACAAGAAGAAAGTCATAAATTCATATGTGTACCCACAGAGCTTGTACATTATGAACAAAGAAAACAGAAGTCCCCCCACTTCACCAAAACTACTCTAAAAAGTCCATTATGGAGAACCTAAAATTCAAAGCTCTCATTCCATTATAGTTATCCCATTCATTATCCTTCCCTTATGTACTAGCTGTTTTATCCCCATAAAGTCTTAAACCAGGTGGGCTTACGGTCACACTAAACCTTATTACAATCCCATGATAAAAAATGTACTTTGAAACCATTAAAAGCCATTTTGAGCCAAAAACTTATTGAGAGTTGCTAGGTTTCGGCAGCAGGAGGCTAAAGTTGATTTATGTGCTGTGCATTGCTAATGCATGCAGACGTCTGATCTCATTCTGCTACCTCTCAGAATCATCTATATCTTGTAAGAAAGAAATAAAGTATCACATATCATGTACGTCCCGGGGAAGAAACTTAAAATTTGTGATATAGATTATAGATTTGGCATGTGCTAGCCGATAACATATATAAGGCTATTAAAAGATGAAACTAGCCAACTAAGATAAGCTACTTTATAGTTTATACCAATGTTTTCCTTTTCAAATTTGAATCAATAATAACTGCTTTATACAAGTAAGTCAATATAATCTAAGCAAAATAGTGTTAAACAAATCTATGGAAATCATGCTTCGTGTATCGCAGTTAGATACGAGATGATTATTGATTAATACGGTTTCTGTAGTTTCAAGTAGTTTGTAATCCTAAATGGCATCACACAGCCATGTTTTCATAGAACTAAGCTCAAAATTCATGTAAAATTTTTAAGATGTCTGCTTGTCAATTAAAATTTGAATCATTTGGATGGTCTTCCAAATAGACTCCAGGCTCTTAGAATGGCTCCTAGATGATTTGGAGAACTAGCCCGTATTGTTTTCTGCAGCAGAGCTTCTTCAATTTTTTAAGAATGAACATGATTTAACTGATTTTATTTCAAAGAAGACCTAGATGAACAATTCATAAAATTATGATGAATGTTGATGATTTTGCACCATCGCCATGCACTAGTTGAGTCCTCAAATCCTTAAAAACATGCAGAAAAATTCAATATGGAAGAGCAGCAGCACAATACGGCTATTTCTCACAATCAAGCAAGAGTATGGTCCGTGCCTCCCCGTCGCCCCACGCACACACCCCCCCCCAACAAAACATAAAAAAAAAAAAGTCATGGTACAAGCCTGTACCCCTGTGTTAAAGCAATATCCATATGTTTTGCACTAATTCAAAGTTCATATTGATTATCAAAGTGAACCAAAACACATCAATAATGAATATGAAACTAATTTACACTAATTCAGGCTAATATGTAGTGACAAGTTGAGCTGATGACAGTAGTATTGTTGTACCTTTGATTACTCATTAGAAGATAAGTAATGTAGGCATTTTGTGAATTAGTATCTTAATCCTTGCTAGGTTTCTTGCAAAATCAAGACTTACTGTGATGAGTCTATTAAGTGATACAGGACTCCGTTGGTGCTTTGTGGCTTAACTCGAGAACATAAATTACATTTTCGATTAGATTTTTGCTTCTATTGCCAAGAACATGTCACATCTACTGATCACAAACATTTGGTAGTGGCCTTGTGTTGCTTACATATGAAGAATGGTTTTTCTTCTTAGATTCCTCTGAAAAAAGTGCAAATGCTTCTCATTATTGGCCTTCTACTTCCTTAGCAAGTTAAGCTACCTATGGTCTCAAACATGCTTCTCGAGCCTGGTTTCCATAGCTCAATCATGCTATCATTGCAGTTAGTCTTATGCAGAGCAAGCATAAGCATGCTATGTCTGACCACTCATCCATCCACAGTCAACACTACCTCTTTATGACAGCATGATTATTGCTAGGGAAAAGACAATTCAGTTTATAAAGGATCATCTTGGAGATCGAAGTCAATTATTCTCAGGCTCACCTCCTTTCTCATTAGAAACATATTACAATATCAAGTCCAATTATCAGCTAACAAATGCTTAGACTAATGCTACACCCACTAAGCTTTGTGTGGAGGCTCTAGGCCTAATACTAGTGAACCTCTGCTTAGAATCCTAGCAGATATCATCAGCTTGTTGGAAGCACTGTGACACACTGGGAAAAAGAAGGAATCATTTGATCGATGAGGTTATTCTTCGAAAATCAACTCGCGAATAGAAGAAAACTGGAATGAAGAATCCTTCACTTGGTAAAAGAAATTCGCTTGAAAAGAATTTTATCATATTTATGTCATGATACCCTAACCCTATTTCAAGCATTTAACCTGATACTGAACCATACTCGAAATAGGACTCAACAATAAGACAACATACTAAAATTATTCTATTGCAAATATGAAAACTAGCTAAAATTTGATACTATCCTTAATGAAAAAATTATAAAAAAATCTACCCAAAATATTTGCTTATTGCAGTCTTCACCGGTGAATCCGCTAGTTCTTTCGGCGCTTGGCATGGTCTAGTTGGTCATAGTACTTATTGGTTGCACCCTGTGCTGCATCACATTGGCTATTCATTTTTTTTTTCTCATCCAAAGTGTGATTCATGTGATAGACATTTTATTCTGTACAATAATATGTTTATTATGATGCAATCCTTCACAAGTTCATGCCTATTTTGATAAAATTATCGACAATGAACTTTTGGTCTATTATTGGCACTTTTTTCCTTCCTCAAGGACCATAATGTCTTCGAAAATAAAGAAGAAAACAACATCATTTCTGAACAAATGTTTTAGGCCCTGTTTAGGATTGTTGTTGGTAGTAAAGGTTTTAGAGCTTTTGGAAGTAGAACTTTTGGGAAAAACTTTGGGAAGTAGAGCTTTTATAAAAAGCATTGTTGTTTGGTAACTATATTTTTAAAGTCCTTTAGAACTTTAACAGGTGTTTGGTAACCAAGATGAGAAATTGCTTGTGGTATGATAAAAAGACAATCAAGGACATAATGTATAGTAGAGTATAATACAATGTAATATTACATACTAAAATATTATTAAGACATAACATAATGTAATATAACATTGTAATATATTGCAATATAATAACATATGATACAATATAATATAGTAATTTATTATTATATTATTATAATAATATAATGTAATATAATAATGTATAATACAATATAACATATTTATAGTATAATAATATGATATAATATAACATAATATAATATAACATAGATAATGTCAATTAATAATTATAATACAATATTCTAATATAAAGTATTAAAATTATTATTATGACATATTAATATATTATTACATAGTGTTATATTTTTAAGGTATTTGTTTGTGAGCATTTTTGTCACCACAAAAAATTATTAAAGCCAAAACAACTTCCTAACATCTGGGAAGAAGCTCCATTTTGGAGCATCTCCCAAATAGACCTTTTCAACTTTTTGGCAAAGCAAAAATAGTTTCTAGATTTTTTACCAAATACCACTATACTGTCCAAAAGTGCTTTTGGACGATCAGAAAATGCCTTTTGGCTCCCCAAAAGCTTTGCCAAATGGGACCTTGGTCACGCGCCATGCCCTAGCTAATAATTTTGTCAAGGTAATTAGGTTTGGTGCTATATGTACCATCAAAGAGAGTGTACAGTATGTGCTTGTAATTATGTATATAGACAATATAGACATACAAATATGGGCTACTGCCCGTAGTGGACTATATTGCATGCTTCATTCTTTCCTATTTCTTCAAGCACCACATTAGAACTATATTGATTTAACTAGTAAAAAAATAAATACAATTATAGTACAAAAAATGATTAAAGAACAGAAAATTCAAGTAATTGATAGAGATACTCATTTTTTGAATTTTTCTGACAAATACAAACAAATGTAAGGAAGCAAATCAAAAAGTTATATGTTTGGTGTTACCAAATAGAAGCAACTACGTAGAGCACTTCAAAGAGTACTAACTTCACAATGCACCATTTGTAACTAAAAGACCTCACTGCATCTATCCCATGTTTACCTTTGAAAAATCCAGCAGCAGGGATAGCATCTAAGAAGGTTTCAACAGCTCCCAAGACATACCTGAAAATATTAATGGTCATATAAGGGACTAGAAAAGGCATAAAAACAATGTTCACAGATCATGATCAAAAATAGGTTTTTGTTAACTTTCAAAATAATATGTTATGCTTTTCCAAAATATTCATCCCAGAATTATTATCTCTAGACGATTGATGTGGACTAAAACTCTCATCGCTATACTTTTCAACTATAACTATTTCTCCTCTACATTCATATGGTTATCCAAGGAGTTCGGCGTATCGGTGGCCGGCCGGACCGGTACCGTACCGTACCGTACCGGCCGGTACGCGGTGGTTTCAAAAACCACAGCGCCTCTTAAAAAAAATCGTACCGGTACGAGGCCGGTACCGGCCGATACCGGCCGGTTCGGCTAAAAAACGGAAAAATACCGGTTTTCTTGTGGTTCCGGTACCGGTCTAGAACCGGACCGGTACGTACCGGCCGGTACGGCATTCCATGGTCTAGAGGTTTGTCTTTCACTTCTTTCAAGAAGAAGAAGAAGAAGAAGTAAAAATCTACAGATGGGTTCGTGCAGATTTGGACTACCACCTTTTGCTTCAGCTAAATTATCTCTTTCAACAAATCAACTTTGGTCCATCCACTTTGAATCAAAAATTGCTAACACAAGCACTATTGTGACAGAGAACGACCACTTTGCTGACACATATATGACTCTTCCAAGCAAAAATCGCCGAACCGGTAACGGTAAGCGTACCGGTCGGCCACCGGACCGGTTCGGTACCGGTTCGGACCGGCCAAAAAGGCCATAGTACGCGAGCGGCGCCTATGGCAGATCGAACCAGACTCGGTGCCGGTTCGCACCGAGTTCTGGCCGAACCAGACGAAACTGGTCATTCCGTCTGGTTCGCTCTTGTACTGGCCGAGTCCAGTTCGGCCCCTCCGTCTGGTTTGCTCTTGTACTGGCCGGTTCCGGCCAGGTTTTCTATGCCTGAACCCACCCGATCAGAGATCGGACTGAACCGGTTCAGCATTTCTTGCTCCTAAGTCCCAACTTCCAAGATAATCAAATGCAAAACTCAGCATATTGACCTCATTCGCAAAAATAATGTTCAATATTTGCCGAAATTTTCATGTATAACCGACTCCAACTAGTTTGGGATTAAGGCTTATGTTGATTTGAGTTGAGTATCAGAATTTTCATATACTTCATATTAAGAACTTATCAAGATAATAAAATTACCGAGCAAATAGAAACATAAGGTAATGCAGTTTCTCCCTGAAAAGGCAAGGAATGCATTCACTATTCTTTAGTAACAATACTCTGTTAGATAGTAGCAGTTTTTTTCATGTACTGAAAACAAGAAAAACAAGCACCAATAGCTTATAAAGTTGTTATGTTGAACCACTTCCCTGTGGCACTGAAACCTTTCAATCCATATGTCATCCATAAGCCACAGCGCCCCCCCCCCCCCCCCCCCC
>JAOXJJ010000627.1:7150580-7172783 GCA_025769935.1 Phoenix roebelenii | reverse complement strand
CCCCCCCCCCCCCCCCAAAAAAAAAAAAAAAAAAAACTCCAAACCAAAATAATAATAATAACAAAGCTGCTTTAATTGGGTTTAACTCTAAAAGGATATTTTGGCCTACAGATATAAAGTCCACAAAGAGAACATTATAAACTTCAGAAGTTCAGATATCTGGGCCAAAGATATGAAGCATGCAAAGAGAATATTAAAAATTCCACCACACATAGCAAACATATCCCTTCAGGAATCAAAATTAATGCGAACTTACAGAGCTCCAGCAACAGCATTCCCAAGGAAAAAGCACAATCCAATACTAACTCCAACTTCTGGACCAAGGGCTCTACCAATGAGATAATATGGTCCACCACCCTGGAAGTTCATAGTCCATATAATATGGAACAATCTGGTCATCCAACATTTCTATTGATATATTGGCTTAAAAGCAATATAATTTATGTAAGAAATCAAGGAAATTGTAAACATAGAAGGATATATTTTAGTCAGTCAAAAAATAATAATTGTACAAGCATGAAACCCTTATAAACATTAACTAGAAGAAAGTTTGCCAATCCCACCAACTAGCATTTTTTATGAGACATCTCTACATGACAGCCAAACATAATCCAACAACTATTAAGATGTTTATCCATTCCAAGTCTCAACACCCTTTTACAAATCACAAAGTTCTTAATACCTAGTCCAATAATCATTTGGCATGCTTATTTCAGACTTATCTTTGCATTTTATGCCAAATGATTTTATGTACATGTTACTTGAGGCAGGCTAACATTGTAAGGTTTCAGATGCCAATGATCAATCTCCAGATAGTTAAAATGCGAAGAATTATATGGACATAGTGGCCTCCTTTATGTGTTTCTGTGATGGGTAAATTGGGATTTGATCCCATTACACCAGTAATGCAGACACCTTACTAAACCGAGAAAAAAGAATGAACCTAATTTGGTATTTTTATGTACAAAAATAGTTAAATTTTATCATGCATATTGCGTAATTAAGAACACAATAATCATCTGTCTCCCACTAAGTAAGCTATGCATCATAAGTTAAGCCTATTACCCTAGAAATCATATAAACTTCAAAAAGCCAAAGATGCAGTTATCTACACCAGAGGTTCCAACTACTCATTCCATAATTTAGAAGGCAATGCAAGAGATAACCATAACCAACGAGTCCTTTCCTGTCTATTCAGGAAATCAATTTACATAACAGTAAAGGCAGTGGTATGCACCTTCATTGCCCCATTAGTTGCAATTGCACTTAATGATATTCCGGTTAAAAATGTGCAAAGGCCACAAAGTGAAACCAGCAAAAGCGAATCACCTATACCTGCCATACCCACGATCCTACAAAATAAGTTGATCAGTACTAATTCATGCATTACAAAACAAGGCAAGGCGAAATAAACATAAAATCTACAGTACCTCAACTATATAAAATTATAAATGCATAACCATAATAGAACAAGTTCATGTAATTAACCAGCACAAACAACATGATTAGGGATGTTCTAGAAGGTATTCCATATAAACCTATATAGAAAAAAGGAGATGTAATTTGGGTGGGGGGGCTCTTGCATGCTACAAAACAAGAAGATGATTTAACAAGGCAATAGTAAAGGATGAAAAAACGATCAAGACTTGAGAAGACTATGGAGAACAGCTCCGATGCTCAAGAGGGTGAATTGGTAACAGTATATAGCCAGTGCTGAAGATGCACTTTCTTGTTTAGTGGCATTATCAAACAGCCAGTGAATAAGACCTAAGATGTATGCCCAAATAATGTTAATATATTGATAAATTATGGAACAAGAGGTCTAGGATGCAAGTATTGCACAATCTGTAACAATAAAAATGTCATGTGGATTATGCACACGTTATGAACTTTTGTTCAAGCAAGTCTACAACTAGGCTTAAAATTGTTGCTCTTGGGTTGTTTTTCCAGAAAAAGAATGGCAAAGTCCAAGCAGCTTCCTCAAGAAAATGAAACAAGAGGTACTATTGAGTACTTTGTTCTACTGTTGTTCCTTGTATAAATTGCAAATATAGTTTTACCACCTCTCTACAAATATGCCATGTATCAAATTGACATATTGAATATTTCTCTTTAATCATAACCCACTTTAATGTCATGCACATTGATTTTTGTATGCTGAGACACACTAAGTTGTTTTATGAAGGGTAATAAAACATAATGGCATTATTGGAATGTAAATGGTAAACACATTCTATAGCCAAATAGCAGACTTGAAAACCTTATATCCTATGCTTCAGAGGCCTTACTTGAACATTTTGATTTCATAACTACTGAAGCCACCCAGTATTCCTCGAATTTCATATAGAGATATATTTTCTCCATCACTACAGGACAGCAATTTCTGAGGCAACAAATACCATTTCCATGCTGGGAATAAGATGGTAAAAATTGTGTAGTGTCCCATGCCAAAAGATCTCCAATCTTAGCAATAACCTTCTACCTAGGGTAACAAACCTACCAAGAAAGTTCCTCAGAAACTCAAAGCCACACCGCTTTCTAAGTGCTTAATTTAAGAGTTTTTAAAATGTCAGCTTCCCAAACACACACCATTACCTGCTCCTGCAACCACTCCTGATTCTGGCAAGATTGCACCTAGTAGATCATCAAACAATATGAAATTGCATGCCTACAATCTCCTTCACATTCTTAAGCAGAACTTTATATAGTATTCTCTGTTAAAAGTATAGGTTACAAAGTTAAGATCAAAAGATCATTAAAAACTTGCTAATATGTATATACTTTATAGTTAACATTTCCGCTACACAAGATCATGGACAATAGACTGGAAACAAATAGGTATAAATTTTAGTTCTTCTATTAGTTATTTAAAGAATAATCTGTGTGTTGACATGGACAATTCAAAAAGGCAGTACAAATTTCTATACCAAGAAAAGCGGATATAGTAGATGATTCCCAAGATGTTTTGCAGGCATGGCACAAATACACCCATCATAGTTCCCAGTTTCGGACCAGTTTGCTGCAAGACAAATCAAAGCTTATTTACTCAAGGAAATAATTTATTATTTACATTGTGCATAAGAAACAAGGACATGGACAAAAAGAATATTTACACAAGAACATTACTTGGAAAAGTCACACATATTTACACACATAAAAGAAGACATGCATATTGTATGGCAAGGTTTATTTGGTTCTATGTTTGTGGTATACGCTATAAGCCTGCCTGTAGAAAGTTTCTGGCAATTCTAGCTTGAGGTTGCTAGCATGTAAAAGAATGATAAAGATTTTTCAAAGTGAGATAAAATTATTGTCAAACAAAGAGGGTCGGACATGGCCAATTAGACATAATATTGCAAGAGGTTTGTTGTACTGGTGCGTACAGTCTCGTACCGGGCATACTACATGCCCAGTTTCAATACACCAAACCGACCCTTGTACCGAGCATACCAACACTGTATCAGCATGGTACCAATATTTGGATCCAGTACCAAAATTGTGAACCTAGATTGCAACCATTAGCCATTTTGGTCAAATAGGGAGATGAGACTAAATATACACAAGTACATTAATATACACCTTGCAATTGCTCCTGTCTGCTTATATAATATAGACAGAACGAAGTAGGCACCACATTCGTTTCTCAACACATAAAATAAGTCCTCCCATTATGATCCTCGGATAGGTGTTTGACCACTATATTTCACAGATCAAATTCACTTATTATTGCCAGTGTCCAGCATGTGGGATGTACATGCAAGGAGTCTTGAGAGAGTCTGATTGGATACACACATTTTACACATTTTTCAAGCATGGTATTTAAGAAAAACAGAGAGAGACATAGTTTATCTATTTTTGGGTGTAATATTTAAGAAAACGCAGCATTAAATAATCATCCAGCACATATTGGTTTTAAATGATAAGATTTCAGAGTCCAGCACACGCTGGACAGCCATTCAACAAAAACTGCAACAAAACTCTCCTCAGATCTCCAGCATGTTCACAGACTCAGCAGTTGGCTCAGGGAGACCTTCTACGATTCAATAGCATGCATAACAGAAAGATTTCTATTTTCTTTTCCTAATAAGATGGACGCATGCATAACATGCAACCTTTTTATCTGTATTTAATTAAGGGAAGAACAAGTTTAGTACTCATAGCAAGATGATGGAGTGAACCAAAAATACCTTGGGTCGTCCAAGAGTAATCGCCACATCCTCACCATCTCTAGGACTAGATGGTGCTGGAATTTGTTCCCCTGTCATACTGTAACGACTTAACTGATTAAAACATTGACATAAATTACTTCACACCAATGCTTACAATTAAACCAACAAAGATATATGTCTGAGCAGATGGACATAACTTGCATGTTTTACCAACAGATAAAAAGTAAGCTATCACACTTCAGGGATTTACCAGAAAAGAAAAAAAAAACATAATATAAAGCAGATGCCTAGTACCTCTTAAGTCCCAAAATATTGACAAGAGAATCAAAACCAAACAGCTCTAGTTTTGATTCGTTTTGAGATCCATTGGACGCACCATGACTATCAGAAGACTCCCCTCTTGTACTGGGGTCCATGTTTACCTGAGAGCGCAAATTGAGTTTCCTACCAAAAGGGGAAAAAACAAAAATTAGTATCATATAGGTGTAGTAATAGTCATGCAGATGAGAACAATGGCAATAGCAATACAGACCAGAAATTTAAGTGACTTCTATGAGTAATTTGAATGTTACTAATAACAAGGAAATGTGCACCCTAGACTACATTCAATGAAACATTCAATCCATACTGGTAAGTATATCAAACAACACATACTTAACTAACATGCATATTGGGGGGAAAGGACAAGCCAATATATTGATAGAATTTCTGTTTTGTGGCTCTTATGTAGTCTAACGAGAGAAGAAATTGTTTAAACGATACAATAGTGCAATTACTCCATTCTAGATGAAAAAATGCCAAAATTTACACGTACAATTGGTCATAGCCCCTCTCATGCATAATATGCGGAATGAAAAGTATCAGCATATATGATTATACAATGCAAACTATACGAAAACAATATCTCCAACAAACCACCTCCTAAACATGTGAAAAGTCAGAAAGTGCAACATGTGAAAAGTCGGAAGGTGCATCATATAGTGAGTGGATGGTAGCATGCAAGATTAGTCGTCTCGATACCAGACTCCATACTGGTGTCACACTAGCACAGTGTCGGTACAGTACGGAATTTTTTTTTTGGCATATCAAATGCTAGTATACCACCCATACCCAATACCGGTACCGAATCGGTATGGTATGATGCGCCCCATACCACCCAATTCAGGCCGGTACGGTGTACCTTACTAGCATGTGTCTAAATGCTAAAAGGCCACAAGTTATCTAGGATACCTAACTAGGAGCAAGAAACAAAAGATGCAAAACAACAAACAAAGTGACAGTCAACTCCAGTATGCATCATCTACTCCTGAGAACTAGATAATCTGTCATTCAGATGGCATTCTAGTTATTACAGAAAAGAATGGCAATATAAATACGATGATCACAGAGGAGCAATAAAATGATACTGTAAGCCATAGATGGTACTTATTTTATAGTGTTAAAGCAGGAGATTATATCATTTTTCTGAAATATATTGCTAAATATATGCAGGTGAAAGACTCTATTTTTATGAGATTAAAGAAGGAGATTATGTTGCTCAAATATATGATGGTGAAATGACCCTCATCAAGCAGTGTTGTTTGGGCACATGAGACAGGCACCAATAGTCCAGAAGTACCTGAGATGTAATCATCCTAAGAAACACAGGACACATATAAGTTATCCATGTGGGTAATAATACGTGTGTGTGTGTGTGTCTATATAATATAATAAGAAACTAGTTGGACCATTCTGCAATCTTATAAAAGGAATAACATGTTTGTTAAACGTAATATCAGACTTGACAACTTTGATAGCAAAGTGTGAAAAGCAAACATGTGGAGGTGAAGATTTAGTAAGATGGAGTGCCAAGGAATGTTACATGTCCAAGTGCCTAACATGTCAAGAAACCTGAGATTTAGAGGTTCCATATGAGATATTTTTAAGTCTTTGATTTCAGCAATACCCTCAACCTATTTAAATTTCATGACAAAAACTTGCTGGCTTCTGCTTAATATTGCTCCATAGCTGCATTAGAAAAGAAACAAAGCACTCAAAGTGTCCAATCAAATCAAAAAAAGTACAGGGGCATCTTGGTGCATGAGGCTCCCGCCATTGCGCAATCTAGAAAGGATCAGATATATGCAACCTTAGCCTCACATGCGAAGAGGTTGTTTCTATGTTTCGAATCCATGACACCCAAGACACGATGGAGCAACCTTACAATTGCACGAAGGCCCAATCACAAAAAAACTACATATCAAAATAATTTTACATCCTAGCATTGAAATGAATTCTTTCTCTTAAAACAAATAAGTAACTATCCATTGGATTAGATATTATTTTTCACCAATATAAGCCCAGTCTTCAATAATACTATTTTCTCTCACATGAACAACTAGATAGTCGACTACAATTGTTCAATGGAACATTGGACAAAGATTAAAAGTAAAAGCATTACCATGAGTTTATTGGTATAGTCAGTATGTGCTAGCCCAAAAATATGCTTAAGTCCCTTCTTATATCAGCAAAGACAAGGCAAATAAACTCGCTTCTTATGCCTTTGCATAAAACATGTTTGCCATATGAAGCAAATAGGTAACCTTTTTTTTTCGCTTACGTTGATTTCTGAACATCCTGTTGAACAGATCTCATTTTTCCTTCCTTCTCAGACAATCAGTGAATGGTGCTGCACTTGTAATGGGCAACAACACTAAGCAAACCCTTCTAAAGAATGAGGATGAATTGGTCAAGTGGAACAAATAGAAATAGCATTTGCGGAACAAATATAAATAGCATTTGGAAAGTACAAATAATGTAAATGATCGGTCTTGATGGTGAGAACCATGTTATTTGCACCTACATCCCTGACTATTCATCTATGTTTCTAGATAGTTTTATTATCGAGGAAAAACCAAGTTTGGCCAATTTAAGGAAGACAAAAGCAAACCATAAAGTCACTGCACAATTTGGGTTGCCTCAATAAATTATATTTCTAAGATCTGCATGCTTTGATAAGGAATCTTCTAATAAGGACTCGTTTGGTTCACGGAAGAAGAAGGGAGGAAAGTATGGTCAACGGAAAAACAAAAAAATGTCTCTTGTTTAGTTCGAGTTTTCAAAGGAGAGAGATGAAAAAGTAACATTCTCATAAGAATAAGATTTTCATATTTTATGGGAAAGAAAAAACTATGGAGGACATAGAAAAGCTACTTTCCCACCGGTTGGAAATTGGGATCCTTTTTTTCCAAAAGTACCCTTAAGCCATCAAAATCCGTGGGTAAGGACTTTTCCTTTATTAAGGGTATAATAGATATTTCATACAACTTTTTCAGGAGAGTAAGTGCTCAACCTAACATAAGCATACCAAATGAGTCCTAAATATACAACATTCCTAGACCAAACAATTAAACCCTCCTCCTGTGATCAATAACAGTTGACCTGCTTTTGTCTTGATCAACTGAACATGGCACACCGCAATATGTGAAGGAGCATTAGTGTTCTAAAAGGAATTCTTTTTGTCACACTGTGCTATAGGAGAAAGAAGACAAAAATCAGAACAACCCACTGAGATAATTCAAGATTATTGTGACGAAATTTTACATAGTCATGCCTTGAGGAGTTTAGGTGATAATTTTTTTAAAATTAATTGGAAAACTAATAGAAAATAAAACCCAGGAAGCTCTAAACCTGTTATTCTTCATCATTCTACATCAGCAGAGAGATGTACACTGTATTAGAACAGAAATAGCACTGACAACCCTCAACCACATGGATTGGCACCATCTACATAATCATCAATGGGTATTGATAATCCCTTAGTTGCAAGTTCGAAACCTTTAAAATGGGAGTCTTAACTTTTTAAATTTTTGGATATAGATATGAAAGACTAGAAGGTCAAAGGGTCGATACCAGTCTCTCAGTAAGGACTAGCAAGGCACCTTGGTGATACAAGCATCTTTCCAGAAAAGATCAGTACCGTGAATTTTCATGAGGTCATGTTATAAGTAATGCAGGTGGGTTTTGTAAAAAATTAACGAACTGCAGAGGAACTCTCCTCCATCATATAGTGATTTGGCCTGATATACTAATATCCTTATTATATGCCACTTCTTCTTTAAGCAGTCTACAGTGAACAAGCACACAGACTATATGATGGGAAAAAGCTCCAACAACAGCCTGTAATGAATGACACAGAAACTACTATTGGAATTTGGCAGGAGATTGAAACCTTATAATTTAAAAGAAGCATGTCAAATGTATGTGAATCAAACATCTTGGATGCACAGAACTTACTTCAGTGGGATCTCCGGCGGTATAGGCTCTATGGAAGACATCTGAAGCACAGCTTGATCATGGGTGACAACTGGTGTATATCGCCGCCCACTTTGTAAATGTGTTTCCTGATTTGCACTTTCCATTTCCCCATTCTCCATGATCAAGTTTTTGTATGGCTAGATAGGAACTATATTACAAGTAACTGAGCAAATCAGAACTAATAAATGACTTTCCAAAGTACAAACTTCATTGCTGCATCACATAAATAGTGAAGATGAAGACCACATACTAATTTATTAAAAAGAAATCCAACTCTTGGATATTAAGCAACAAGAGGGCATGAAATTTTACATAAAAAACCCAAACTGAATAAACTTGTCAATAGAATTGGAAGGAAAACAATGAGGTGCAGACATAAAGACCAGCAAAAATAAAAACTAATGAATGCCTCATTAAAAGCATGTGCATAAGAGGGTTAGGAAAGAAAAATGGGTAAAGCACTATGAGCAGGAAAAAGAAATGCAGTCAATTATAAATAAAGCTCAAATTCCTGTAACAAAAAATAAAGATCATGTCATAATTATGAACAGTAAAAGATTGTCATGATTAAACCTTAGCTTAAAACAATCTCTCAAGCAACCCAGATAAAAATCTTTACACGCATATAAGCCGATCATCATAACAAAAGCCACTGGTTAAAGGGAAATACACCATATGCAGACTACCAAAAACATTAAAACTAAAACATAAAATCTACTTATATGTCAAAACCCCAAAAATGGAACCATATATAGCCAAAGTTGTCTCCTGAAGACAAGATAACAATAGTATACATACAAATCATGGAACATACACATCATGGAACATACAAATGACAACAAAAACAAAGAGCGATAACTGGAAAGAAACTAAAGGACATCAATTCTCAACATAAATGGACAAAATTCCTGCAGCAACACTTGTATATAAATGCAAATTAAAAAGACACCACATCACAAGTTCGATGGGTAACAAGAAAATCCCAGATCTTCTCCTACAACAATAGGCAAGCTGAAATTTCATGTCAACACTCTAGCCTAACCAAAGAATATTGCAGCAGATACCTGTATCCATATACCGAATTCCTTCAATCACAAATTCCCTTACAGCAAGACATGCTCAAAAATCTTCAGTTTAACACCAGAAAGATCTAAGAAACAACCCACCGAGCCATAATATCTCTATAGAATCAACACCACGCACCTATATAAATTTAAGTTCATGAATCAGAGTACGATCTATACTGAACTACAAATCTAATTAACGCAGAGGATCTATACTGAATTGCAAATCTAATTAACGTAGATGATCATAAGTACACAGAAATTTCTAAAATCCCAGCAGAAACCAAGTCACAAAATCATCGAAACTAACATTCAAAACAGGGAGAGATGTACTCCTTGGTCTCAGTGAAAAACTCCAAGAAATCACATGTTAAAGATTCTCTTTTCAGGGACTCGCCAAAGAATAGATCGAAATAAATCCTGCAGAACGACAGACGTGAACACTAAAAGATCGAATGACCCACATCAAGAACCCTCGATCCGATTATATAAACCCCAGAGAGATCGAAGACACCCGCTTGGAGCCCAGATCAAGATCTAAAGACAGAGAAGAAGATGAAAGGGCAAGAAAGAATTCATTCCCGGAAACCCTAATCTTAGAAGCGAGCTTCTTGGGGCTCCACAAGAGTATAAAGGGTTGGAGATCCAGCCCACACCTTTAGAGAAGCGGGGGCCGAGGGGCCTGCGGCGGCGTTCGGACGGATCCAGTCGATGAGAGCGGCGGATATAGAGTAGATTCCGACGAGATCGCGGTCGAATGCTGCGTCCTCGATGTCGGCGCACCGGCGGAAGAAGGGGGGGGGAGAGAGAGAGAGAGAGAGGCAAAGACGAAGAAAGAGAGGAACGGTAAACGGGCAGGGTGATGTAGGTGAGGCACACACGGGACCGTGTCCTGAGACCGGTCTCACCCGCTGGATGGACGCCACGTATTCCAACCTCAGGTGGGGCCCTTGTATCGTTAGGCCACGGTTTAGATGTTCTGGAGAATGACTGCGGATCCGGCGAAATACCCGCTTGGAAACAAGATTTGCAGGTGAATATTTATGCGGGCTTATCTTTGGCCAATATTCGTACAAAGATTAGCAACTGCTAAGCAATTGAAGATTAACTTAATTGATTGCCAATTGGGTTTAAACTGCTATTCTGGACTTGCATTCAGGAAAATTTTTTAATGGTTCCCTAAGAGTATGTTTGCATGCTTAGAAATGGTTTTAAAAAATTAATATGTTCAGAAAAATGAATTTCTTCTCAGCAGTTTGAATGATGAGAAACCAAATAGTGTAAACATGAGCTTCCGAAATTTAAAAATCTTTTTTTAGATTTTCTTTTCTTTTCTTTTTTTTCTGGCACTTCTCAAAATAATCAAACATACTCTAATGGATGAGTACATCGTATATGGATTTTTTTAAAAAAAATAAAAGATATTGCAACACTAATGTGAGAGGTGAAGGGAGGGGGGTGCGAGATGGGAGTATGAAATTCTGAAGTTTGATTAGAAGATATAATTTTTTGATTGGAAAAAAAAAATAATTAGAGGTACCAGAAAAAATAAAAAAAATAATGATTATGGCACTCATCATACTTACATATATGTCTTAAAAATAAATTTTTTATTTCTATGTGATGCTTTGTTCTATCCACTTGTGCTACTTTTAACTCTGCATCTTGCATCTCTCTCCTTCTTTCTATGTGTGTGTGCGCGTTTTAATATGAAACCTCTCTTCCAAGCATGTATTAAAAAGAGATAGCTAATCACTAGAATGAAATCTTTTTTTTTTAGAATTTAATCATAACTTTTCGTATGTTTATGTTGTTTTGGAGATACATTTATAGATTCTTACACTTGATATACATTTAGTCTCTGCTTCACGAAAACTTCAAACCAAAAGCCTCTTACTTTTTAATTTTAGATCTACCAAGGAAGTTTAGCATAACTTTCCTTCATAATACTGTAGTTTGAAATTATAAAACTATACATCGGGAAGCCTCATCAGTGGTAAAATATTGCAAGAATTTAGAACTAGATATCTAGGGAAAATTTTTGAAGTACACTATGGCCAATTAAACATATATCATGAAAAAGATCACTATAAAGCCAAATGCGTGCGAGAGGATTTGAAGACACTAAAAAGACAAATAGGTTACTCATGCCTTTTCAGTAGTACAAGTTGTTTCCCTTAATATATAAGATGTCTTGAAACTTCTTAAGACATTTATGATCACCTTTTCCGAAAACATTCATCACATAGCTTCTCACAATTAGAGGATTTGAGGCCTCTTCTAAGTACTTCCATATCCCTCGTTCTAGGAGACCCCTATTCCAACAATGTGGGTCATGAGGATAATTATTCATAGTCCTTTTCACTTAAGAGTTTCCATTGACTTGGGAAGGATCATGTACTTGCCATAGCCAAGCTTCCAAATAGGACCAAAATGTAAACCATAGTATCATCACCTGGTTTATTGATGTTTAGTTCCTCTCCTTGTCATAATACATGACATACATGTTAGGTAATAGCTCTTTTCTTCACTTCCCGTTTGTACCTTCTTTTTCACCTCACTCCATCTTCATTGCATGCATCTGTAATGAAAATTTATAATCTTTAGATAAATGCACTATGGTTTCTCTTGCTCTTAGGATGAAAGAAACAAAAGAAATGCACTCACCAGAACTAAAGATGTATAATGCCTCTTGCATGCATCTAAAGTAGATGCTAATCTAGTATATGCAAAAATCTCACAGTTAAGCTAACGCTAATGCTCCCTGCTTCAAGCCCTTCCATATTTTACCTCAGATCATTTTGGTAATATATAGCAACCAAAAATTAGAATTGGAATTGAAATAAATTTAAACGGAAATCGGAATGATCATATCCTGACATGTTTGGTTCATGACGGGAATCAAAATCAAAACTAGAGCAAGAATCGCACTTGTTTAACCTATTTAAAATATGCTTAATATATTTATGACCTATTTAACCTAATCTACTCATTCTGTTTTATCTATTTAATTATGTAGGTCGAATTGAATTATCTATTTAATTAAAAAATAAAATGTTTATATTTATTTTTATTTTTTTAAAAAATAAATAGATTGAATTTGAATCGGTGAATTTTGGTCCAACCAGCATCCAACCCGATCCCAACCTCCAAGTGATATTAGTGTTTGGCTGACCGTCAGCCTCTCCACTCAAGAAGATATGGAAAAAGGCAAAGTCAAATCGCGTCGGTCCCCGGTCGTCAGCAGAGCGAAGGCTCTTCTCTTCCGCGGTCTTACCACCAACTTTTCCTCCTCTCGCCACGCGCCAATCTCACCGGATTTTTCCTCTCCTTCCTCCCCACCACAATAAATACTCTCCCCTCGTCTCCAAACTCCCAATCCAAGGTCTCATCTTCACAGCTAAAGATTAGAGTTTTTCCTTGAGAAGAAAGCCTGAGAGTAGAGACTACTAGCGCATCGTCTTCGACGATATCCATGGGCAACTACGGCTCATGCATCCGGTGGAGCACCAGACCGCGCACGGCCAAGGTGGTGGACGCCGAGGGGAATCTCCAGCGAGTCGAGATTCCCGCCGGCGTGGCGGATCTGATGCTGGAGGCCCCCGGTCACGTGGTGGCGCGTGCCGAGGAGGTGGTGAGGACGCGACGGGTGTCCGGTTTGCGGGCCGAGGAGGAGCTGCGGCCCGAGAAGGTGTACCTGCTGCTGCCGGTGGACCGGGTCGGGTCCAGGATCTCCGATAAGCAGATCGCGATCGCGATCGGCGCCGTCGAAGGTGGGAGTAGGTGGAGGAGGAGGGGGAGGAAGGGGAAGCAGGGATGTGGGCATCGGAGCAGGGTTTTCCCGGCGGTAGCCGGTGAAGACGCGGAGAGGGGAGGGGAGGAGAACGGGTTGTCTGCGGAGGGGAAGGTTGCCGGTTTTCCTGGTCAACGGATTGGTGGTCACCGGCAGTGGAGGCCGGTGCTTGACACCATCCACGAATCCAATTAGGGTTTGTTTTGGTTTCTCATGTTTACACCGTCGCACCCTGAGATGCACCAAGAGCATGGATATTTCATGAAAGGCTACCTTCCATCATGTTCAATGTTTCAAAACCTGAGAGCTCCATTAGATTATCAATCCAACTGTCGATCCAAAAGTATATGTTTTGATCGGATATATCCAAAATCTGCAAATTCCACAAATCTATGCAACCCGTTGACCTAAGTTGGTCAATCGCATGGCTCATTTGGATTAGCTATTTAAAAAACACTAAAATGTGAAAAATAAAATGCATATTATTATTTTATCTTTTAGGATTAGAGTTTGATTTCAGCCATGTCGACAGCTTACCATCTAAGTCCAAATTCTTTCATTATTTTTGCCACTGTATATTAGTTGCATGACATGTTTAGTAAAAGATATCAGTTAACATACTTTTTATTGCAAGCATAGGTTGTAAAATATTATAATTTTTTGCAGGATCGATATTTCATATATAATAAAGTTATACATTTATATACTTTAAAAATATATCTATACTATCTAAATATTTATTTATTTTAATATCATAGGTCAATGGATTCAACATGGTCAATACAACCTTAAATCACAATCTCATGGCTTGGAGAGAAAAATAGATCAGCAGCTAAACAAATTTCAGAAAATTAGTATAACCTTCTACTCATACTAAAAAAGAAAAGAAATATATTAGATCTACCAACATATGCAAATAACTGCGCAATTAAAATTATGTACAAATTCTAATATCTAATTGAGATGTTCAAGTTAACATTTACCATGTCAAATGTTAACATCAAATGCAAAATTTTGTAATGCAAGCAAACTCGTGACAAGTTTTAACCTATGAAAAAATAGTGATGTGTGACATGCTTGATTGTTGTTCTTTAATATTCTTGAAAAAGATCCCTTGTTTTAGGAGCATCATCCTTGCATAGACATTCATATTCTTCTGTACAATCATTGAATTGATGGTAGAACTTTGAACCTGCCAAAAAATTGGGAGGAATTGGTCCATAAAATTAGCACATGGACTGTAATGCATGCATACTTATACTTTAAGTATGATTTGTCATATATTAAAAGACTATTTTCTAGTCCTCCTACTACAATTCCTTTTTCCATTTTTATTCCTAGCTAAAAACAACACATGTAGCCTTGGCTTTTGAAAACCAATTAAAATGCTATAGTTAACCAATGATCAAAATATTGGCTAGTCGAGTTAATATATCCAAGGGACAGCTAAATATGCTCATCAGGAAGTTTACAAAAATACAACTGAAGTTCTAATAATTAAAGCTACTTAATTAGTTTCAGCTCTATGCCATTTCAATTATCAATTCTTTATGAGCTTATTCATTAGTTTGGGCACGTAATTGATGGTTTGCCCCACCTACATGCATTAAAACAAGTGTTTATCTCTTTGCAAAGCTAACCGAAATTTCTTCTATAAATTATATCAAAGGGGTTGGAGATCCAATGGCGATATGACAATCCCTTTCCTCACAATATTACGCATACGAAGAGTCTACAACATTAAAGAAGCCGTCAAACTTGAGTTCTCTTAAATCTTTCGCATACCAAAGATCTTTTTCCTCATTGGATTTTAATAACCTAAAACTATTGCAACTGTGCAATTGACAGCTTCTTGAGATCTTATCCACCACTAAAGCTTTACTTGCTTCCGCTTGGCAACTTCTTCTTTATGAGTGATGCAAGGTACGCCGTATCAATATCAGACCTCACATCAGTACCACTTTATTACTATATCGATACGTCCAGTATAAAAGTTTATTCGGCATACCGACTGCCGGTACGTCATTCGTATTGTATATCAGGTACGAATTAATACAGTAGGGTACTCTTTGTACCATCTGATTTGGTACGGTATAGTATATACCATGAGTAATGCATTTTGGATGCTAAAAACATGCATCCAAATGATGGCATCCACATCTAACAGCCAAGCTTCTTTCAAGAAATTCTTTTCTGATTGGAATAAAACTGTGACATTTATTTTCTATATCGACAATTTAATGGGAATTGAATTGATATGCAAAGTCTTCCCCCATACTCGACTTGGTTAGATCCACCATGATGGAAGAATCTTCAGCACACCGGACTCACCAATCAGACGAACAGGATCATCCAGACACAATGAAGAAGCTAAAGGAATCCATCAAGTGGAATTCATACACAGTAGCACGTCGTTCTCATGCCACCTGGACAAATTTCCAAAGGCAAAACGGACACGACAAACTGCGGTCCGCTCCCGCTCCACGGCCTCTGAAGCACGCTCTGGGACTCGCGGGTCAGATGCGGGATCCGTGTGGAAACCGATCGCCGACTGCGTTTTTTTAGCAATGGACGGGTCTGCAGTCCAACAGCAAACATCGCATCAGCCATTGTCCAGACGACACGTACCTCAATTGACACGTCCACGACATCGTGGGCCAATCTTGGCATCCGTCCCTCTCACGAGTCCACCGCGTCCACAGCTAAAAGGGGGAGCAGTTCAGCGAACCGCTTCCCCTACCTCACCAATTTAAAAATCCGACCAACTTAAAAAAAAAAAAAAAAAGAGGCAACGGTTCAGGCGTTGAGTCACGGACCCAGCAGTCAATTCATTCAACCAGAAGATGCCACGTAAAAAAAAGACCATAACTTGGCAGCATCTAATTGGATGAATTCAGTGTTCGTTGAGTGGTCGGCATACCTAGACTAAACCCACGCGCTCGTTCAACGCACATCCTTGATCACTTCAAATTTGAACACCTGGCGGTGCCCGCACGCTCCTAACCACCGCTCCCTCCTTATATTCCCCCTTGCCCCCTCCATTGCACCACCTTGGCTTACCTTCCGTTCGTCCTCCCATGGGAAACTTCGTTTCCTGCCAGGCACCGGATGGCGGCGGCGGCGGCGGCGGCGGGAAGGTCGTGCTCTCCGACGGCACGGTCCAGGAGTTCGCCCGCCCGATCTCTGTGGCGGAGCTCATGCTCGAGCACCCGAGGCAGTTTGTGGTTGACATGCAGTCGCTCTCTGCCGGCGCCACCAGGATGGCACCGTTGCCGGCCGACCACACGCTGGACCCCGATAAGGCATACCTCATGCTCCCCATGACACGCGGGAAGCTGCCGGCCGACGAGGCCCGAAGGATCCTGTCGCTGGCTCGATCGGTGCTGCGGTCACGGTCTCCGCCATCTTTGGTTAAGAGCCTTAGCCTAGTTCTTGGCATTTGCATGGCAGGTGTTGCTGCGAAAGAAAACGAGGAGATGGCTGAGGGAAACGATGAAGACCAGTTGATGGAGAGAGAGGAGAACGTTGGAGGGGCCGAATGGTCGCCGGAGGTCTTCGGGGCCGAGCGGCCGGATTTTCTGATCAGCAGCCAGTTTTCAACCAAGGGGTGGAAGCCAAGTCTACGTACCATAGAGGAGAAGGCCTTGGTGAGGAAGGTGTCTCACTGGTTGTTCTGAAGGCACCACCGAGTTGACCAGGCCCGTTAGCCACGTTTATATAGTTCATAGGGTTATGTACGTAGAGTGAAGAAATATACCTGTTCTGAGAGTACTTTGAGCGATGTATAGAGCAAAGAAATGGTCTCTGTTTATTATGCCTGTTTCGATGTTCATATGACGACCTTTCTAAGCTATAAAATTAGGAGTCAGTGTTTGCGGCTTGAGATAAGCCTATTAGTTGATAATTTCTGTGCAGGTTCTATATTACAATTAAATGACATATATATTGGTAAAATAGTAACAATGAAGATACAAACTATGCAGGTGATATATCTATTATATCCTGCTGCATGGGCTAAATTGCATTGCATTTTCTCACTGTACAATGGAGCAAATCTGAACGCATGGAGAACCTCAGCAGATCAACCAGAATCTAATCTTAATTCCAAGTTCTTGTGCTTTTTTTTTTTCTCCCTTTTAGCAAACTTGATTTCAGTAGTTGATGGATATGGAAGAAAACTCATGTGCCTGAAAGAAATTTCTACCAAGAGAACTCTCCTGAAGCCATAAAGGTTTGCTCATGTCAAATTCTCTATAGAATGGCTCGATGGGCTAAGCAGGGTATAAGTGGCAGACGGTAATTGTAAATAAGCCGAACAGAGTAATAAATGCCTCGAATGTCCAAAAATTTCTTTCATACAAAAATATCAGCAGCTAGCAATAAGCCATACAAAGTCATGAATAAGAGAGGACTTGGAGAGGAAGAATAATAGCAGGACATTGGCATCGAAATCCCCCTAAATCTTTACAGGAAATCAGTAAGGCAAATCAGGAAAAGATTAATAGTAGCTACCCAATGATATCTGACCAGGAACCAAGAAACAAAGTTCAGCTGCCAAATGTTTGAGCTTGAAACAGTGTTGCCCACTATTCCTAGATTTCTATAAGTTTATTTGACATTTATAGCAGCGTGCATATGAATTACCAAATAAATTCATACGCTGGCTTACAAGTTCCCATCAATATCAAAACATAGATTTCTTGATCCAGGTTTCAGGATACAACTTTGCATTCATTCACATGCAACAATATTGATGTAAGGTTGACTACTAGAGTTGCAGGCCGAGTATTTGGATGCAGGTTGAGAGGGTGAGCCTAAAACAAGACATTTAATGGAGTGGAACTCAAGAGAAGTGGTTGTCTAGCAGCTACCACTCCCTAAAATATAGAAAGAATAGTAGCACTATCCATAATATCGGAGTAGGTAAAGAATGGTAACTCTCATATATATCAATAATAGCCAATCTACTACAAACTAGCAAGAATAAATGTCAAAACTGAATAGAAACACCTATCCTAGCAGCAACTTCTAAGTAATAGATTATAACCTTGGAGGAGGACTTCTTAGTTATCGCCCTTCTCTGAGTGAACAATATTTCAGTAATCAAATTCCTCAAAAGTTCAAGGAGGTAGAAACCACTACTTCTCTATCCTTTCTGATTTGAACTAGTGGCACGCTCTCGCATTTGTCCAGCCGAGGCCCATCCCATCTGAAAAAGGGACCAACAGGAGCAAACATAATTGTGGCACAAGAATATAACTTTGCTTGCACTTTTACCACTGTATATGTTATTATATAAGTATTTCTTTGCATCTTAGATTGTTCCAAATAAGTATTAAAAAACTCTTCTAATAATAGGACTAGGTCAAGTATTTTGGTTGCTCTTAGTCTCCAATAAGGTTCGGCATGCCCAAACCACTATGTGGGCCAGACCCAATTTCAACGTATGATTACATGCACAAGCATGAGCATGTTCAGAGAGATTCCTAGACCAAGACCATGGCTATATTCAGGATGATATAGCTTGTTGTATTAGCAAAAGACCCATGTGATGCACTTTAACACATTATAAATTCCTACTGGAAGAACCCATTTGAATGAAAATTAGACATGTTGACTGATGAAATTTTAGGTTTCAGCAATTCAAGTGGACCTATCACAGTTAACCCACCCTCAAGTGTGTGAATTGTGGCTCTTCCAATGATTCCACCCCTTTGCTTCGCAAGCAAAGGTTATAGGTTCAACCCTTAATTAGATGGTTCATCTCCAATTATCTAAGGATTCTAAGCCTAGAAAATTGTAATGCTAGTGGAGATCTCTCTCTCTCTCTCTCTCTCCCTCCCTCTCTCTCTCTCAGAGTTTAAATATGTTTATTAAGCCCAATTAAGTGAGACCCTATCAAAACAAATTGGATAGAAAGATGTATTGAGTTTGGAAATGATATGGAAGAAATCCTATGCATTTTACAACACAATTTATTTCAAACATGGATTTATACTTAGTTCAAAAAAATTATGGTGAGCACTCTAGATACCTTAATTTGACAAGTTCCTTTCTTTTCATCATGGGAGCAAACATCCATGTCTGGTTTGTCTAAATTTCAGTTATAACTGTTACAAAGATTAATGTAAACAAACATAGTCAAGACTTTCCCAAACTCCAGATACTATTCCATTACTATCCTTATTAATCATCATATAATATTAAATGTTTATAGATAAGTTTGCAAATGGCTCAGGTCCCCTTGTAAACCAATCTAGTCCTAACTCGATTGGACCTGATCCAAGCCACGAATCAGGATAAGGTCAAAACTTGGACTCATTAAAAATCAGATTGGGTATGGGTTTTGTAATTTATAACCAGACTCGGCCTGACTTAGCTTGTATACCATGAAGGGAAAAAAATGTAACCGAGATTACGGGCCTTGCTAAAAATAAAACTTTTATACATGCATACAACATTTTCTGTGGAAAAACGCAAGGATTGTACTCATTGGATTATCAGTAGGTTGGGGCTGGACTTTAAAAGGCCGAAACCACTGTCTTGCAGCATCTTCTATTAACTTCTCTACGTGCACTGTTCACAGAACACAAAAATCATCAGAACCAGCACAAGTCAGCCAAATAATGCGGATGTCCACAATTAAATTCACTCTTGCAAGTTGGAAGAATTATGCAAATGGACAACAAGAAAACATGAAAAGAGCGACACAAGATAATTTTAACATCAAAAACGCCTTTGAAGAACGAAGTTCCAATGTATCAGTAATTCTTTACTAACTAAAAGTAGCACAATATCACTGATTATAAGCTAATAAGAGTTCTATAACAGAACCCCATGACGTAAAACAACAGCTTTTCGCACCATGACAGCCGAAAGAATTACACGGGAACGGGCTAGAAGAGGCTAACAAACTCCACGTATCGACCCAAAAGCCGTAGCAAACACACGATACCTAAAACCCAAAATTAATGAAGAACCGACCAATAAACCCCAAATCTCGAAACTCTTGGCGCAGAATCCTCTCGAAATCCGTACATGCTGCTGTCTGAATTCCGTGGATCTCCGGATAAACCCTATATTAGGAGGGAGAGAAGGGAAATCACAACGACCGAGGAGAGAGAGAGAGAGAGGAAAGAAGAGTTCGGATGTGGCCCCACCTACAGTAAGAGATTCCGATATAAAGAACCAGGAAAGGCTGCGCACGAAAGGGGGTGAATCCGTACAGTTAGCCCGCCGAAAAAGCCACGCGGTCCCGCCGATGGTTTCCTGCGCACCGGTGCAGCCCACCCGCTCGCCCACTAGGCAAAGAAGCATTCCCATGTCTCCTTCTTCCTGAGAGTCAAAATCCTTTTTTTCATAACATCCTCTTAAATACCAATGCCCCTGGCCTCATCATATGAAATAGGTTCTAACTGATCACCAATAATAGGAACATAGCAATAAGCATTAGAAGAATAATTTTAATCTTCATATCTATCAACTAGTTTCTACTTTCTCTTGCTTCCCTACAAGGTATCTTCTTTAAGTAACTTAATATCTTCTTCTTCTCTAACTATTTATTTTTTTCTTTAGAATATATAAATGTTTATATCGATTTTCTATGGACTTTTATGAGTATGTAAAGTAGGCAAAGATATAAGGCTCTAGTTGTTGAGCTAAAAAAGATATAGCCGGAGAAGAGGAAGAAGGTCCGCTAATTTTTGTTGGAGAAACATCCTCATGAGATACACGGTCATCATCAGCAGCTGATCTAAAATCATTAATAGGGAAATAAGACCTATTAGAAGACCACTAAGAAGAGCTTTCATCAAAAATATGTTTGGAGATGTAATTCTTCATTGACTCATAATTAATTCATCTCTAACCTTTTCTAGCTTCATCATAGCCAAGAAAAATGCATTTGACAGACTTCTTATCTAGCTTACTAGAGAATGCATCATAATCATGCCCAAAACAAACACATCCAAAGGTGCCCTGTTAAGAATATATACTATTGTCTGCATGCATTTTATCCAAAATTCATGCCTCACATTCTTTGCATAAATTATATTGCGAATAATCTCAAATAGATGTCCATTTTTTCTCTCTACTACACCATTCTGTTCAAAAATATATGAACAAGTAAATTGCCTACGTATATCACATTTAATTATATAGTTAGAAAATTTCTTTTAAATATATTCACCACCACTATCGATTCTTAAGCAGCCGATTCTTAATTTAAAGAGATATGCAACCAAATTTAAAAACTGATAAAATTTCTCAAATACTTTTAATTTTTTTAATAAAATAAATCCAGGTATATCTAGAGAAATCATCCATAAAAGTAAGTGCATACCTCGAACCAATGAAAGATGGAGTAATAATTTTCTTAGTAAGATCTAAATGCATCAACTATAGTGTCCAATAAGATCTTCTTTGGCTCTCTTTAAAACGTAGCTTGTGCACTTTTCATACTGGCATCCAGTGCAATAGTCCTTGTATTCACCTTTATTTTTGGAAGTCCATTAACCAATCCTTAGGTATGCATATCTTAAAGTTCGTCATAATTTATGTGCCAATCTAGCTAGAGCCGGCCCAAGCCTTAGGCGATCGAGGCGGTCGCCTAAGGCCTTGGCCCAATGGAAGGCCTCCGGTAGGCGAAGGAAGCAAAGAGATTGAGAGTGAGAGAGAGGAAAGTTTCCGTGTCTGATCTCGACCAAAAGGAAGCAAAGGCCCCATATAAAACGGGAAAAGGAGCTGGCTGCGAGTCTTCCCCTTTGATGGAAGGGAGGTGGAGGACAACACTTTTGTTTTGGGTGGAGAGAGAGAGGAGGGATTTGGTTGGCTTGATACACGCCTGAAGCCACTCTTATCTTTCATCCCTTCTCTTTTTTGG
>JAOXJJ010000627.1:7099870-7150480 GCA_025769935.1 Phoenix roebelenii | reverse complement strand
GGGGGATTGGAGATGGACTTCTTGGAGGGTGGAGATTCTTTTAATTTTCTCCTCTCGGTTTCTTCTCCCCTCTTGGGCGGTAGAGAGAGAAAAGGAGGGAGGGGGTTGAAAGGCTGCTGTGCTGTGATGTTGCAGTTGCTGCCTGGGTACTCACTCGAAGGGGAGATGGTGGGATGGAACTTTTATTAATTAAATTAAAAATGCTTCTTGCCTACATCTTTGTTAGATTCGTGTATCTTTATTGAAATAGTCTACTTGATAGCTATCTATTTACATATCATCTTTTAAAATTTTTTATATTTATTAAAAAAATATTATTAAAAAAATATCTCATTCATTGGATTCGTCTTAGGCCCCTAAATGTATTGGGCCGCCCCTAAATCTAGCATACCAGAAATATGTTATATCATGCTCAAGAGTCCGAACAATAAAAGAATTACCAACAGACATAACATAAAGCTTATTCATTTTTTTGCTTTGTGTAATAAGTTTTTTGAGAAGCTTTAAAATTAGCATAAATCTCCATAGTATTAGGTCTAAATAAAACTGTACCATTTGTTTGCGATTTATGAAATAAAAACAAATTTTTCGTCATACTAGGTACATAATATTATTCTTAAAAATAGAAGAACCAATAGATGACAGAGAGAACAATTGCCAATTCTCTTGAAAGGATAAAGTGAATCATCGGCACTACAAATAGCATCAGAACTAGTATAATCAAGTGGATAATCAAATACCTTTCTATGACATTAGAATACCCACAATCAATAAAATGTCAGGCACATGGGAAGAAGTTGAAACATATGCATGCCCTCATGCTCTAACAGAGGATGCAACACTAGATTGCTTGAGCTTCATAATGCACAAATCTATGGCAATTGTCCTTGAATTTATAATTTTTTTTTGCGATTAGTTTATTGTCCTTCTCAAATTTTCTAACTAGCATTTTTTCTAAATTTTTATATTTATTATTCTACTTTTTTTATTGTTACCACTAGAAAATAAGTATTAAGTGTTTCTTGATTAACAAGTATATTTTCTAACTCTACTAATATAGGTTGTTTAACCCATCTAGAAATAGCAACATATAAGCACTATACTCTTTATTCAAACCATGAAGCAACAATCTATTCCGTTTATTTTCATCATAACAAAAATTTGGATCAAGCATACCAAGATCATCAAATAATTTCTTTTCTTTAAGAAAATAGTAAGAGATCATAAGATTACCTTATTTGTGAGCACTGATCTTATTTAGTTCATAATCTCTCATAAATCTTGCCCGATCAAATAAAAATTGGTGCATGCCTTCCAATATGCAAAATTGGTGTTATTCAATTTTTTGATCCCAATGCTAAATACAGTACTAGCTTCAGCTATGATTATTCACCTTTTGAGTCACTAAACAAGAGTCCACAAGTTTGCACTGCTGCATTGCAAATTATTGAAAACTCTTTAATTATGTTAAGTTATGGACGATGAACAACAAATCTCCATGCTTATAGCTTTAATATCATATAAAACAACATATTACCTAGAGTAGATTGACCGCACCAGTCTAGGATCCAGAACAAACACTAAACAATAAGGAATATCAAGGAGGAAATGCCGAAAGAAAAATTTAGAGAGAGGTGGCAAAATTTCTACAAAATTTTAAATTAAAAAATAGAAGCCCAAATCTTCTATAAGGACGTCACATGCAAAGATGGTGCCTTCCACAGTTCCACTCTCTCCTTCTCTATCTTTTTCCTATGCCACAAGAAAAAGCAGCAGGATAGACTCTGAGTACTGTCATGTGGGCTGCAGCCTTAGCCTGCACTAAACCCTCTCTCTCTCTCTCTCTCTCTGCGCGCGCGCGCGCGTGTAAATTTTTTTCGTCATCTTGAAAAGCATATAGCTTTACCTCTGTTTTTGGCTTGACATATTAAAATACAAGTTCAAATTCTCTTTCTCTTCTCTTCCCTTCGCTGTGGGCCTCTCAAGCTGGTAGATACGCTTTTGTCGACCTCCTCTAGAATATTCTAGCATTCGTATGCCTCCCCCGAATATGCACTGCATCACAAATAGTGTGCCTTTGGTTTGAGTCGACCAACCTTTTGATACCATAAATCTAGGGTCGCAAGCTCGCCTTTTCCGCTTAGCTCCAAACCTAAATTAGCATGCGTAACATTCGGATACTTCATATTTTGCTCATATATGTTATGGGATGGGGTTCCGAATTTTAGTCCCACATCGGTTGTTCAGCAAAAAGGTCTGTGCCTTATAATGAGGAAGGGCGCAGTCACTTTCCCTGCTCAGCCGGTGTGCGAGCTGGTGCCGGGGTGAAACTCCGCATTAGATGGCGCTAGAGGAAGGGCCCCGACCACGCACAGACCTTCCCGCTGGGGGACTGTGTTGTGGGATGGGGTTTCGAACTTTAGTCCCACATCGGTTGTTCAGCGGAAAGGTCTGTGCCTTATAATGAGAAGGGACGCAATCGCCTTTTCTGCTCGACCGGTGTGCGAGCTGGTGCCGGGGTGAAACCCTGCATCAATATAACTTGATTCGACTCAATTACAAGCTACTTGAAATAGAAAATGTTACCATTGCCATACTCGTATGATACACATCATGATTTGTCCAACTATTTATAGATCACACTAGTTCTAATGAACCCACCATTCCTCTCCTACTACATTTGTGATATATTTAGTTAGGAGAAATTAAGCAAATGCAAGTAGAAATGCATAACTTTCATTCCAACCATTTAGTTGGATGTAAGAGAAAAACAAAGATACTTTAATCTTTCAAGATCTAATCCCAACTTTTGTCTACTATTCAAATTCTATTCCGATTTCAATCCCGATTCTATTTTAATACATCCTTACTGTGTTCCTGTGCAAATCAAAATACTGCTGAAAAGATTTGGACCGGACCCAAATTGGTCCGTGACCTGAACCAAATTCAGAACCCTTGGGACCCTTTTTTTTTTGGATAGGGTGCAGCGTGCCCGGATCCCAGACCACTATTAATGCGTTCGGATAAACTCAGGACAGCCGGCTCGGTGAACGGCTCACGATTCGTGCACGCGTCATACCTTATCTAAATTCCCTGCACACAGACTAACGCACCACTTACCTGGTAACAAGACACAACTCATATAATTACCGTTAAACCCTCCAAGGACCATCATATAGCGTGTACACCATGAAACCCCCCAGCACCAGACCCATTACGAGTCCACCACAGGAAGTGGGACCCAGAGAAAAAACTCAAAATCTTAGGTTCCTTTCTAGGTCCAATTATGGAGTCCACCAAATCTCCAACACTGCAATAGGATAGGTAAGTAATTAACACTTGCGTCGCCTACTTAACTGGAACAGAGTCACTCACGGGATGCGACGATGGTATTGATATGTGATTCGATCCCATCTCCAGCCAGGATTCACAAAGAGCTAACAGGTAATTCGTGCAGTAATTCACTGAAACGTGGATAATTATAAATCGTTCCAGTAGATGATTTGTGGAAACGCCTGTCCGCTGTTCTTCAACAGCATCTGGAGATATATCGGGTCCTCCGGTCGTAACGGCGAAGCCGGTACAGAGGCGAGAGCATGTCGTTTTGCTCACTGACCTCGCTATAAATACCCGCTTCGCCGAGCTCAAACGCATCCGTCTGTTCGGTGCCAAGTAGTGTCTCCGTCTTTATCTCTGTCTCTCTCTCTCTCTTCTCGTGGTGGTGGGAAATGGCGGCCGGGCCGGAGAGGGATATAGACGAGCTGCCGAAGAATCCGGCCAACTACACGGCGCTGACCCCACTGTGGTTCCTGGAGCGGGCCGCGACGGTCCACCCAGACCGGATCGCGGTGGTCCACGGCCCGGCCCGTTACACCTGGGCCGACACCTACCGCCGGTGTCGCCGCCTCGCCTCCGCCCTCGCCGGCCGTTCGATCGGCCCCGGCAGCACAGTATCTCTCCCACACCCTCCCCCTCTCTCTCATTTCCCCTTCTTTCCTGGAGACTCGTCGTTATTCATTCATTTCTTTATATGTTTGTATTCATTTTTTATTTTTCCACTTGTTTTGACCGCGACCAAAAAAGAATTTTCGAGATGGTGTTGAAAGTTTGACGCAATTATTAAAATATCGAAAAATCTGGGATTTTTTTTTTTTAACGCCAAGTCTGTTGCAGTTATGGTTTATGATGCATTATCATAGATATTAAATTTCATTGAGTTATGTTTCATTTTACTTTTTATATGGATTTTATCTTATTTTTATGTTTTTAGTGTAGTAGAGATTGTATTTTGTTTTTTGTGTAATATTGCTAAGATTTTTCCTGGTTTCATTTTTGGATCGGAAAACTATTAAGGGTAAATCGGAAGATTCATATTGGAGGAGATTATTAGGCTTGCCTCAAACAAAAAGCAAGTGGAAATATTTAACTTCCTTGGCTTGCTTTATTTTATTCGAAAATGTCAGCAAGAAAAGAAATTTTTTCTATTAATTTTCGATATACAAAAGATCTCAGTTAGAGAATTCGTCCAGATATTAACCCTTTTTTTTTTGAAGAGGGGCTCCGTGGAAGTCAAGAACTTTCTTGTTTTGGATAGAAATGGTCAAGGGGTTGGGGACGGCATTTATTTTAAAAGGATAGCTTACTTGTGAAATTTCTATTTTTATGAATCGTATTTTTAAACGGTCACGATCCTTTTATTCACCGGGCCGATTAATCATTGGTAAGGAATGATCACAACATAGTAATAACTTTGTGGACTCATAAAGTTACCAAAAAAAAATGATATCCATAAGATAGAAGGAAAAATGGGTATAAAAAAGTGAACGCAAGCTTGTGCATTTCCATTGATTTATTTTTTGAAACCAATATGATTGGGAATCTTGTTCAAACCAAGAAGTTATAATATAGGCTGCTGCTTGAATTTTCCAAATTTCAAAATCACGATCTTATCCCTTTTCTTAGTTAAAAGTCCCAGATTTTTCAAGTCAAGATTTTTTAGCTGGTATTCGATTGGTAGAAGCAGAAGGCCAAAGCTGAAAGTTATAAAAATGATTGAGAGGGAAAATTCATGAATCAGGCAAACTTATCTTTGGTTAACTCCAAAACAAATTAAACACTTATATGTAGAAAAATCATGCATGATATACTGCCTTGTATAATCTAATGACACTGACTTGATAACGTAATTATTCTGAATTAGCACCACAAATGAAGATTGTATTTCCTTGAAATCTGTAATGGTTGGTTAATCCAAGGAAGAAAATTTGGATGGTATACTGGCAATTCCAGTAGCTCATTTTGACGACTAACCAGCAATGGGAGTTAGCGTGCGAAATTTACGTCAGCCATGAATTCCGTAGTCGACTTGTTTACTTATTTTGTAGCGATGCTCCATTTCTGTATGGTATTTTTTTTAGTTAGTTGTGATGGTATGCGGTCACATGCTAACTTTTGTTTTGTTGCTTACTTTGTTTGTGGCCATCCTGTTGCTGCTGTGCAGGCTTTCTGGTAATCTTCATTATCCTAGTAAAGAAAAAGGATTGGTTCATAAGTTGGCCTTGGTTTTGTCTACGTGTCTGTCCTTTCACGTGATGATATTGATTCGTTGAACATCCCATCACCATCACTTGTCTTGTGAAATATATTCCATGTTTTAACTTATCATATGCACAATTGTATGCATAATTTTTATTAAGAACCTTTTTCGCTTTTGTTTTAAGATTCATAGAACTTAACTGGGACAGGGCTGATGATTGCGCTTAAAATAGAGTAACATGGCTCCCATTATGCCACACATAAACAATTCTTTTGTTATGTGGCAAGAGGAGATTAGTGCAACTCGCAATTTGTTGTCAATCATGATGGGCTGTTTGATTATGGAGTTGCCAGGTCAGCAGTCATGGGCACGATAAGTTTTGATGTGCGCATAACGGGCGCCCTGAAGCATTTTCTGGTTAAATGTTCAAATGAAGGGAGACATATCTCTAGGTAAATGTTCAAATGATAAGCTTATCTCGTGATCTTTTGGATTACTTAGATCATCTGATTTGATCCTCCCCTCTCTCTCTCTCTCTAAATAGGTAGCTTCAGACAGGGGAGGGAGGGAAACAGTAGGTTCAACTCTCTCAAGATCAGGTAAATACTCTTCTGGGAAAAGAAAGTGCAATAGTGGCTTTTGGGGCCTCCAAACTTAAAACTAAGCAGGGGTTATGTAAATTGAGAGTTCTGTTTCTTTTTAAACATATGACATGGTGTTGCCAATGATGTATGGTTTGCAAGACCAAGAAGTTTGTTTGACAATTTGATCTACGTGAATATGGAATCCAGGCTGCTTGGATGCTTATTGTGAGTTTCACAGTATGTTTTGTTCTGTGAGAATTGGCAAGCTTAATAGATTCTTGTATGTCAATGGGCATTTGACTCACAGTTGCCTGGAAAAGAAAAGTTAGGGATTGATCCAAATATGCATGAGCCAGGATTCTTAGATATGTATGAGCTGGGAGAGTTTGGAATGATGACAAAAGATTGGAAATTGATGAGCTGATACAAATATTCCAAAAAGGAAGGTATTCATTTGGTGTATGTTATTGTGCTCTTGTTCAGACATCATCACCTAATTTGACATAGATGTTTCAGTTTCTTCGTGTAATGACTCTTTTCTTCTAGTTCAGGGTAATAGCTTTGTTTGGGAGTGAGATGAGCTAGTTGTAGATCAGATAGCTGAAATAAATCTGGATGTCATTTTCTCTGCCTACCATTTTATGTAGGAATACTTTTCCATTACCTGCATTTGTATCCTCTCTGGTATGACATTAATGGTCTGTCTTATTGATATACAAGACATGCATGCATTCTTAAAACATTGCCAACATTTATACCCATTTCTTCTTTAGTATTGCTGCAGTCATTATTTTTATATAACTTGCAAAATCTAGAGTATAGATTACAATTTATTCTTGAAATGACGCTCATTATGTTACACAAGATTTCCAAGTTGATTTTGTTGCTGCTGCAATAATTAACTGAAAGAAATTGTTTTCTTGATTTTATTAGGTAGCTGTAATTGCACCAAATATCCCAGCTATCTATGAAGCTCATTTTGGAGTTCCGATGGCTGGTGCAGTTGTGAACTGTGTCAACATTCGGCTTAATGCTCCTGCAATTGCTTTTCTTTTAGATCATTCTTCATCTGAAGTTGTTATGGTGGATCAGGAGTTCTTTTCATTGGCTGAGGAATCTCTGAAGATAATAGCAGAGAAAAAGAAAGGGGCCTTCAGGCCTCCAATTTTAATTGTTATAGGTGATAAAACGTGTGATCCCAAGTCTCTTCAAATTGCTGTAAGAAAAGGTGCTATTGAATATGAGAAGTTTCTAGAATCTGGTGACCCTGAGTTTGCTTGGAAGCCACCAAAGGATGAGTGGCAGAGCATTGCTTTGGGTTACACTTCAGGAACAACATCCAGTCCAAAGGGTGTGGTATTGCATCATAGGGGTGCTTATCTTATGGCTTTTAGTAATGCTCTGATATGGGGAATGAATGAAGGGGCTATTTACTTGTGGACTCTGCCCATGTTCCATTGCAATGGCTGGTGCTTCACTTGGTCACTGGCTGCTCTCTGTGGAACAAGCATATGTCTTCGCCAGGTATGTCCTTAAGGTTTATTTATTATTTAGATTTTGTTTCATTTGGCACTGCACTGGTGAAAGTTGTTATTAGATTACGTATTTGCATCTTGTTGGTAATTAGTTATGTAAGATGCTTGTATCGTGGTTCGATGAATTTTAGTAAGATGATCAATTTTGTTATTCAAGCAGAAAACCACTTGCTGTTAAATGCATTCCTGAAATACATATACACTAGATTACCTTCTGGTAAAGGTGCCACAAGGAAATGAAATGACCTTGAAACTCATATACGGATATTGCTTAATATCGGTAATACATACATAAAGCTGCTTTGTATAGTAACAAGCATACTTCATTGCTGTGGTGGCAATTCTTTTCCCTGGTGAGAGTGACTTGTTTAACATAAAGTTGAGACTGGTCTTTCTTCCTGTCCTTGGATGAACAACAATATTTAAATGACACTCTGCCTGACACACTTGGACTAATGCCAAACAGGATAAATTGATGAATATTCCATTCAATTGGTCTTGTTGTTTTTACCAAACACGCCTAATAAGGAGAGAGTCTGTTTACATACTGGACCTGTGCAATACAAATGATGAAGGATGAAACGAAAAGGATATGAACAATCCCATATGGGTGAGAGAGGATTTGTTGGTTATTGCTGTTCTTTCTTTGGGCCAAAAAAAAAAAGAAAAGAAATCTTGGTTATGAAGTGGACATTGTTCAGTATTTCTGAGTTAATGGCTAAATGTACTATTTCCCTATTGATAGAAATGCATACAAAGGTGACAGGCTGTGCATGTTCCCGACCTGAGCAATCATCTGAAATAGATGAAATAGTAGCAGAAAAGAAAAACTCATTGTTATGAGCAAGATATGCACAATCCAAAATATGCGAGGCAGGACTTGTTGGTTATGATCATATTCTCTTTGCAATGAAGAGGACATACTTAATTGTTCTTGAGAAAATTGTGCCCATATAGATTATACCATGCACATTTAAGAGACAATATATGAGTATTAGTTGAGATACTGTGGTCCTGTTTAAGAATTAAAAAATGGTTAGTAAAAAGGATGTTGTGGAAAACGGACTGGTATAGCAGTGAAGGGCAAAACAAATAAGATATGCACAATCCCTTATGGGTGAGTCAGGAGTTATGGGTTATGGTCATATTCTCTTTGCAATGAAGAGGACATACTTCAGTGTTCTGGAGATGATTGTGCCCGTTTAGATTATACCATGCACATCTAATAGACAACATATTTGAGTATTAGTTGCGATAGTCATGTTTAAGAACTAAAAAGCCTTAGTAAAAAGGTCCCAAGAATAACTGAATGGAAGTTTAATGGGTTGTGGATTGAGATACGAGTCTAAATGTGCTGTGTGGCGTGAATGAATTGAACAACCGAAATATTATCAGATGGTGAGTATGTTGATGTTTATTTCCTCCTGTCAAAAAAGTTTTACCTTGAGCATTAGTGACATGTGTGATCTGCAACATCCAGCAATGGTAATTTGTCCAATAAGTAACTCACCACATCAGCTTGGTAGATGACTAGATGTAGTCCCTATAACTAAATCCTTGGTAACAGGTCTGTATTTCATATGCAAAGGAATATTTTGCTAATGATTACTTGCTTTCTTTGTTCTGTAGTTTAAAATCGGCTGAATATTGTTGAAAAACAATCAGACTGCGCCCAAGGGACCCTCACATTTTCATCTAGCATGTATCTATCACAAAAGTATTGAGACTTTGAGAGTTTGGCAAAGTTATGTCAGGTAAAATTAAAGTGTGAATGTGGTGCTTTAGGTTGTCATGTGATCGAAGTATCTCTCAACATTTAGTAGAAAATTTTGCAATCAAAGATAAAAGGTACAAAATTTAATTTGTATTGTTTTTGGTCAATTAACTGGCTCTGAGGACATTAACGTGAAGCTAGCCAGTGATTAGAACATGGAGTTTATGAATAGTAAAACCAGGAGGATAGGATTAAAAATAATTACTTAAAAATAAAGTCTAGGATTGTTATCCTCTATTGCAGGGTAGGATTCTCATCTTACAATATTCATGTGAACAAAATAATATCAGGTGGCTGTGGAAGGGAAAAAAAGGATATATCTAATTGCAGAATGGATCCATTGGTCGGGATTGGAAATAGATCTAACACTTGGTAGAAATGTGTGGATCGCAACAATGGAGATAAGCTTACTAGTTATGGTCATGGTAATATCTGGCTGGTATTACTACATTCCACCTTCCATTCTCTGTTTTTACACCGAGAAGTTCACATCTCCCAGCTGCATTGCATGTCTGTATTATCTTCTGGTTTTGTCCTTTCTTTTCCTTACCTTTTAACTGGTGAATTTACTATTAGCTCATGTTCCATCCTAAAGTAATATGTGTGCAATTTTTCTTTTTCATTTTTTGATTCTGAGCATGAAACTGTTGCATCATCATCATTCTAGGCACAACTCTCACTGTTCAAAGAGAAGAGGGAAAAAGTGAAATCCAGCATCCAGTTCTTTGCTGAAAGACACGGGTTCTCGTGCTGGTTTATATCTACATCTACCGCGTACCAATATGAATATATACTTTTGGATCCTTTTTCCTTGGCTGATATAAGATGATATCATATAACAGACAACTGAGATATTTTAATCTCTGTCCTACTGTCTTATCATTATTATGAATCACTAAATATTCCCAAAAAGGAATCTATCCTTTACTGAATCTGCTAAAAGTGCGGTATCTCTTTTTTTTTTTTTAAAAAAAAAAAATTGTTGGCATATGACTGTCTAGATTCCCAGATAACTTGGTCATTTATAAATTTAAATTAAATAATATAATATTTCTGCTCTTTCATCAGAAATGTGTAAAAAGAATGTTCTTGGCTTATACCAATATTTTTTGTGCACTGAGGCTGCTGAGATCTCAGAGATTTGAAACCTTCATAAGAGATTGCTCATTTGTGCAATAGCCGTCATATTTTCTTTGTTGGTTTCATTCTACCTGCATTGCAGGTGACTGCCAAGGCCATCTACTCAGCCATAGCCAACCATGGTGTGACCCACTTCTGTGCTGCCCCAGTTGTCCTCAACACCATCATCAATGCATCTCCAAGTGATGCCATCCTCCCCCTCCCCCGCGTCGTCAATGTCATGACAGCTGGCGCAGCCCCACCCCCATCAGTCCTGGCTGCCATGTCCAGCCTTGGTTTCCGCATCACACACACCTATGGCCTATCTGAGACATATGGCCCATCCACTGTGTGCGCCTGGAAGCCTGAATGGGACCGCCTCCTGCCCGAGGAACGGGCCCGGCTCCATGCCCGCCAAGGTGTTCGCTACATTGGCATGGAAGGCCTTGATGTTGTTAAACTAAAGACCATGGCCCCTGTCCCTGCTGACGGCACTACCCTAGGAGAAATTGTTATGCAAGGGAATTTAGTCATGAAGGGCTACCTTAAAAATCCAAAAGCAAATGAAGAGGCCTTCGCAAATGGTTGGTACCACTCTGGTGACTTGGGCGTGAAGCATCCGGATGGATATATAGAAGTGAAGGACCGAGCAAAGGACATTATAATCTCAGGTGGTGAGAATATTAGTAGCCTGGAGGTGGAGAGTGCATTATATTTGCATTCTGCTGTTTTAGAAGCTTCAGTGGTGGCTCGGCCTGATGAGCGGTGGGGGGAGTCACCATGCGCCTTTGTGACATTGAAGGAAGGTGTTGATCAGACCAATGAGACAGCATTGGCGGAGGACATCATGAAGTTTTGTCGCGCAAAGATGCCGGCTTATTGGGTTCCAAAGTCCGTAGTGTTCGGTCCCCTGCCAAAGACTTCTACAGGGAAGGTAAAGAAGCATGAGCTGAGGGCAAAGGCCAAGGAGATGGGACCGGTGAAAAAGAGCAGATTGTGAGTTTCTGCTGCGGCTGCTGCTGCTGCTCCATGCTTCCTATGGATAGGCTTGATAATAAGTTTCAGGGTCAATGAATGGTGGGTCCTGAGTAATACCATCAAGCTTTTGTATTTTAGGCATGTAATTTTTCTTTCTTTCTTTTTTTGGTGAGAAACATTTGAATAATGTTAAACTATAGAATATATTGGACCTATAGATGGCTACAGATTGAGGTGAATAAATGCTCAGGTGGTCTGATGGATTTGTGGTTTTGAGCGCTTGCACTCTGGGCTGTTAAAGACTAAAAAGATTTCAGCTGAAGGTGCATCCACATGGAGATTATAGATTTGAACATGAATCTACCTTATCCTAGCTACAATTTTGGCCTGATGGAATGTTTTTGAATTTTGTGTGGGACTAGACATTTCATTGGTTGTACTTCTGTGATGTGGGTTATATATCTGCCACAAAGAAACCTAATTTAATTGCAGGACTTTGTATGGTACATAGTTCATACAAAACTTTTAAGATATGTGGCAGCTGTACTGGAAAGTTACCATGAATGATACCTTGATAGGAAACTTGGTGGTGCACTGGCATGTTGTAGCTGATCTATTGGAATATGCTGTATGGGGGGACTAAACTTGACTCTGCACTACTCTTAAATTTTGTTGGTTGGCCTCCCAAAGTATGGACGTTTAGTTCTTCTGTGGTTAATGCTGCCGGCCAGTTCTACCTGTTATATTACTCACTGTTTTACTCTGTCCAAATTGATCTTAGGCTTGATCTTTTTCTTCCTTTTCTTTTCCAATAACAGATAAAGAGCTAACAAGACAGGTTACTGAAATCTAACTTCTCGTTTTCTCCGAAAAATGTATCCGCCAAAATTGTGGATGTCAAGTTATGATTGCCATGCATTTGCTTTGTTCGCGCAATTGAGATGAGATGAGATGATCGTCGCCGTGCAGGAAGAGAGAGTGAGAAGCTCAGGCAAGCTTTCAGCCTTGACTTGGATTTGTATTTGAACTTACTTTTCTTCTGAGGTTTAGATTTTATAGCTATATTTGTTCTATTCATTGAATCCTTCAGCCTTGTTTGGTGGTCGGGTGCAACTTGCAAGCTTGATTGGATTGTGTTCTCACTCTCATTTTAAGGCCAATGCATAATTAATGAATTTGAACCCTAAAAATAGTTTGGCTCAAATGAATTGAAGCTAAAACACATCCAAGTTCCCTACATTTTTCACGTGAAGATGGACGAGATAAGACTTGGTAGTCTAATAACATAGCCGCCTTCTTTCTTTCCCCCTACTCTTATTCTTCCTTTGAATTCCAATGACCTAGCAATTTGACTAAAACATTCAACCACCCAACCTACCCGTCTTTAGAAATTATTTCGTTGAATTATATTGTGCTAATAGTTTGAATATTTCTTTTCCATTAGATTTCGTCAAACTCTTTCCTCCTTTCTATTTTTCCTGACCTGACTCTTTATTTTTTGTAAGTAATCTAAGTTGCATCTCATCTTTTCACGATTTATCTATCTCATTTTCCCATCCACGCTTTCTAATTTGTGAACGTATTTCTTTCCTTCTTCTCAGACGAACATAATTTCTCAATGTTACTAGTCCAATGGCATCTTTCACCAACCTCTACCTACCTCCACCAAACAATTGAGCCCAATCATGTCATACTCCTAAGTCCTACCTCCCAGCATCTCTTATTACTGAAATTAATCATTCACATGCTCTGGCCATGTAGCTTTCGTGAAGTAAAATATATGTGTCACAATAAGATTTGTGGATGGAAAGATTACTGCTCGATTGGTAGACTCTTGGGCTACTTATCTTGCCAGTAAAGCATTCCAACTTTTTATAGGAAAAGCCAAACTAAAGGTGGAGGAGCATTTTATTTTGGATGAGTAACCCTGACGGCTACATCGATTCCATGAAATGAGACATTTATGCAGCATGCTAATGCTACTCTATCATCATGCTATCGTAGCCATTTACTACACTCAGACGGTCCTAGTCCTGCACCTTTTATGGAGTGCTTGGTGTATGTTTCTGGGCAAGCCTTCCAAGTTCATTACTATAATTACTCCTCGTCTAGTATTTGTTTTGCTACAGTTCACCCATTATTCTAGCTCTACTAGCAAGTTAATGTAACAATCTGGATGATAGCATTTGCTACGTAGCCTCAATTGCCATTTTTGAGGTGAGATATACAACATTATTAACTAAATCTTCAATCTTCGCTCTTTTTCGCTGTCATATCAAAAATATTAATGATATTTTAAACCGTTCCATACAATTTGGAACAATTATAGCATAAAGTTGATAATTTCTTTTTTTTTATCAGAATATCAGATTGTATTTCAGTGTTCTAACATTTGAACGTGGTTTTTCTCAATTTTTTTTCCCATGGTTTTAAATTTGATTATTGCACCGGGTAATTTCATGACGATGCTTCTATTATTATTTTCAAAAAAAAAAAAAAAACTATTGCCCTAAGTAATTGTCACCATGCAACTATTATTTTTTTTATAAAATCCAAAATTATAAAAAAAATAACACCATCACCCATATCTTTCATTTAAGACAACATTACGATCTATATCCACATTAAAAGGACATCTTATCCAATATAGCAGAAGAAATGTCTGAGATGAAAAGGTAACACACGCACGAAGAAGATATACAAGAACATCGAATACGCAAAGGATAACATTAAAAAAAAAAAATCCCAACAAGAGAATAGAGAATCTAGATAGAGAAAGGTATCGACCGGAGCACCAAAATCCAAGGCAAAAAAAAACAAAAGGACAGGATGGAGGAGAGTGTCAGCTGCACGTATTACACGCACGTGTGAACGTTAGGCTCGTTTGACATGGGCTAACCGGCACCAATAACTTAAACCATTCACTGTTTTGTTTCCTTCCCGTCTCTCTCTCGCCCCCTTCCTTCTCATGACCCTCTTAATTATATTCTCGTTTATCACACCACACTGAACGCGCCCTTCTTGCCTTTCTTTCCTCCCCCACGCCACTATATTATGTTTTCTCCATTCTCCTTCCCTTTTCCATCTCTTCTCACCCTCTCTAAGTCCCAACCTGTCTCTATAGTCTCAAGGTTCTCTCACCTCCCTCATCCTCTCATAAATTCTTCATAATTCATACTCAATTCCAATAATTCAAAACTATCTCAAATTTATCTTTGTCTCAGAGAGAACTATCTCAAATTCATACCAGTTTTCCTTTTTATTGGGTTTTTATATTTTTAATAGATGGATATGTTTCCCTTTTTTTGTGTAGAGAGAGGAGGATTAGAGATGGCAGGCTGCAATGGAGAGGACATGGCATCCCAAGGGGAAGAGGTAAGCTTTATTTTTTTTTTTTTGTGACTCTTGAATGATTTTCCAATGGTTATGAACTTCCATATTGTTGGTTCTATGACATATCTCTCTCTCTCTCTCTCAAAAAAAAAAAAAAGAAAAAAAAAGAAGGTACTGGTTCTATGACATAGCTTACAGTTCAAATGATATTCTGGTTTTAAATTTTTTATGTTTGCAATCACAACTGTTCTTTTATTTATGTTTTATTAATTCAAATTTTCAATCAAATGGTTTGATATGTAAGAAGGATATATTATTGTTTCTTCATTTTTTTTTTTTTGATAAAACTTTCTTCAGATTTTGAAAGATAAGATGCTATCTGTTTAATGAAATAGAATTTGCAATAATATGTGGCAAATAATTGGAGAAACCAGTAATAAATGAAGAATTACTCAACTAAATAATTCCACCATAGGAGGATTCATAGAAACAAATCTACACTTAGAAGAATTAAAAAAAACTTGCTTGGTGTGCCTCTTATTTCCTCAAAAAAAAAAAAAGATGGCTCTTGGCTTAGAATTCACGCATAGGCGCATGCCATTCTGGGAAAGGAGGGATCAGTGATTTCATTGTTTATTCCGTGGGTAGCTTTTCCTTCAGAGAAGAATAATTAAGAAACGGGAGAATTTCGCGTCTGCGGTATAATTGGATGATTTGAATATTAGTTCTTTGGTGGTTTTGTGTTCTTTCATTAGGTTGCCATCATGAAATGCCTTGCGACCGACTAAATTAATGATTGTGAAGGTTCATGCCATTCCTTGAAAGGCGGTCCCCGCATTACCAAGTGCCTGAAACTTCAGGTAGGGGGATTTGGTGCCATCCGAACTTTGTGTATTTATCATGGTCTTTGTCCAAAGAAATTTCTCATGGTAAACCAGTTGTGAACACAAGTAGGCTTAGCAATTATAATGAAAGACTGATGGAGGCTCTGTGAGAATTCCAAAGTAGCTTCAACTTCTAAAACATTTGTCCACCACAAGAATCCTTGACAATATCTCTACGAGACTTTTAGCACCTTTGGATAATGCTATATGTTGTCAAAAAATCAAGATTCCATCCTTACATTAAGGGAGAATAAATTTTGAATAATTGAGATAAATTTCCTTCTAAATTTTCCCCTCCCTCCATCTAGCCAATCTTCTATACTTGAGAAATGTTAGCTCTACGCAAGTATTGGTGGAGAATGCCTAGTTGCTGTTTGTTGTTTTGTCTCACACCAATAGTCATGTGAGGCCCTACAATAATGGGAAGTATGTGATGCACAGGCATGCACGTGTTGATGTATCATTGCTCTTGTAGAATAACCATATGACCTGCTTTCTTGATTTCATTTTGCTTCATATATAGCCTTTAGTTGTGCTATATTATAATATTCTAGATTAGAACTATGGAAATTTATGGTGACTGAATCATTGTTAGAAGTTTTTACCTACTTCCAGTGTACCTATTTCAAGTTTCTAAGAGCAGAAACAACACTATTTCACCTATATTTCAATAGTTTTTCTTCCATTTGTAGGTGACACATCCTAATCAAAAATGAGGGTCCATTATGAGGGTTATCATATGGCTCTTCCCTGTCAAATCATCATTAGTGGAGCACCATCAATATATCATCTTTTAAGATACTTAACTGTTCATTTCATTATTCTAAAGAAATGATTCGGATGGGCATTTCTCATCTTTCTTTCCAAAAAAGGGAAAAGAAAAAGAAAAGAGAGAGATAATATTTATATATGATCAGTTTTATCTTCATATCTTTTTTGAGGGGACAGTTTTACTTTTTTGAGAAAAGGAGTTGAGGAGACAATTACCTTTGTATTAAAATGTTGAGAAGCAAACCAAATGACATTTCATGTAAAACTTTATAATGTTGGTTACCTATCTGCTTGTTTTTTATGTAGCCTGATTTCAATTCTTTTTTTTAAAAAATAATATGCAAATTCGGAAACTGAAGGATAAAGGTAACGGAGGTCTATGTTTTCATTTTTGATTGGTTATTAGTTGCTTCTAAGTGTTAAAATATTTTCTTTATCCTAGGTATCACTGGAGAAAAAGTATGGAGGAATTGCGCCTAAAAAGAAACCCTTGATAGCAAAGGTGAGTTCCGTTAGTTTCAAAGTACAATTCATACCATGAATAGGGGTTTGAATGACACAAGGTTTGTCTCTGGTCTTGTTCTTAAATCTTGAACAATCCAAAATCCAAGACTTGGATGGCTTAATAATTTTGCAAGTCCATCATGGGCCTTATAGCAGAAACCTCTTATTATATCTCTAAGCCTGTTCATCATACTAGACATTTCCAGTTGTCCAAAGCTCTCTTAAACAAAATTATATAACTTAGGATTCTTACAATAATTTAATAATAAGACATTTGCCATTGGGCCAAACCAAATAGGCTCAGAACAGACACTTCACACTGGCCTGCCATTTATCAAGCCATTTATAGACTGCTCCATGAAGACTATCATCATGATGCATTCAGAGGTATCAATCAGCATTAGGAGAAGCCAATTGGGTACCTGAAATTAGAAAACTTGGTTTACAAAGAAACCAACTCTGAATTCCTAAATGGTGCAAGACTACTTTCTTGCATTTTTTTTTCCATCTAAAATATTGATCTGTGCCCCTGTTTTTATATTATAATTGGTTGCAGGACCATGAGAGGGCCTACTTTGATTCTGCTGACTGGGCCCTTGGCAAGGTAAGCACAGAAGACTTCCAGCATTAGCCCTACATATGATGGAAAATCTAATATGAGATGGAAAAAGTCATCTCAATGGAGAGATGGGAAGTGGTGTGGCCAACCATAGCCTATTTGTTGCTGCGCTTGGTGACAAGGGCATACCCAATCTGTTCATAAAAAGATCTAGTCTTGGCCAATCAAACAGTGGGTCAGACTTTGTTCATGATGGATAGTTATGCTCTTGAGCACAGTTATACTGGCTTAAATTATCTTGAAGGCTTGGGCCTGATATGTGATAGGTGATCTATGGACTGGCTGCACCATCTTCATTCAAAAAACATATAAAGAAATTTCAGTTAACTCGAAAGTATAACTTCTTTTTCCTTTTTTTAACATTTATGGTTTAGCAAGGAGCAAATCTGAAAACAGGAACTGCCATTGAATCACTGAAGCCCAAGTTGAAGGTACATAGATATCATTCCTTCTTCTATGTACAAATATTCCAATATATAGTATTAATTATACAGCAAGGTTTTATTAGAACCAAATTCAATCGTAATGCAAGCATTTTTATTTTCTATTTCTCTATATATTTTAAATTAAATGGTGATCCCTGCAGCGAACACCTCATCATCAACTCCCCCCTCGAAAGCCTATGTGCACCTTTGATGGGGAGAACAGGGTAAGCTTCCATTTAGTAGCATGGCTCCTTTTTGTTACTTCCTTGGATTCTAGTACAAATATAATTGGCTAATTTCATTCTCAAACAATATTTGTTTTTGCCCAACTGATCTTGCAGGCATAGAAGGTCGATTTAAGATTTAAGAGAATGCTGTGTGTAAGACTTTTCTGAAATCTATCTGAAATGAGAAGGCATGGACTTGGTGCAAAGTGTGATGTATATATGTAGTCATTTGAGTCATGGATTTCTCCATTGCTGCAGTCCTTGGACTGATTCTAAACAGCAGTCCCTTATTCAAAGAAACCTGCACCCTAGTAAAGGAAGTTTCTTGGATCAGCAGAATGGCTACTTTTCTAATGGTAAGCAATATTTGAATTGTATGCAGCTAGCTGATTTCACTGGACCTCTCATTATTTGACATTTTTATGAGAGGAAAATGAGCTTAGTAGGACTAATATGATTATAACAATCCCATTGTAGTATGATCTTTTGACGGATAGCATATCTCACAGTTGGAGGCTAAGCTGGATTTTATTTCCAGCCTGCAAGAACTCTTCATATAGAAGGATTCCGGGAACTTTCATTAATTATCTGAATGATCTTTTTTATTATTATTATTGTAGTGTTTATTAGTCACCATGCAGGATTGAACCCAGGATCTCTCTTGGTGCCAACAAGAGCTAACAGGCGCTGGCCATTATCTACATAAATACAATTTCCAATCTCCCCTTAAAAAAACATAGAACTCCAGGGGAACCTAGTAATTCACATAAAAGTACATCTCATCAATAGATGAGCCGTGTGTGAGGGATTTTCCCCCTTTTAGGTGGCAAATTATACCCTACACCGCGTGCACGAATATGATTGTGCATCATGCCAATCACCTTGTCTTCTTTCTATAGGCCAATTATCGAGACGAGCGCATGATAAATAGGACACATGAGAAGGAGATGATGTGACTATTAAATCTAATCTTTTATCATAAAAAGTTTGGTGAAAATAAGTGGCAGCAATCTTAAGTGTGAACTATTGCGAGAAGAATTTTTCAGGACCATGGACAGCTCTTCTTTCTTTGTTTGTCATTTTCACTTTTAATCCTATTGACTGAAAGTATTACGAGCCGGGATCCTAATCATGGCCATCCCTGTATGGTGCGATGACCATGATTGTGTGGTATGCTGCTCCATGTATGGTTTGAGATAGGGCTGAAAACGAATCGGATATCGATTGGATATTTGATATATCCATATTTATATCCATATTTTTCAACGAATATAGATACGGATATATCAAAATTAATATCCATATTTATTTTAAACGGATACTAATACGAATCAGATATTAAGCATATATATTTGGTATAAACGGATATGGATACGAATTGGATATTAAACATATTTATATTTTTTTATCGGAATACAGATATAAATCAGATATTTTTTTTTGATATTAATCAAATTTGAGCAAAATTCAATGATGAAAACTAGCAATAAAGATATGATCATAAAGAAAAGATTCAATTAAAAATATAATTTTAACAAATATTTATCAATAATAAAAATTAATAATTTTATAAGGGGTATACTGCTCGAGGTTGTTGGACACCAAAGTAGACATGATCTATGATGCCTCCAAGGCATCTCGCGGCTGTTGCCAGGTAGAAACTAGGAAATGGACGGGACCTTCGAAATTCTAGTTGCTTGAAGACGATGAAGAGGAAGCGAGATAAAATGGCTGAACGAGAGGTTTGAGCCTTTCATGCATGTTGGATGATTCGAAAAATTTTATTCGAATCGGTATTCGTATTCGGTTACTGTCTTAAGTGACGGTCATCCAATTTTTAGATTTTTTTTATTTAACTAAAACTTTTTTTTCATTATCCTTGTCATATGGATATCCGGATTCGGATTCAAATTTGGATTCATATCAGATCGTATCTGTTTTCATATTTGATTCATATCCGTATCCGAAATATTTTTGAATTGTCTATTTGAATCCGTATCCGGATCCGATCAGACCAAAACAATAGAATCCAAATCTGATTTGAATCAAATATGAAAATAGATACGATCCGATATAATCTAATCCGATTTGAGCCCTAGTTTGGAGCCTTCTTTTATTCCATGTGTAAACGTCCAACCAATGATTTTGTTCGCGGTTTTGCTTCCACTGTTGGACATGGAACGCATGCTGGACTTTGAGAAGCCTGCATGATCTGTGATGTAGTTAGAGGTTGAGGACGATTAGAATCAAACACGAATCTCAATAGCTGCGGTGTACTGGCCTGGGCCTGCGATGCTATCTCAAGCTTCCTCTTGGACCGGACTCTCCTTACGTCAGGGGGCAGAAAGAATCTTCGTCCGATGTGTAATTTATTAATTATGATAGGCGTTGCATCGGTGAGTGTGCGAAGTGGGATGCCAGGTGTTAGATACAATACTTAAAAGAAGGTGAAAAAAAATAAATTACCAAAATTCTTCTAAAATTAGTAATAAATTATAGTTATATTTAATAATTTAAAAAATATGTTGAGATTTATTTTTATCCAATACATTTATCTATAAATTAATAAAACATTAGTCAAATTATTAATCTTAATAAGATTTAAATATTATACTATTTTTTTAAAAAAAATCAAAATAACTTTATACATATAATAATCTGCCAAGGATATAAAAAATATTTTTTTTTCTTGCTCAACCGTAATTTTATATTTTTATATGGGGTAAACAGTTTCATTAATATCATTAATTTAATTGGATGTAAATATAGACTTTACAAATTATTATATATGAGGAAATGAATATAAATTTTAATTTTTTTTGTAGTTTATTTTAAAAAAATTTCTCTGATAGCAAATGCAAAGTCCTCTCATCATGTCTGGGTATTTAGTCGTGCACACCGATCAACTGTGACTATTAAAAATGAAATGATATGCAAACTGCAAAGGGTATATATACATAATTGTGATAGATTTTACCTCTCCTTAAACTACTTATGAGAATTTGACTCCAACTGTACTAAATTTAGAACAAGAAAAAATGAACGAGGAACAAGGAAATCAGAAACGACGTTCAACAATGTAACCTAAACTCTGACGTGTCAAAAAAGCATGCATCATGTTCCTGCTCATCAGCAAACGAACCGAGAAACATCACCATAGCATCCATCATCCATGGAAGTTTCAGATTTTGCCATCTTGTACACCCGAGAATCATCACCAAAGCGCCCATCTAAATTATAATTCCACGGTTGCAACTCCCTAACATCTTCATTGTCTTCTTTAGTGCAAATTCCAGCACAATTCCAAGCAAAGCAGATGGATCAATGGACCGTATGTTCATCTTTGGCACAACATAGAAGCTGGCGGTCTCCAAGCCGAGTCGAGTTGCTCAATGGCTAAGATTAAAGCTGATGTACTTTCAACCAAGACATACTATACTATAGCGAATTGGATAGTACGAATCGTACCGTACCGATACCAAGTATACCAATATGGTAACAAGATGATACCAATACGGAGTCCAATACCGAAATGGCGTAAAACAAATAGAGTCCAGAAATTCAAATTCGGATATAGAACAAAGTAGTGGTCTAGAGGAGACCAAATTGACATTTCTATACTTTAACTCGAATCAATTCCAACTTATATAAAAGTTTTCTCACGAAAAAATTAGAAAAATTCTACAAATTTTGCATTATAAACTAGATTCACTTAAGTTTACTATTCCTATTTGAATATGGATATTGTATAACAGTAGATTTCCTTTTCTCAGCTCACCTGACCTCAATCCAAGGTATTGACCAATTGGATTGCATCTATGAAAAAATACCAAACAAATCAAGTCATCTAGGCCAGACTGGGTCAAGGAACCGAATGCATTTCATGTTGGATGGTTTCCTATGTGCCCATTGGACCAGATGAGGTCAGGACCGGATTGGCTAATTGTCTGACTCGTTGGCAACCCTTGGTCTAATGAAGTGCAATTCATATATCATGGATCAAGATGTGCATGCCTACATGATACTTCAATATATGTGCCTATTTGAATCCAAAGAAAATTGATCAATTATAGATCAACTATCAAAAATGATCAAAGATATGAGAGCCATCAAGGTTTGGTTAATTAGTTTATGCATGACCCTCTGAAAGATTGTATTTGTCACTTGTCGCGCGTATGGGTAACTTCTTGCTGAATAAACTTCTTAAAGAAAGATTTTTGGACAAAGAGAAGTTAAAGTATGACAGGAACGGTACTTGAAGCTAAAAAGTAGTTCCTCTTTCGTGATAAAAGGCAGCAAGAAGACTGCATGGAGCTCTCGCATCTTCATACGAGACTATTAACGAATTTAATATGATATCAACACCAGATGCGCTACTTCAGCCTTCCGTCTTAAGATTTTCCTTTAAATCAGAGGTTCAGTCTACTTTAAAATGGTTTTACGTACTGTATCGAAGATGCATGAAATCAAGATTGAATGGAATGACGGTCAAGTGTTCTTCCTCTTGCCAATCTTATTCCCTCTTTGGTGCCTATACCTTGTTTTATCTTGTCTTTCTCAACTATTTATTAAATGAATCAGTGGTGTATGAATGCATATTAGATAAAAATTGATCAAATCCTTTTATTTTATCATGTTCTTATATTTGATGCATTTTTTTTACTTTTTTTTTAATTGCTTGGCGATATTAAATCTTCTTAAGCCTTCCTTTTATTGTTAGAAATCAAGATCAATTATGAGAGACATATTAAAAGGTGGAAATGATTCTTAGGGAAGGTGCACTATGATGCATATTTTATATCATGTTGATGATGTTTAACTGACATTAGTAGATTATTCTTTTTTTTGTTTGTTTTTGTTAATATGAGAGGGAGAACCCTCAAAATCCGAGAGAAAAAAAACACAACCCGAGTTTTCAGCATTCACAACATAGTTGAGGAAGAATGGATAAATGGAAGTGCAAGAACCCTTAGCAATGGTTTTTGATCCATTGAACTATATACTATTGCAGATTGAACGAACCTTGTTTTATGCCGAAACCATGCAAAAGGTAAGATTGAGCAGGTGGCTGGAAATCATGTGCAAAAAATGGCTTACATTCATGAAATCATAAATTGAACGTATAACAAAAAATTTATTTCATCCAAAAAATTATAGAAAATATTGACAAATATTCTGTAGTTAAATTGTCAAAATAAAAATAAATTCCACAGAGGTGCATTATCAGCATCATTAGAAGCTTTTCCTTTATTTTTTTCATCTCTAGCACCAAAGGAGCTTTTCTCTAATTATTTTCATCTCTAGAACCATAATTTTCTCTGGGAGAAGCATCTACACTCCAATAGAATAAATCTTGAACTGAGTTCACAAACAAAGAAATCAAGAAGATGATTGGTGGCATAAGCTAAACATGGTCTTCCAAACCTCTTGCACGCTTGGTTCTCTCCACTAATGAAGAGGGATGGGTTGAAACCATATGGGAGGAGGCCAAACGAACTGAGAGTTATTGGCATAGCATGGCCATGGAAAAGGTTTGATTCTGCCATCCTCTAAATCGAATACACCAAAATCTTGACCAGTGTGGCAACCTTCAAAAATACAGTCATCATCTGGCAACTTGTGCCAATATTCAGGCTTTATGAAACCACAGATTTCAAAATAACTAGCAGTAAAATAGATGCAGTTGCCTTTCCATCCAGGAAAATCCTTCGTTGATAAAGAGAACGAGTTGTTCGTGCCCAAGAACAGCATATGATCACCCAAGCTCTTCACCTTGACTAGCCTTGCCTCCTTGCTTGATCGATCCAACTTAAAAACCTCAAATCCTCTTGTTGGATATGCTGCATGTCCAAGGGAAAGGATCCCACCCGTGCTCAGGATACCTGAAAACTACCAACAGATCCCCACACAACTCCACCAAATAACACCACAAGAAATCGATCGGGACTTCAGCTGTAATTGGTGTAAGCTTAAAGGTAGGGCTGAGCTCGCAGACAGAAACTACTCCACCATTATCTACAGCATAGAGCTGGCCCTGGTGCCATAAAATACCGGTGCAGATAAATCTCCGGTCGGACATGGTCCACTTGACATCTCCTAGTCTAGAAAACACCAGTCTGTAGGACCAAGATATGATCATGACAATGATACAATCATCGTTGGAACGTATGATGATAGCTTTGCTTACAAACAGGTCTTTCACATGATCCGAGTCCAAGAGATATGCCCCTCCAGCTTCCTCTTCTTCATCTTCCTCTTCTTGTTGATCTTCCTGTGCTTCTTCGATGACATACTCGGCACCGACCTCCTGCTCTCGGAACTCCAGTACTTGTGGAAGCGTCGTCAGTGGGGGAAGGTGAACTTGTGCCCTTGTTAAACGATCGAAGAGACAGATTGCTGATGCAGCACTGACTAAAACCAGCCAGCCATCGGCGAAGCCGACGATCCTTTTGCCGCCTACTTCAGGCAAGTGAAAGTTGAGGATCGTTCGGTCGGAGAGGCGGTAGAAGGATCGGGTGTTGGTGAAGGCTTCGTCGAAGCTAAGCATCAGCCATGGGAGCTGGGGAGGAAGAGATGGCATGCTGCGCAGCTCTGTGGTGGCCGACCGCCATGACTCGCACACGGCACGGAATCGAATAAAGTCTCTAATGTCTCTGGCCAGGAAGTCGGCAATGGTCTGCAACACGTCTGCCGGAACCATGGTCCATTGAGCCATACTTTGTTGCTTCTCCTTCTTTCTCCCGCACAGGGTGGTGCAGGTCGTAGGAGGTTGAAGGCAACCACTGAACTATAAAAACGAGGGTAGGTTGTAGAATTGCTTTAGGATTTGGTTGGACTCAAAAGTTGAATCCTACAAAGCTTAGGAGAACCGAGAGTTCTAAGGGTAAAAATTTACGAACTCAAGAAGAATTTGGGCCGCAACCACCGAGACCTGCGATTCAGGCCCAGCCTATCTTATGAGGAAGTTAACACTTAACACTATTCTAACCCGTAGGACGGCCCAAAATACAGAACAAACGCCAAGCACCAAAAAATATTTGCAAGTAGAAAAAAATTGAAAGGAAAAAATAAATTTATTTAAAGGAAAACAAAAACCAAAACTAGAGTTTGGCTCCCTCACAAAAACGCCTCAAATCTCCCCACACAAAAAGAATTCTTTCCTAGAATCTTTCTTCCTTAAAAAGAATTCTCTTCCCCTATTTATAAAACCATAATCATTCTTGTACTACAAAACGAAAACATCTCCTAATAAAAGACTAAAATATTACTATCCCACTCTAACTAAAAAAAAAACTAAAATATATTAAACTTGAGGCTCGACCTTATTAAAATAGACTAGCAATTAAAAAATAAACTATTCTAAGTAGTATTGGAATGGAAAATTAAGATAAACTAGGAATATAATCCTAGTATAAGTAAGACAAATAATGAAATTCCAACATAACCCGGGCTAATAAACGCAAGCCCAAGCCAATTATATAAATAGATTTAGAATTTGGACCTAGTTAGAACCAAATGGACATATATCTATGATTGTGAAAATGGCTATCAAGCCCTTTTAAAACTGATGGTTAATTTGTCAAGATGGTATAATATTTTTGTGGATGTTTCATGTGTGTCAATAGATTGGTATGTATGCAGTTCACCCTAACTCAAGTTGATAGAACCATGTGCATCGACCTAGCATGTTAAGATTACTTTGATCTTTTAACATTGTTTAATTCTCTCTAGCTTCATGCTAGGCTCTAAGATGATTTCAAAAAAAAAAAAATGCTCATTTTGATGTTCTTCCCATTAATGATATGTAGAAATCCTGGATGTAAAGTCCTCAGCTTATAGTATACATGAAATATAACCAATGTACACATAAATTAAGAACCAAAGTTAAATGTTTAAACATAGAGCTCAGAGTTTTGCCGAAAGTTCTCCATGACATGTCAAAGGAGAACTGACAGACAAAGTGCAAAAGTTGCACATAACTGTGAGAGATTTTATCAATCCATTAAGTTGCCAATTCCAATTAAATAAATCAAGAACAATATAAAATAAAATAAAGAAAATCAGAAACAACATTGAATCAATTAGTTTGTTTGAACACATTCAGTAATGTAAGATAAATCCTTGCAAAAAATCTATGTATTTTTTTCATAGTATGTTGGGTAGTGCGGTCGTTTGCAATAAGACTGGTCGGTCCAAAATCACCAAAAAGATTGCAAGAAACATGTATGAAGAGATAATTTTTTATTAAAAATTCTCACAAAACCAGTAAAAAGCAAGCACCATACTCTCTCTCGCACACACATGCACACGCATGCGCGCGCGCGCACACACAATATAAAGAGATAAATTAAACAGTGGTGGCCAGATAATCTGACCGTTGTCATCATAACATGTGTGCGCATTCTAATTCTGCCATCCTCGAAGCTGTGCACGCCAAAAACATCACCAATTACAATTCTGCAGCTGCAACCCCACATCTTCAATTGTTTCTACAGCAATAATAGAGGTTGGATGGGTACATATGGATCAAAAATATGTCATTCTGAACACAATGTGTTTGTTAAACAGATCAAAAATCCAGATTCATATGGTAATCTAGCTCGATCTATTACTTGTTGAAAAAAGTTAAATGAGTTAAATAGTTACCTTATATAATAAGCTCCAAAATAACTAGCAGTAAAATAGATGTGGTTTCCTTTCGATTCAAGAAACCCTCTCGCCTAGAGAGAGAGAGAGAGAGAGCGATCGCCTAAGCTCTTTACCTCAACCATCTTCACTTTTTTGCTGGATTGATCCAACTCGAGCTCAAACCTTTTGAGTTTCTGTGCCCCTCTTGCGAAGAAGATTTGGTTGTAATACCTAGAAACCAGCAAGAGATCACCACAAGACTCCAGTAGATACCACCAACGAAATTTGTCCTCGACCACAGGAATAGTAATTGCTGTAAGCCAGACCAGGGCGGTCCGACATCACCCACTAGATCGCTCTCATTACCTTTACACAACATAGAAGTGGCCCAGGAAGTACAGGTGCACCATGGTCCATTTGTCTTTTTCTTGATGGAATCAGAAGAAAAAAAATATTCTTCCCCCAATTCCCATGGTCCACTTGTCATCTCCCAGCATTAGCAAACCCAAGGCGGGCCATGAGAATGGGATCACCAGAAGATGGCTCGGAGGCAAAAAAAAAGAAGAAAAAAACACTTCTAGGTCTTTTTTAAGAACACAATTTCCCTCATACTTTCTTCCAAGAATATGATAATATATTGAGCTATCCAATTTATAGGGACCCAAGATATATAATGTTATATTGCTCGCATGTCATGCACGTACGTACTTTCAACGAGCAACGATAACCAATGGATAGAATCCTATTTCTATGGGCTGATGTTAGAATCCACAGAATCCTTCTTTCTCATCAGGCTGCATTACTTGAACGGCGTAAGCAATCCCCCTTCAGTGAGCCAGGACTCGCCACCAATCTCAATGCAAGTATCGGCTATGATATTTTTAGAGGACAATGAATTTAAAAAAAGATCCAGAAATCCAAGGTTTCAAACCATAAACTAATCAACTAAACTAAAACCATGTTCTAAAATAAAATTTGGTAATATAAACGTGCGGCGATGTCCTTGATTATAAGAAACAAAGGAGCTTTAGATCCATGCCAAGATTGAACTGCCAAAACTCAAAGCAGGCTTAAAATAAACTTGTCATAAGCCAGAATTTTATCCAAAAAATGACTAGCTGAAAGTATGATTTGCATTCTTTAGACACGTATAACCATCCAAAATCTCTGTAAAGATCCCTGCAGGCATGTATTCAGCAACACAACGATTATGCGTTAAGTAGATTTTGGATGCTTATATTGGATCAAGAAACACACATAATACTCTCCGACTAGATTTTTTCGGATGAGATTCTGGATTGTGACATGATGATGAGATAATATTTGGGGTAAACAATAGGATAATCTTTGCAAGCACTTTCAACTCAAAACTGGCCCATGCACAGTACATGCTAGATTATGCTGGAAGACAAGGCCAAGGAGAAGGCATCAAATGGAAACTATTATTATTGCTGGCTTTCTGCTCTGCGTACCTTTCAGATGAGAGAGGGCTGCCGTTAGTGGTGGTGAGGGCCCAGCACGGCCAAAAGGGCAAGGTGCTCAAATGCCCCGGCAGCAGAGCCCCCTGCCACGCGAGTCAGCTTGTTTGCAAGCCAAGGAGTCGTCTCTCTGGTTAGAGGTGGCCTGCTCCTGTGCTCGGACGAGGACAGGCCACTACGACAAAAGTCTCGACGCTCCTTCAATGAGAAACAGCTCGTGGGTGGTGAATGGAGGACACTCCCTGCAAAGTTGGGTTAGTAATTAGGTAGCTCAAATGACATAGCAGAACAGGTTATTTTCTCCTCAATCTTCAGAGTGGCCAACACAGATTCAGATGGTTCATACTGCAATGAACCGCTTTCTCTTCTTCTTCTTTTTTTTCTGCCTCTTCTTTTTTTAACGTAGAAAAGGTGGTAAACTAATGTATTCATGATGTACCGAAGCAGGGTCCTGTTTCTTGATGCGGCGTTAAAATGGTCACAAGCGCATAGAAGCATATGGGATTGGAAAGACCAACCAATGGAATCAGGGACATATTTTGTCACAATTCAATCATAGCTGAATAAATGAGAAAAAAAAATAGAAGTAATACTGCACCGTGCGTCAAGATTTAGCATGATTCTTTCAAAATCTGAGTTACGTACGTCCACCGAGGAGGAGCGAGAGATCTACTGTACATATAATATAAATAGAGTATTGGGCTTTTTACAAGGCTTCAGCGAGAGAATTTCGGAGAAAACTCTTTTAATGCAAGATAAAACTAACCGGGAAATTTATCATGAAGAATTACATCGAAGGTTGCTAAGAAATATTTTTCTTCTCTCTCTATCATCTTCTTTTTCTCTTTCTCCTCTCCCACCAAACCTTATATCTCAACACCACAAGATGCCTCAGCCAACGCTTCTCTTTCATCAGAGATGCTCCCAGCCTCTGGGTCCCGAGTCAAATAGTGAAAGGGCACTTCTTCGTCTCTAGTTCTAACACACAAGCCTTAGCTTCTCTCGTATTGGGACCAAGCCTAGAGTCCTATTTGGACTCAAAACAGTGGAAATAGGAGTCAGTTTCCTGACAATCTCCATCATCTTTTATTACCAAGCAAATTAGGAGACCCTATAGAAACTCTCTTTATCTACCATCTCTCAAATAACAGCTAGTTCATCTTCTAGCTGCCTGGGAACTCTAGCACCGGTAACAGTCGTCTCACGTACCAAATGAAAATCAGCCGTCGTTACACTCTTAGCAAACTCATCATCCCTCATCATAGCAATTTTCTTCTCTTTACCTTCAAGTGTTATATCGTTCCACCTTCAACATGGCGTGCATCTTTAATTTTAATGTGCAAAGTTGGTGCCATTAAATCCTGGAGTTTCTATTTTGGTCGAACCATCCACCACCATGATTGACATGATTGACCCAAAATCCAAGCAACGTCCATCGGAAGAGCAAGAGATCTGCTATAATAAACGAGTGTACAAGGCTTTTATAAATGTTTACTGAGCGAAAGTAATCCAAAAAAAAAACTCTCGATAGAGCTTAATGCAAAAGAAAAAAAATAGCCCAGAAATTTATCAAAAAGAACTAGATGAAGAAGCCACCAAGAATTTGAAACGTAAGATAAGAAACAAAAAAAAAATATTTTTCTTCTCTCTTCTTCCCTTCCTCTCTCTCTCTTCTTTTTTTCTCTTCTCCTCTCTCTCTCTCTCATACAAAACCTTGTTCTGCACCACCACAAGACATCTCAGCCCACACTTCTCCTTCATAACAAATGATCATAGCCTCTTATCTTATTGAGTAGGTCCCATGTCAAAGGAGTCAGACTCTTTTCCTTCATTAAGTCGAACGCAGGAGGCTTTACCTCTCTTCTACTGGGATCAGGATTAAACTCCTATTTGGACTCAAACAATGGCAACAAGAACCACTTTCCTAACACATTATTCATGGGTTTTACCTCCCACTGCTCACATGAAAGGGAAGTCACAGACGTGGTTGTGATAAAACTTAAAAGCATTCCCTTGCAAAGGCCCCCACTTTCAGATGGCAAGCAGAGGCCATGATCGATAGCTTCCTCTAAAGAAATGGAAGTTTAAAGCAGCAATTTCAAGAGATGGATAGATTCAAGGAGGAAAGCCTCCCAGCCATTGCGGTGCCATGGATATGGAGGTCAAGCAATCGGACCACGCGCACAGCGAAATGGCTGCCCTTGGCGGCACAACGGTTAAGACAAATTCCTACAATTCTTGCAACAAGACTGATCTTTGAATACCATCCGACGATCGACAAACGTATGAGAAACTCAATTTGTTTATAGTTTTGGACAGGTGTCAATCTCGGTGGCATCTGGTCGGAAGCATTTTTCCAACCAAATTTGTAGTCATTGCACATGGGCAGTGCCGAGGGGAGCAGCCCACCATGTGGCCGACCATCAATTAGTTGGGGAGGACGCAAAGGCAGATAAAGGCTAGCTGGCTTTTGGTAAAGAGATCGGATTGGGCTCAAAGGCTTGTGTTTCACACATTGGCTTGAAGGCTTATGTTTCACACATTCTTACGATCATAGTAATTCACAGGCTGAGCTGACACTACCCACATTAATTTGATTGAGCCCGCCGGTAGCGCTTGCATTGATGCGATGTAACTCCGGTAGCTAGCACTATCGGCACGCTTAAATAAGATACAGATCAGATCGGATGCATGATATATCAAAAATTTATCAATCCAAATTTGATATTTTTTTTAAACTGATTAAAAATTCAGATCCATGTCTGACTATTAATTTTCTTAAACAAGTAATCTAGCTCGACATACAACAGGTTGAAATAAGTTAAACAGGTTAGACGGTTAAGCATTGCCAACCCTATTTTATTAGTGTTCTTGTGTCGCGTCTTTGTCTTAGTTAAAGGCAAAATTCCAACCTTCTTTCAAGAGAGGGAAGGAGGATCAATCTAGGCTAGGCTACATAGGTTGTGTTCGTGAGAAATTAATAACTACCAACAATTCACTAACTCCCCAACATTTGCAAGTAAAATTAAACTAGAGGGATTTTTTTTTCCTGGATTTTTAGAGGGCGTGCACTAAAATAGAAAGGTAATATGTCTATTTTAGGAAGAAAACTCTTATTGAGTGTGCAACAGATGCTCCACCTTTGATGTAGGATACACAGAGAAATATCGAAAAACAAAGGATAAGATAGGATTGCAAGATTAATTTGTCATTCCATAGGATGGTAGAAGAACCAGGAATTCTAGGTTTACAAAGCTTGGGTTTGACTTGGGACTGGATGATTCTGGTTGCTAATTGGTTAACCGATTATATCTAATGTGGACTGTGCAGTTTGGAATTTAATGGTGTAGTGGAATGCAATGATATAGTTCGAGGTAAGTTCCAAACAAATAACAGCACAGAATGCGATCGAGGATTTGAATCCAATTATAATAAAAATAAACTGGAAACATGTACGTGAGTACATGTTCACTGGTCGAGCATTGTTTCAGAGAGGGAAATGCCAGGTTTTGGATTTATGGCACCATGCGCCTGATACATCTTCATTCCTCTGTCTATTTAAAACGATATCTTATTGGGTTTTGTTGACGCATTACTATAATAGTATATAGAAAATAACTAATACAACTAGATTCCTTAGTAGCTAGAGGTGCTCTTCTAAAAATTCTGTCTAATACTACTATATATTTGATTTTAGCTGGATTATTTGCGTAATCACCTGAGCTGCAAAACATAAGATAAAGATCAACTATTGTATTTGTTCCTTGATTCAGTACGAGATGTAGCGGAGATAAATTAGCACTTGCCTATGTTTATTCAATTATTTGTCTGTCTCTTTCAAAAACTGCCATTTTTTTTTCATAGCAGTTAAGCCCAACTAGGTTTAAATGAGGTCACATGAGTACCAACATGGAAAGACAGCATACATGATACTTGAGACTCCACTTCTGGTTAGCCAACCAGTATGTAGGATGGCAAGAATAATTGAACAGCACAACTTGTTTGAACTCAAAACCATTTTGTTATTCACAATTATCAAAGGAAGGCTGCATTGAATTCATTTGTGCAATCGGTTCTATCAACTTCCAAACACCAACGTCTCATTTTGCACATATAACAATATTGGCAATCAACAAACCCCCATAACCATTATTTCAAGAGAGATGCCACCAACTTCTTGTGTGATGCCGTTCGTTCCCTACCAATATTGTTTCTGGTCTGTTTGACAATTGCATGTACATGACAAGGAAGGGCTTAAAACTAGCAAAGAATCATTGCATCCATCTTTCATCGCTATTACCAAATTATCACCAAGATAAGAAAGTAAAGTAGTGGATATTTCCAGATATATTCTCGAACCCTACCGATGTAAATTTGAGTCGACCAGCATTTTCATTCAGAGGGAAATCAAACAAACAGTCAAAACCAAGAATTTGTGTCTATTATCTATTTCGAAACTCTCAAGTTCTAAATATATTCTAATTCGAAAAATTCCAAATCGAGCATTTTTATGGTGCTCAAAATTGTTCCACATCAACAAACAAGCTCATGCAACGTTTCAATTTATATCATCAAAGTTTGAACTTATTAAAGATGGTGGTGGAAGGCCAAACCTAGCAACCCTAGCCAACTTGTTATTAGTTTTGGTAAAAATGCCAACCTGTTGCTAGAAGTTTAGGACCACTTCTAAACTTCTAGGTCTTACTTACTCCACAGCTTTAGCTAATTAGCACTCTTAACTCCAGACAGGAGACTTGCCTGGGTCCCTTACGAGGTGGTCCCAACGACAAACCAGCGCAGCCCACCAGCTGGCATCCACGTGGAGCATTAATGACGTGGCGAGCACGACATGACGTCGGGCCCCACCTGAGACACACCCGCACACCCACCCTCGTTTGGGATGGGAAGTTGGAAGACAGTGTCCTCATAAATAGCCCTCACAAATTCCGATGTCCCTGTCCAAACGGCAAGCAACGTTCCATCAAATCACAGCCGTCGATCAGCTGAATCTCCACCCTCTCCCGCGGCTAAGCAACGTGTTTGCTGTTAGGAACGGAACGGCGCGAGGCCTGAGGTTACGGGCCCCACTGGGTGTATTTATTAACATGTGCCGTATTAAAAGGCGGGGGTAAAGAGGGAATAAACTTAAAAAAATTTAAGGAAAAGATAGGAAAGGGCAGGATTCTTGTGGCTTAAGCCGGCGGCCACACTTCCATAAATACACACCCACCCCGGGCATTAACTATTTCCTCCATCAACCACCCCAAATTCCCAAAATACTCCCACATCAAAGAGGGGTCCAGCAAATGAACGGATCTGATTGGTGGATCCACGGGTGCATTTTGGGAAATTAGACGGAGCCGTATTAAATAAGGGATGCTTTTCTTTACTTACTCCGCTCGCTCTGTTCCTTTGTTCTTTTCTTTTCACCTTCGGTGGTTGGACCCCGTGAAGGGAGAGCGGTCACCACCGTGAGGACTGAGGACTGTAGCTTTTCACCGCGTGGGCCCCGTCGGGCTCTCTTTATTTTATATCGGTCTCGCTCGCTTTATTTTTTTTTTTTAGCTTGGTGAGGGCGGGGGTGTGGGAGAGGCATCTTGCCAGCGAGGAAGTTGAAGGATCGAAGCTTTCCATGAAAGCGAAAGCGGGAGAGGGGGGGAGAGAGAGAGAGAGAGAGGCGGGGGTCAAAGCTGGCATTTTTCTCTCTTCGATTTTTGGGGGAGTTTGGTCTCGCTCTTATTAATGCCTCCCATTGGAAGTGAGAGAGGACTGAAATCGTGAGAGAGGACTGAAATCGTCCCCCCACCCCCCCTGTTTTTTGGGTAGCTTTGCTCTGTGTTTTTGGATTGGAGGGGGGCGGGCAAGGTGATGCGCTGGGAACAATGTCGGGCTCGCCTTCTCTGTCCGCGGAGAAGAAGCACTGGTGGCTGAGAAACAGGCAGGTGGGTGAAAAGTTTCAGCCTTCTCTCGTTTTTCTCTGGGTTTTTGGCTCGGGTGTGGAGGTTTTGGGATCGAGTTGAAGCCATTGGTCTTTTTCTTTGAGAGAAATCAGCCGTTGATCTTGTTTTGAGGGCTTTTTTTTGGTGGTTGAGGAGTTTGGATTCCAGGGATGGCGTTTGCTTTCTTCCATGTGTTTGGTAACCTGGTTTGGAGTTTCTTGTTGGGGTTGGGTACTTCGGTGAATAGGAGATCCTGTATTAAAGATTTCTGCTTTAGTTTCCAGCAGTCTCTGTTTTGTTTTGGTTTGGCTTCAACTACTGTGTCTATCAGCAGAACAGAACGACACGACTCTATTCTTTTTATTTCTTTTCTTTTTTTTCCTCTTTATTTCTTAATAATCTTCCTTCAGAGAAGAGAAGAATGCAATGCTTCGTTGTCGTTAAGTTCTTTAAGTCTCTTCTATTAGCATTTAGAATTTCTCAATGTCATCAAAAGTGATCCAAACTCTTCTGCATTTATCTTGCGTCTGAAGTGTAGGTGGGAGGAAACGAAATCCAGATTTCAAGATTAAATCTTTTGCATCACTGTCGCTATCATACCAGCCACGTTTCTCTTCCATTCTTTTCGATCATTTAACTGCTTGAATTTTAAGTAAAAATTGAAACTTTCCTCAGTTTTCTTCCCCATTTCTTAAAAAACTCGCAGTTATTGAGGAATCCTCTGCATCCTACACCCTTCTCGGAGTTTTTTCTTAGTCTTCCGAGGACAGCATGAATCAAAATCTAATCTTTTTTTTGCACCTTCTTCAACTCTCGAACTATTTCTCAGATCGTCGACAAGTACGTCAGAGACGCCCGGTCCCTCATTGCGACGCAGGAGCCATCCGATGTCTCCGCCGCCGTGGCCCTCCTCGACGCCGCCCTCGCCCTCTCCCCACGCTTGGAGGCGGCGCTGGAGCTCAGGGCACGGTCTCTCCTTTTCCTCCGCCGCTTCCGGGAGGTGGCGGACATGCTGCAGGAGTACATCCCCAGCTACAAGATGGCTCCCGACGACGACGACTCTTCCTCCCTCGGCTCCTCCTACGCCGACCGCTCCACCTCCCACCCCCTCTCCCGAGAGCGTGCTAAGCTCCTCGCCGCTGGCCGCGACCGCTCCGATGGCGGCCTCTCCTTCCGCTGTTTCTCCGTCTCCGACCTCAAGCGCAAGCTCCTCGCCAGCCTCTCCAAGAGCTCCGAGAAAGAAGACCAGTGGAGGTAACATCACCCCCTTAACTCTTTAACTAGATCCTGGTTAAAGTTCGTCTTTCTGCTTAACTGGACCACTAATAATTTGGTCGACCTACTCTATCACCATCAAAGCCTGTCACAATTCATTGAGTTCCTTTAAAAATATTAATTAGTCTAACTTGTCATCACTTATCAGGAAAACCAACTGTCTATTTTCTTTTTAATTTAAACTTTTTTTTTAGATTTAAAAAAAAAAAAAACGCATGGAGTGGTGGTAGGAATACTGGAAACTCGAGTGAGAGATCACAGGAGAATCCAACGCAAACTATACTGGATTTCCTGACCCCAAAACAAAAGGAGCCGCTAAACCCACCCTTCCAAATTACTAAAGTAACCTTGGACAATAATTGTACTCTAAGGGCAGTTCCATCATTTAAACCAGAACCTTTTGTCACATCCCATCTACAATGGCATAATTTTGTCCACTTCCCCACAGCAAGCGAGCCGTCCTTACTCGGCTTGTCATTGAACCGGACGGTCCGACCGAACCGCATAGGCTTTTTTTCGGTTCGGTGGTATGTTTCACCACCTGGTGAGCTCACCTCTTCTTTACTTTGCTTCCAGGTATTTGGCTTTGGGCCAGGCCTGCTGCCACTTGGGCCTGATGGAGGACGCCATGGTCCTCGTCCAGACCGGCCGCCGCCTCGCCTCCGCTGCCTTCCGCCGCGAGAGCGTCTGCTGGTCCGACGACAGCTTCACCTTCTCCACCGCCCCCTCTTCCTCCTCTGTCTCCGTCGCCACCTCCGCCGCCCCTTCCCCGCCACCCTCCCCTCCACCGTCCGAGTCGGAGTCCGCCTCCCACCTTTTAACTCATATCAAGCTCCTCCTCCGCCGCCGGGCCGCCGCGCTGGCCGCCCTCGACGCCGGCCTTCCCGCCGAGGCTGTCCGCCACTTCTCTAAGATCCTCGACAGCCGCCGCGGCGTCCCCCAAGCTTTCGCCGCCGCCTGCTTCATCGGCCGCGCTGCCGCCTACCGCGCCGCCGGCCGGCTCGCCGATGCCATCACCGACTGCAACCGCGCCCTCGCCCTCGATCCGACGTCCATCCCGGCCCTCCGCGCTCGCGCCGACCTCCTTGAGGCCGTCCGGGCTCTACCGGATTGTCTCCGGGACCTCGACCACCTCAAGCTCCTATACGACTCCATTCTCCGGGACCGCAAGCTCCCGGGCCCCCTGTGGAGGCCCCACAACGATGTCCGCTACCGCGACATCCCGGCCAGCCACCGGGCTCTCACCGCTCGAATTCAGCAGCTCCGAGCTCGGGTGGCGGCGGGGGAGGGGTCCAACGTGGACTACAACGCTTTAATTGGTGTCCGGCGGGGGTGCACACGGTCGGAATTGGAGCGCGCCCACCTATTGCTCTCATTGAAGCACAAACCGGACAAGGCGGCGGGGTTCATCGACCGGTTGGAGTTCGCCGACGATTACCGGGATCTAGATGAAGTCAAAGACCAAGCCAGGATGTCAGCGTTGATACTCTACAGGATGTTGCAGAAGGGGTATGCTAGCATTATGGCGGCGGTGATGGATGAGGAGGCCGCCGAGAAGCAACGGGCGAAGGAGGCGGCGGCGGCGGCTGCCGCCGCAGCTGCGGCAGCGGCGATGCAAGCGGCGGCGGCAGCAACGGTTGTTTCAGGATCGGAGAAGGTGGAGGCGGAGAGTGGTTTGGGGTCGAAGGAGTGCGGCGTCAGTGCGGAGAAGGCGGCGCCGGTGTCGGCGTTCCAAGGGGTATTCTGCCGGGACATGGCGGTGGTCGGAAGCTTGCTGTCGCAAGCGGGGTTCAATAGGACGATTCCGGTGAAGTATGAGGCGCTGAGCTGCTGAAGGATGGGGGTGAAGGTGCCATGGATGGAAGGAAGGAAGGAGGGGGAGAGGATGGAATTCGAATTGCTGGGTAATGTACAGGGAGAAATGGGAGGGAAATTTTGTCCAAATCTCTAGTTGTTACAGTGCAGTTAGTTTTTTCTTTTGGCTTCTTAAGCTTAGTTTCTCTCTTCTTCTGTCAATGAAGTCTATTGTTGCTATAATTTCTCCATGCTTGTACAGTAGGGAAGCTCTTTATGAATGTCCATCCTTCCTGGCTCACCATCTTGCTAGAAATTTTAATGCTTTCATGGTCGTAAACATATTACTGCATGGTTGTAAGACTTGAAAAGAATGACATCAACTTTTGGTTGTTAGACTTTAGGAGAATAAAGGGTGCGACTTCATCCTGTAATTTAATATTGGAAGGCCCAACATAGTTCATTATGTGGTCCAAAAATCCTGAATAGGGCTGCTACCTTCGTGGCTCTCTTGTGGAAACTAATTAAGGTAATGGAGACTCTCATGAATGACATCACTAAAGATATTACCTCCTACGAAAGTTCTAGTCCTCATTAAGGTAGAAAACATCATACTGTTACCCTTTCATGAATGACATCACTTTTGTTGTATATCTCTGACCATCAGCATATTTCCCACAATCTGTAAGGAGTACCAAGCTGCAAAGGAGATATGCCAGCTATATAACTTGCTAAAATATGGACAACTAAAGTAAGCGTTAGTGACATGAGTCCACTGCTAGCTCAAATCGGACACGACATGCTACATTATAGATGTTCTTTTTGCTCTGAAAGAGACCACCAGGCTCAATTAATTGACAGCACAATTGGAGAGCAAGAGTACTCAGCTCCCATCCAATCAGAAGCCTCTCACGTTCCAATGCTGCAGGAATTCCCTTGGAGCAATGGATAACGGGGGCCCAATGCATGCAACAGTGCTCCTAGCAGCAAATAATTGTGAAAGCTACCATTCACCCGTACGCACGCCCATGCCTCCATGGCAATGGTCCCAAAAAACCGTGCTGCAGAGCCAATGGCATCCTATCCCAATTCCCAGACCCTTTCTCCTCTCTCCCTCTCCTTCTCCTCTCAAGCCTTGTTTTTGAGAGCAGTCCTTGGGGTTATCCAATGGGATCTTACCGACTCCACACAGCCCTGGACCCCCCAGGCCAAGGTGTACGTCGACACATAACAACAGCCGTTCGAAGGCGCTTGATATTTTTTAAATTTTTTCTTTTTTTTCTAACGGCGACACCGCATACACATATGAGAACATGAAAAAGAGTCAGAGTAACGTGCGACATTAAAACTATAGTACAGACGCGGTTTTCTTCCAGCGAAAAGCACCCGAACGGTATACAGTAAAGAAGGCAACTCAGTCGGCTATCCTATTCATCTTCCAAAATGCATCCGTGATAAAAATTTCGATACAATGAGTGCAGATCCATCCTGTTAGATTTATTTTAGATCCCAACAACCACCGTGGCTGAGTCTTTCTTAAGAACGACCTAGCCGAGTCAATCACGACGATCTTGATATTCTTTAGCAGCAGCATTGTGTATGACATCTGCGATTGCGTCGTCTATTAATTTGTCATGTTTATTTTTGTTTATTTTCCGCTTGCTGTGTACCGAGGGCTGAATCATTTAGTCCAGGCTGGGGAAGGACCCACCCATACGAAACTGGTCATGGCCACCTGACCACCACCAGAAAGTTGACATCATGAGGTGCTGGCCACCATTTTTTCAAAGGACTGGCCGATGCGGGGGGGCCTCCGGGTAGGACACTGTTGACCAGGTGTTCCAGCTTGAGTGGCGCACCCTGAGCCCCACGCTTCCTTTTTTTTTATATATATAAAAATTTACTCTTTTAGCTAGAAAGAAGATAATACTTTTTTAAAAAAAATAATTAATAAAAAGTAAAACTTCTACGAGAAGTAGATTTCAACTTCTAAAACAACTTTATCTTCAAACATTTCATCTAATTCTTCCCAAATTTAGAAATATAAAATCTTCCTAGAAAGAAAATGGTGTTTATTTTGACCGATCTATTTTAAGGCCCAAGCGATAAAATTTAGTCATGATTCTTTGATATACGACATCGTAGAGATAAAAAAAATTACTCGATTTAAAAATAAAAATATCTTAATTCAATATTATATTGGCAAGTTAGGGTTTTTGAAATTTTGGTACGGTTAATTGAGTTTTTCTTTATGTGGCTAATCACTTTTCTGAATCTATATTGGTCCTCCAGGATTATAAAATCGAACTTTGTAATTAATAGTGAGAAAAATAATCGCATCGGTTGGAGTTACTTAACATATTTTTTCGAGCACCTAGCCTATGCGCTCATGCGGCAAGAATTCCATCAATTTTATTAAATATTTTTAAGCACAGTTTTTTGTTAGCTCAGATTTTCTACCATGCTATTTTGAAGAAGAAAAAATCTAGTGGGGCAAGGAGGGAGGCCATACCTCGGTGTTAGCAATGAGGATAAGGATTTTGAGAGCCGCAATCTTATTCCACCTCCCTGCGAGAAGTTATGGTAGGTTGAGAGCTCAAGACATGGCCCCAAATCCATATGCATCTTGTATCAATCACGTGGAAACCTCCTAGTAAATTTCAAGTTCAACCATCCAAAAATTCCTTCTTATTATGGAAACTTACCCTCGATGAGATTCCAAGTTAGGGTAACTAATCGTCCACAGTACATGATTGCTCATAACAGGCTAAAGAAACGGATCAATTTGTTATCTTCTTCTTTTCTTCTTATACTGGCAGCTATCAACCAAATTTATATATATATATATATATAAAGAAAATCAATAATAAATATTATAAAAGATTTGAACTTTATTATTAGCTATTATAAGTGCACCATAGAATTGATTTACCAATTCTTGTAAGGCATCCGCATCTGAGAGAGATATAAAAACTACTCAGTCAATATGGCTTTAGTGCCATTTTTACTTATCTTCTAGTAAATTGGGATTTGGGTGCTTCTGACTAGAGGGATTGACAATTTTTTTTTTTATTTCGAACGAAAAATTAACTCTTTTTACCCATAAAAATATTGTTATATATACATCTCCGAATTTCTTCAGCCATATGGAATCAAAATGTTTTGGATCACACATAATTTTGAGTAGAAAATTTCCATATGCAAAACCATGGCATATTGCTAGATTGTAATTTATGCAACAATTAATCACCACAACGTATTTAGGAGTGGATGGCATCACCTTAAAATTTTTTTGGAAGACTCATCCATTCAAGTTTTAGAAAATTTTGGTCCATAGGGTGGATCATAAGGTTAAGTTTGTCTTTTTACCAAACATGGGGAATTGTGAAGAGAAGCATATAAAAATACTACTTTACAGATAATAGTGGTGTGGCATCTGACTTGAGAAATAAAAATAAATAAATATATTTTTTAAAAAGAAATGATTATATTTGTTTAGTAATACTAACATTCTTAAAACCTTTAACCAAGTGTGAATGGCGAGAAACGAGGAGAATCCAGAAGCGGACACGCAAAGGAACATCTACCTATAACTCTATCCCCTTATTTCATCATTAAAAACAAATAAAATAAGCTGTCAAAAATTAATCACTACTTTTTTTTTTTTTTTGTTCTATCTTTTGGCTAAAGAAAAGGGCTCCCTGCACGGCTCCCCGGGAGGAAACCCCGTTCAAGTATTACGGCGTTCCAAACTCTATAAACACCCAGAACCTTCGGTTAAATTACTACAAGGCCACTCTGAGCACTCACATGGACAGCCAGGCTGTACGAATCCAATGAGGGATTTAGAGAAAAGATTTCGAAAACCCTTAGATCGAGGGCTTTTTTAGCGTCATGATTAGGGGTATTTTAGTCATTTTGAGGGGTGTTAGAATTCTGGGGGACAGGGACAAAACAAAAGGAAGAGGTCAAGTCATGTGATGTATGATGGGATGGGTGTGATGGGTGATGATGGGAGGCATGTGAGCGTGTGAAGCATATGGGTCATAGGATTATTTTTGTAGCACTAAAAATAGTATAAAAGTGGTGTCATGATACGGAATTTTATTTATTTAGAGGAAGGGGTGCTGGATGGCACGTGTGCATGGCTCAGAGGACACATGGGCTTGACTTGATGGGTGAGGTTAAGGCTCTTCCACATCCATGCACGCAAAGGAAGCTTTTGGGAAGGGGAGCTCCCACGTGTGAGATCTGGCTATGGTTGGGGTGTGGTTGTCCTCGATCAGGATTGGACGGTCAGGAATATAGGAATATTTGTGACACTTCAAAGGAAGGGATCTGATCACGTGGATGAAGAGTAGGGGAGGTGTTAGGTGTTTGCTTTAACTTTTGTGGGCCGTTATGCTTGACTTTGAATTTAACTTTGGATTCTAAGTAATCTATTGGGTACCAATGATATGCTTTGTAAATCTATGTTTAAGTAGTGCCAGTTCATTATTTGACCTTATGTGCCAAGAGTCAAATTTGCATCAAAGGATCAAGCTATAATGAGACAATTTTTCTGAAGGTTTAGAACTTGCTTAATTAATGGATGTTTAAAGAATATGATGATCATTGTTCTTTTTTGGAATCCTGGAAATAGTAATTAAATTTTGAAGTTCAGTCGTGGATATGTGATTTATTGTATTCTTTTGATTTACTCGTAAATTTTGGGATTTTGATTTAATATAAACTTATATTGTTTAGGTTTTGTCCAAGAACATGCTATCGCGTTTCTCTTTTTTTTTTTCCATACGCCAAGTAAAATTAGCATCTGATTACAAATTGAAATATCTTTCTGTAAGACAAGTGAGTTTCAAAAGTTGGATAGTTGATGAGTCGAAAAAACTATTCCTTAAGTTACACAAGTTACATTCATCCAATTAAGAAGCAAGCTCTAAATATTTTCTAGACTTGAATAAAGGTGGGAAAAAAGAAAAAGCACATGAAGAGGGCAAGCTTTCATACAAAGAACATTCACCTCTAAAGGCAAAAAAAAAAGTGAGACAAAGTTGAGCACATGCCATGTGCAATTATACTTTCCATCAACAATTATTTCAACTAATGTTTATGTGCAAAAATACACTTTATAACTAATTGGGTACTTTCTTTTTTTCTTTTCTGTTTATAAATTTTGATTATATATCAAAAATGATTCTCTTAGTTACATAACTACTTGCATTCATGTATCTAAGTGCTACGTCTAAAGTTCTACTAGACTTGAATGAAGACAAAAAAAAGAAAGAAAAAGAAGAAGAAGAGAGCAAGCTTTAATCCAAAGAATTCCATTCATCCATAAAAGATAAAATGAAAGGCAGCTTAAATACAAACATCATTTGCAATTATATATTGATTTTTTAGTTAATGATTATATTTAAGAATGCCCCTTTCCACTAATTGTGTATTACCAAACATTTTTGTTAGTGTTTATAATTTTTAATATATAATTGTATATAATCACAAGTACCAACAAAATATTTAAGTTGCTTTCGTGCTCTATAAATTTGCTCGTTGATGCAAATCTAAGTTTCTTATTATTGAATTCTACCCGAAGTCTTTATTGTGCATGAGATTTTTTTTGAAAAATAAGATCCTTACTAACCACTATGAAGTTTGAATGTGCGACCACTATGGGAGAGATAGATGCCAATCAACAGAGCTTGCAATTATAGATCTTTATTATGCATATAAAATATCATTTTTTCTCAATCAATGGGCTGATAGCTCCTTCCCAGCCCCAACACCAGGGAAGGGTTTTTCCCAATGAAAGTGAGTGCCCCACTTCAATGATTTTTGCATCAGAGCGACACCCAAACCTATCTTGTTAAATTTAGGGTAAAGCGGAAGGGTAATTTGGAAACCATGTTAACTGATTTTGCATGAATCCACTATTCCTTTGCTCAATAATCTAAAGTTGACTTATCATCTTTCTTTTCACTTTCATTCTTAGAGGTAGATAAATGCTTTCAAACCAAAACATCTCCACTTGCATCAACTTAACTCGAGTTCTATATAGCAACTATTTATTCTAAATTTTTATGTTACATATGACTCAATACTTTCATCTGTAGAAATTCTATTTGCATTGATGTGTATTCTACGGGACCTGATCAAGCTTATACATGCCGGGCCTCAAGTAAGTTTAGGTTCCATGGGCCCATTAGGCCATCGACATGAAAAGAAGATAGATAAATAGATGGATAGATAGATAAATAGATAGATAGAGTGAGAGAGAGAGAGAGGGGCATTGTGTGTGTTCTCCTTCAAACACTGATATCATTGTCCCTGAGGAACAAACGACGTGGAACATTAGCTGGTCTAATCGCACATTAGAATCCACGTTACATATAATGAAAACCAATGCGAAAAGCTTAAGCTCATAGATGAAGGGTCCAAATATATATAAAGCAATCTAATCCTTTGATTTGCGGTGTAAGACTATTCCCACGTCTCAAACAGAAGTTTAGAGGATACATTTATAATTTTATGGAACGAATGGTTGTGGTGTCAATTTGGTTTCATGCAGATAGTTACAAGATGAACAGTTATAGTACCTGTATATCCGAGGGAAATAAATTTGCCCATTCGCTTGGAACTAGATTTGTTTATTTTCTTTATTCATGTTATTATGTTGCTTTTGTATAATCTCTATTTATAAGTTTTACTTTCAAGAAATATTGTTTTGAGAAATTTTCTTATATATGGACCATGTTAGGTTAAACATCCCAGGCTCCATTCAAATATGACCCTTAAGCATACAAAGAAGCCTAAGTTTAGATAAACTGTGGTGCAGTTACTTTATTTACTTGCTCCATTCTCTATCTATCATCACTAAGAAGCAAATCACAAAAACAATTTAGGAACTGAACATTAAGGTTCTTTTGATTAATTCAGAACTGTGACGAACTTCCTCTTGCTGTTTCTAACTCTTAAATTGATTCTTGTCATACATCATTTATGCTAATATTTCGTCGATTTAATTTTGAGATTTGGTCATAAATAAATAAATGAGTTTTCGTACTCTAGATAAACTCGGTTTATTGAGAAAGAATCATCTGCATGACTATGCAAGGAAACCTGGACCAAGCAATTCAAGTATGACCCAGACTACCTTGGAGGCTCTATCCACAAGCAATACCAGAAAAAAAATCCACTGAAGGCATTAACTAAGATAGAGTGGCAAGAACAATAGCAGAAAGTACTTCTCCTTAATATTTCTTTATTATGATATGACTACCAAAAGTGTATCATTTGGTCAGTGTTACAAAGTATGCTGCTGAATAATTGTTTACAAGATGGATGGCAAGATGGGAGCGCAAAACTCGCTCAAGTTCGCGTGAAGGTCTTTTTACTACCCTTAGAAGTGGTTTTGGAGGCATTGCTGCTACATTTGGAGCAGAACCAGTCTCCATCTGGTACTGCTTCAAGTGGGGGATCACAGCAATCAATATGAGTACCAATTCCACATCCGACGGTACCACTCTCATCTCCACAAATAAGCATCACCTCTCCTCTATCTCGTGACCCACAAACTGAGCAGCTGAGATCATCACTGCCTTCTTTAGATGGCACTGAGACATCAGCAATGATCTCTTCAGAGCGGCTCAACAAATTTGCAAAAGATTTCTCGGCCCAAGCATGTGTATTGTAGAGCACATGCCTCTCAAGAGAGTAACCAGGCTTACATACATACTCCACCAAATAATCAGCCACCACGCATGGGATCTCGTGCCTCAAGAACTCTTGCACCCACAAGTCAACACGTGGCATGCCTGGGCTGATGACGGCATAATCAACACCACCAGACTTCAGAAAGCGAGTGTAAGGAGGGGAGGTTGCCAAGATGGTCCCATCTCCAGCTTTTACCACACGCTTCAATGTGTCCTGGTTCAGAAGAGAGAACGACAAAAATAAATGACAAGTATTGATGAAAGAGTGGGTACCAAGATGAAAGAGTGGCTCGCGAATAATCTATCTTGGAAATGATTATAAATAGATGAATTCGACACTACCAGAGTGGGCGCAATGCATTCCCCATAAACAATAACTTGCATTCCATGGAAGGCACCATGACCTGTTCTTTCCCTCAAAAGGCGCCATTTCCTTGGAGCTTCTAAACTGATAGCCCCATCTCCAGTGAGGCCGCTCCCATACCATTCAAAAGGTTCTTCGTCCAAGAACTTTCCAGCCTCATTACTAGCAGTCAAGTAGTCCGTCTTTAGAATCCACCTGAATTCAAGAGAAGGTAAAGGGACATAAGGTCTCCTTGTGATAATAGACAATAAACTAGAAGAAATTATTATCATGCAAAACACTGCCACTTTCTCACACCAGTTTACCAACAGACTACCAAGCATAAAGAAGGTAAAAAATGGAGTATGTAGTATGTAGCATAGAGAAGCATAAATTACAAGATTTGGAATTAAGCAAGGATGAAAATCTTGCTCAAACTGGTATTCTCATTCCAACTATGAAGTCAATGACTATAATGCCAATTGATTTATCATAGCCCACAAACATCAATTAAGAAATATTTATGACGTTTAATGATGTTTGGGATGTACCTTCCAGCTGCAGCAGCTGCAAAGAACTTCTCAGTTCTGCGAACTGGATCTGGGGCAATAAAATGCGTAGCTTGATAGGACCAATGATGAGAATCCCTGCAAACCCTTCCCCTAAGGCATCTAATTACCGTTTGAAACTCTTTTCTCTGAAGGCGATGGCCACTTAAAATAAACAACACAGGTTCCGAACTAATAAGTCTTCCATCCTTCCTTGTTTGTGTCTCCTTGCTATCAACACCACCAGCATTTTTATTCTTTTGCATCATTTTTCTGTCATGTTGGGGAAACATTTTACAACATTGATTGCCATTTGACTTAAAAGTCAAACTGCAATCTTCTTCTGGTTTGTTCTCCTTTTCTGGATCCATTGACGTCTCCATCCAATCCATTGCTACATTCTTATTGTTGCTTGCAGAAATAAAATGTTGTGCCACTTCCACCCTGTCCTCCATGACCACATCTTTGGACGCTGCCTGAGCTGGCCCATTTATCTCATCACTGGCTGCCTTCGTAAGTACCACATTGCTACTCACCTTCTCCGCTTTCCCTGATCTGACTCCAGTCTTGTCCAAGGTGGCAGCTTTATCTGAATTGGTAACTACCTTGTCTTTCCTGGTACTGCCTGCAGTGGGCTTAGGCCTGCTATTCATAGTCCTTTTTGCGACAGCCTTTTTGGTGTGTGCACCAGATGCTGTTTTCACATTGTTTCCTTTACATGTGTCAGAACTAGCAGTACTAAATGACTTTCTGGTTTCTGGTTCCCTCCTATTAGGAGATAGTGCTGCCTCATCGTGCCTTGGTTTATGCAATTCTGGAGATTCCTTGGCACTTGGGAAATCATTCATTGCATTATCCAGATTATCGCATTTAGTGGCACATTCAGATTCCCCTAAACCACCTAAAGATACCCCAGATATTTTCTCCTTTAAAGAAGCCTCTTCTGCAATTCTGCCTTCAATGGCCAATGACCCAAAGTGGTTTACAGAGTTTCTTAAGCTGGCATGCTTGTCTGCTGCCTGTCTTGGCTCGTTGTCATGCGACAAATCTGGAAGCAGCTTGCTATCTGCAGGAGAAACCTTGGCACTTGTAATTGTAGATTTCAAGTTAGGCAAGTGCCTCACAACATTTTCATCTATTGCTCGCCTCAAGCTTGGCAAATCTGCCTCCTTAGCATCTGAAGGTGAACTTGTAGGATCGGCAATTTTGGTCCCTGAACCAGGCTGCTCGCATTTGAGAGACTTCTTCCTGTAAATTAACGATGGCTTGGATCGGTTTGCCACAGAATTTGAATTGCTAGCCTCTTCCACAGGGCTGTTTATAATTCTCGACACAATATCACTTTTGTCCTGAGGTATAGCAGTAGTAAATTCCAACTGTGCAGCTCTAATGCATGCCAAGGGACTATGAGGTGCAGAGCTTTTTGAACCCTGACATTCTGACTTTGGAGACTTGGAACCAACTCTTGTTAACGAAATCTTCCTCTTTTGAGGCAAACCATTGCTGATTGCTTCTGTATGATGTATACTTGAAGTGGCTGCTGGACCTTGCATGTCAGCAGGGCCATCATTCACTATACCTTCCCTTAGCATTGACAGTGTATTTTCTTTCATGACCCCTAGAGGAGATGAAAATGACATATTTGACAGTTCTTCTGGTAAAACTGACTTCTTAGGAGTTCTTCTCGAGTAACTTAGACTACTAGATTGCTCAGCTAATGCACTGGATGTTGAACCCAGTTTATCCGTTGACAATTTATTGTCTTGTTTCTCTAAGTTAATATCACATGGAATGAATGATGATCCACCATCATGACCATCACCTGCTTGCCCAATGTCCCCTGCATTGTGATGACCAAACTCCTCACCAACCTTGTTCCTAAGGTCAGACATGTCCAAAGCTTTTCCAGAACCAGTCCCCTTGCATGTAGTAAACAATCTACTGTTCATGCACGAATCATCACAACTCTGTGGTTGTTTTGCTGCTCCAGTATCTTTATGAATGCCAATTATTCCCATAGATGGAATGGACATATCAGAATGCACAGAGACCGACATCCCACCTTGGAAGCTAGAGTTCCCGGCATTGTTCTTCTGACCCAAGACCCTTGTATCATCCTCAGTTTCTTCTTCCGAATCCCTGGCCTCAGCCTCCAAAATCTCTAATTCGCAACCACTGTTTCAAGAAAACCTATCAGAGACTCTTTCAAAATTCAAATCATATAATTTACAAGACACTGTCAATAGCGCCATAAAGCAGTAAAGCAACAAGTCAAAAAGGCAATGCAGCAGCAGTTGAAGACTGAAGCAACAATTAAGCAGGAAAAACTCATGTAATGGGTTCACTATAAAGATAAAAGGGAAAGGGAGCATTTGTTCTACCTATCCACAAGTACCTAAACTAAATTTAGATGCAACAAGCAGTTAAAGAGTTATAATGACATGGAAGCAACTATTGTGCTGGGTTAACTAACAAAATACGAGTTGGACCCCAAAAAAACTAACTAGGAGACAATATCCTGCCCTGATCTAGATTTACAGGAAATGATAGCCTATTGCTGAACTATCCTCTCTCTCTCTCCCCCCATTCCTCCAACTTAGAGGGGGGGTGTGGGGTATGGCACTTTTCAAACAGAAAGAGCTACCCAAACTAGCAAGCATGCAGAGTACTGAATGGTTACAGATTCACAACTTCACTTAATAGTTTGCAGTTGACCAGGGTAAGACCTGAGAACAATCAATAATCATTTCCTACCAACATGGCCGATACTAGAGCTACAATAAAGATAACAAATAGAAGTAATTGACGTTCACCTGCATCCAAAAGGTCAAGATCACATGCATGAAAGCTCTTAGCGGACATGCTTGCATTAAATTCATAAATAAATCCAAGGTAAATTTATATGCACTCCTAGATAATGGCTCTTAACAAACCAAAATAGTTTATCTATCATATCGTCATGTACAGTAAGATATGGACTTGCACTATGGAGAAAAAGTCTTGGAACCTGAAGTAAAAAAAAAATAGAAATTTATTAAATAGACAACTAAAAATCATTCTTGAATTGCTTGTTCCAAAAAACATGGCTAAATGAGAAATTGTATACCGCACACAAACCTTGTACAAAAACATTTTTAATATCTGCAAGTGTTATTTCAAGGTAAAATTTTATGCACAATGCTTTCTCGATTGTCGGTACCAAGATATTTCTATGCATGACTTCTCATCATACTTTCAAGACCAAAACCATGACATGATAACTAGACCTATATATGGAACTAGCTGATGTGTACTTGTCTTGAATATAGCATAGGGAGCCATGCTCCTAACTAGCTTTACCAATAGTGTTAACTTCATGACTTCTTCTGTTGGTTAATTCACCCTTCAATTTGGGAAAGGCAAAGGCAACAGATCACCCAGGTTACAATTTCAGATCCTGGCATGTGGATGACTAGGATCGAGCCATATTTTTATTTTACTTGCGAGCTCAGCACCATTGCCACATCCAATAAACTAGATGCACCAAAGAAAGAAGGAAATTTTTCTGTCAGTGAAAAGCAGGTCATAATAACTAAAGATCAATAAATAGGTCATGTATGCATATGTTATTGGGTAATGTTTCTCATTTGGTACTGATCCTCGTGTTTACATAAGTTGCATCAATCTGTGCATATGTTTATCTTTTGAAATACATACAAAAAAGATAACTTAGTGAAATCTACTAAGGATAATTCTAACAGAAGATTAATCTATAAAAAGGAAATGGAGGACTTCAAAGCATGCACATAAAAATTGAGCAACTTGACATCACACAAATGGACTTATATTCAATTGATTAACCACATTTTTGGGGACAATGATTGACCAACAAAACAGCCAAATGAATGAAATGTTGATAACCAATTTTTTAGTCATCTAAATGATGTCCGATATAGAGTAGAACCTTCATAAGCATATATTACATCATTCTTAGTCATTTTTGAACATTTGATAAACAACACAATCTTGAAGTCTCAACAAAACTAAATCAAATAAAAGAAGCAAACTTATCAAAGCATCATACCTTTTAGTATAGTCATCTATTGGTAGTATTTCCCATGCTTTTAAGCTGCAACAAATACAATATCAGTGGTAAAAATCATAAATTAATTTTTTGATGGTGACAAACATGAAATAAAAATAATCTCATTGAATCTAATTGTACCAGTCTTCCAGCCATCGATGATTGACGAGTTTAATATTCACTTTTTTGGCCAATTCATATTTCTCACCTAGAAAGAATATACATATTGATTAGAACAAGTCAAGCTCATAACAAGAGGCATTTTAGTTAACAAAATTTTCATGAGAAAAAGCAGTTAAAAAATGATAATGTTTGCGTAAAAAAGATAAGTACAATGCAATACGCATACGGACGTATGTGTATGTAAGCATCTAAAAAAAGGCAGAAATCTTATGAAAATAATCAAAGATCCTCCACAGAAAGACAGGATGTCACTAAGAAATAACCTCTTAAGTGTTTGAACTCCATTATAGTTTGCATCTAAAGCATTGACAACTATAAGTCCTACAAGTGATGTTGATAAAAATAGAATGCTCAAATAAGA
>JAOXJJ010000627.1:7062828-7073724 GCA_025769935.1 Phoenix roebelenii | reverse complement strand
AATGTAAATATATATTAATATATTTTTAATATATTTTTAATATATTATTTATAAATAATATTTTTAATATATTAATTACGATAAAAAAATTAGGATATTAGTTAAATTAATAAATACATTAATTGTAAGGAATATAATAATATAATAACTATTCGTTTATTATTATTATATGAATTATCATAAATAATATATAACTAATATATCTGTTAAAATATTCAAATTAATATATTAGTTATAAGTATAAAAATAATATTAGGTATGAGATCCACTATTTTTTTTTACAATCTTTCTTATCCTCTTTTCATACCCAATATGGTAATCTAAGATGGAATGTACTTTTCTATGCCACATTACTGCCCATCTTAGATGACCATATTTGGTATGCTAATATTAACTATAATAACTAATATAAATATATAATTATAATATATTAATTATATATTATAAGTATATAATATTAGCATAAAGAATATATTTAATCAAAAATATATGCCATTATTTATTTAATAAATATTAGTATAATATATTGAAATAAAATTAATATAGTAAATATTAATATAATTAATATATTAACTGTATGATTTAATTAATATAATATATGTGGGGGTCCTTCCATCAAGAAATGATAATTTCAAATTATCTTTACTCCGCAATCTGGCATGAAAAAAAAGTACCACTCCTTTGATGGTATTTATTTTATCTTCTCTCTCATTTAAATAAGTACGAGATCCACTATTTTTTTTACAATCTCTCTTACCCTCTTTTCATACCAAATATGATAATCTAAGATGGGATGTACTTTTCCATGCCACATTACTGCCAACCAAATAGATTCTTAGCTTTTTCTCTTTACGAAAAAGAAAGAAATGTCCATCAGTTCAATGACTAAGGAGTATACTTAAAAGTCAGAAAAATAATAAAAGGTTAAAAATTATCCAATTAAAGAGTTGAGTTGCCAAAGAATGATTCACCTTCCTTCACACCAATCCATTCCTAGGTGATCCAACGGTGGATTTGTGCAAAGAAAAGTGAATCTTTCTTTCGCGTGAATGGTACAACCTAACCTTCAATTAAATAGGGATCACAACTACCCATTATTTTAAATAATGGCATTGTGACAGCCATTATAACAATTTTGGCTACCCATTATGTTATTGCAATGAATAATAAACAAATATGTAGCATTATTCTCATTATAATAGACTATTTAATATAAATAACAACCATTATTTTTACTTGTTTTTTCTTTCAACAAAATAATATTTATTTCAAATTTCAAACTTTTCTTCGCAAAATTTTCACCAAAATAATTCTACAGTTCCCAAAATATATTATTTTATTTAATAAAAGGAAAGATAATACTACTATCTTTTTGTTATTATCTGTTATTTTACATTATCACACCAATATAATAATCACTATTTCAATTGTTATTTATATATTTAAAATTGTAGAATTTGTTTTTGAGACAAATAACTGTTGTGATGATTAATAATGATCTCGTTAGAGATTGTTATAACTTAATAAGATGATATTTCAAACTATGCAACTACCCATGAATTCTCTCACTTATATTAGCATTAACCCATTGATTAGACACTTCTTTTGAATTTTTGCACCACATAAGTCCCATTCTAGTTTTATATGTAATTTATGAGAAGGAGAGATGGTTGGTTCTCATTATTTCCTCCCAGACCCTGGTCATTTGATAATAAGCTCTATAGATACCAAAGCTTGGTACTAGTGTATTTTTTTTTTTAAGTTAAAAAATTATCATGTCATTGTACAAGATGTTTAAAACGACTCACCATAGAAGGAACGATTCAAGTAGATAGTTGCAGAGTTGATGATGAGTAGTTTCAATGCTATTTTAGTTCCCGATGGTCACACTTCTAAACTAGAGATTTTGGCTTTGAATTCTAGATAGTGCATTTCCAAATATTTGGATATAGATAATTCGCATTTTTATAAAGATGAACAAGAAACGTTAAAGGGATTGTGCTGCCTGGAATATGATTTATGGTGAGCTTTGCAATGTGTTGGACAAATGATCCTGAGTAATAAGAATGCGAATAAGATCGCTAAAATTCCTAATCTTCTGCATAAAAATATTTTTCAATGTTCATCTTCATCATAAAAACATCCGATGAAACCAACAATGTTGTTCAAATATGAGATTTACTTTGGGCATCCATTAATCCTTTTCTACGTGGATCAAGAGGGATTAAGGATGTGCAGGTTTCCTCCGATTCAGTCTTCTTCAAGGATGCCAGTATGGTACAGGATAAAGGACATTATTACAGCGTGATATGGGGATGTAGCTCAGATGGTAGAGCGCTCGCTTAGCATGCGAGAGGTACGGGGATCGATACCCCGCATCTCCACTTAAACGGAGTTTTTTTTTTCTTTTTTTCTTTGGAAAACCCCCATTTCCAAATAAATTTATTTTTACCTTTTTATTCACTTTCAAAAATTGTCATTTCTTTGGGAAAACCCTCATTTCCAAATAAATTTCTTTTTACCTTTTTATTTACTTTCAAAAAATTTTCAAAAAGGATTAAATTAATTAGCTTTTTTGATCCCAGAGGAGATCTATGCGTCCTGTGTTCAATTTTATACATACATACATACAAATATTTATATATCTATATATTATTTACGGTCGGAAGTTAAAGCCTTTCAGGCTTCAGGTGTTAAAAAAGTTAAAAAGCAAAACGAATCTTAAACTATTTAGCTAGCTAGCATCTTCATCTGGGCCCAGGGATTATCTTTTTAACGATTAGCCGGTGACCACCACGTGGGCTCCTTTTGGAATCTTGGGGAACTTATTCATGCCAATTCTTACAAAGTTCCCTAAATCATGCATAGACCACATTTAGACCATTGTGGGCCAGTGGCTGTATGATGGGGATCTTAGGGTGAGTCTCCAATGATTCTTTTGTGGGTTCATGATCTATCTTTCGTGTCGAAGAATGATTGATCTTCATCTTGCACAAATTTCAAAGCACTCCAATCTATCAGCATAGTTTTTGAAGTGGTTATTGCGTGATTCAATAGTTGATGTCGCGAAAGGTATGGAATTATTCTTTCGCACGAAATATGCAACCCAAATCCTTCTTTTAACGTCCCTTTTAAAAGGCTTCATGGGCTTAACTAGCAGAAAAAAAAAAAGCTTAATAGTTTTTTAAGCCTCTCTACCGAGATACTAAGGGCATCCCATGTATGTTTAGAAGGAGACTTTTAGTCAGTTATCCATTGGCTTTTTGATATGCCTTCAGCAGATGCCATATCTCATCCTCTTGTACACGGTTGCTGAAGAATTATGCATACCTTAATTTTATTTGAGGCGACATGTTCTTATAGGGAAGCATATAGTGCTGCAGCTTGGATCGCTGCATATATGGCAACCTTATATATATATATATATATATATATAAACTCCCAAGCCATTAAATTACTTCTAAAAAGCATAAAGCCAAAAACAACTGGTTAGGAGGGTCCATATCCTCAATGCGGCCTTTCCGGAATTCTTTAACGCAGGGGAGAATGATTGCATTCTTTTATGCTGGAGTTGAAGCATGGTGCTTAATCCTTTCTTTTAGCATCCTGACTATCCTTTTGAGCCAGGATGATGGAGAAAGCTCTCCTTCAATGTAAGTTCAGAAATTACAAAGACTAGAATGCTAGATATTTTAAATTTATGAACTTATTTTTCTTCAAAACTTTCACTCCTTGATCCATGTTTGCCTAACCATTTCCCTCTGCTCGGTCCTCCACATGGAGCTAAACCTTGTTACAGTAGTGATAATAGATGATCATGAAGCAAAAACGTTTGAGGACGGCGGGGAGGTAGAGAGGGCATTCACCTTATGGCATAGGAGACTATTTGCTAGCCAACCAGCAGGGGAGGGCATGGTATCCATTCTCTGATGGAGCATAGGGAGTTATTGGCAACTAGGATGACAGCTAGGTTTCTTCTAGAGCCTGAGAGCCTTTGAGGCTCGTTGTTGAGGACGAAGTACGGGGATCCAACCCCCCAGTTTGCTCTCCGTGCTGGCCGAGGAGCTTCTTTTATTTAAAGAGAGATCTGCGCCCGCGCATTGGGAGTGATACCGGAGATCAGGTGGGAGATTGGGGATGGTTGGACGATCATCATTTTGGAGGACAGGTGGCTATCTGAGGTAGCATTGTAGGGCTGGCTCACTGTGATTGACTATGGCTGGTTGGAGGGACGCAGAGTGTGTGCCTTGTTTGCTTAGGAGAAGCGGAGGTGGGACGAGGGCCTCGTCCGTCAGGTATTCAGGGAGCACTTTGCTGAGCGTGTTCTAGCTCTGCCGATCTCAGAGGGGGAGGCAGCGGATAGGAGGGTGTGGAGTCGGATTGGGAGGACGACTGTGAGTACTCGGGACCTCTCTTGGGTAGGTAGAGGGCCCTCGGTGCGACAAATAGATTGCAACTGGATATGGAGGATGCACATTTACCCCCGAGTGGCCTTATTCCTGTGGAAGGTGGCTTGGGGGTGTTTATCTACTAGTGGAGTTTTGGTGAGGCGGGGAGAGAGGACCCTTGCCGGATGTGGAGCTTGTCAAGCAACGGAGAAGTCCATTTACCATATTCTTTTTGGGTGCCCGAGAGCTAGTCAGATATGGAGATGTGCCTTAGCTCAGCCTGACTAGGGACAGATGTGGGCGTCCACCGAGGAGTTCCTACAGCATTTGGAGGCCTCAGCTCGGGAGTCCGGATGGAAAGAGAGGGGGACTCGTGATGCTTACCTGGCCTATCATTGTTGGCTGGATAGGAATACACGAGTTTTTAACGGCGATAGCCTCCATCCGAGGGTGGTGGCGGACCGAGCTCTACGGCATGCGGCGGAGATCACCGGCACCATTGAGGCTTCACCTACTGGGTTGGTCAGGGACATTTGGGGGCCCCATTATGCTCTTGCAGTGTCCAGGATGATATTGGCATCCTGGGTGCCCCCACCCCTAGCTATCTCAAGGTGAACTTCGATAGGAGCGTAGCAGAGGATGGGAGCTTCGAGGTGTGGGATTTGTCATCATAGATCACGATGCCAAACTTGTGGCGGCAGGTGGGCAGAGGATTTTTGACTCGTCAGTAGTGACCGTTGAGCTTCAGGCGGCTTGGGAAGGTGTCTCCTATGTGAGGCGGGTACTAGGTGCGGGTCGCATCCTTCTCGAGGAGGATTCGACGACGGTGATTGAGTGGATCCAGGGATGGGGGTGCTCAGTCGAGGACCGGCCGCTACTCCACGATATTCGCAGAGCACTGGGGGAGACTGACTCCTACCAGGCCACGCACGTATATCGGGAGGCGAACAATGCTGCAAATTGGGTTGTTTTCTTCGCGGCTCATCACTCGGAAGATTTTTTCTAGCTAGACCACGGGGCTGTGCCTATGCCTTTGCGTAGTATTTTATTTTTTGATTTTGTTGGCTGTTTTCACACTCGCTAGGTGTGAGCCGCCGATTTACTTAAAAAAAGAAGAAGCAAAAACGTTGTGAAACTTACAAATACAATTTGTTGGCAAGCCAAGAATTCCAAATGCAAAAACACGCATGTATTGTGGTATTATTTAGATATTCTCTCAAAAACGATAAAAAGAATTAAGTAGTAAAAGATATATTATAACAATTGCTCCTTCATGTTATAATGTTGTTTTGGTATATATATGGGCGGTTGCTACTTGCGGGCCATTCGTATATATGCCAATGATGCTACGGAGAGGGCTGAAAAGTTCGTGTGGCTATCATAACACTTATATTGCTTACATTTGTTGGTGCGAAATCCATCTATATATATGCTTAATCGATTAAATGGTGATTAGATGTTGGCTTGCAGCCATGTAATCATACGTTCTGAATGATGCTGGAATCCTCAATAGCGGTCCTTTCCTCTTGTCCAATTCAACCTTTGACTAGGTTCTTAATTATGAGAATAAAATATCAAAATACTACTTGTTATATATAGAGGATGTTAGTTTGTTCAAGTTGTTGATCAAATCACAAACTGTTCATTTCTTGCCAAAAAAGACAAATATTTTTTTTAGTTCTCAATTAATACAAAATATATAAACAGTAAAGATGTCAGCTATAAGGCATCCATGCGCGCACGTGCACACACATATATACGTACATTCATATGCACACATGCATATGTCAATGGATTTTCTTGCAAAAAATCTTATTCAATCAAATCTACCGTCTATCCGATCACACCTTCCTTATCACAACATATGATTTTTATATGTGCCTCCATTACATTTTGCTATAACAAAAATCTCAACAGATCGGAAAAAATTGACTCCTATTTAGCTAGGCCGGAGTGCACCATGAATGATGATAGACACGAACAATGTTGCTATAGTTGGCTGTGATGATAACATGTCGGAGATCTCAATAGTAATTGATGCTCGACTACATCCAGTCCAAATTTTCTTTTATATATAGCTACATATGTTGCGCAAAATACAGGATCCAAACGGCGAACAGAACAATGCACAGAATTGAGAGAGGAAGAAGAAATTGAACACAGGAATTTACGTGGTTCGGCAATGTGCCTATGCCACAGGAGCGAAACGGCCATAACTTTCTCTGTGTCAAATAACAAGGGTTACAAGATATTTATAACTAAATCCTAACCCTACAGTCCCAATCCCTATCAGCATTCCTGGTAAAATAAAATATTACATAATTATCCCAAAGATAAATATATATCCCGTCGCTTCGCTCTGCTCCGTTAGAATACTAGTGTACCACTCAAATAAGAATACCACTTAATATGAGCCACTTATTCTAACAATCTCCACCTTGGCGAATATTCATCCCTTAGGAGAAAAATAACCTGGGACACCACCTGACGCTGATAGGTTGGAACACATCCTCTCTAGCACCTAGAGATGTTAACCAAGTCCAAGCAATACTTGAACTTGTTTGCAGTAATGGATTTTGTCAACATGTCTGCTGCATTTTCAGAGGTGTGAATTTTTCCAAGCAATATATCACCGGAAGAAACCAACTCCCTGATCTTGTGATACCTCACATCTATGTGCTTGGTTCTCGCATGATACACCTGGTTCTTCGCCAAATAGATCGCACTCTGACTGTCACAATGCAGCTGAACTCTAACTTGCTGAACACCCAGCTCTTTGACTAATCCCGTCAACCACAATGCTTCCTTAGCAGCCTCAACCACTGCCATATACTCAGACTCAGTCGTAGATAGTGCAACTAGAGACTGAACCAAGGACCTCTAACTGATAGACCCTCCTGCAAGAGTGAATACATAGCCTATAGTCGACCTCCTGTCATCCAAGTCCCCTGCATAATCTGCATTAACATACCCCACGACTAAAGGATCATCCTGCTGTCTGACAAACATGATACCATGGTCTGTAGTACTCCTCAAGTATCTGAAAATCCACTTAACTGCATTCCAATCCTGTTTCCCTGGATTCGCCATAAACTTGCTCACTGCGCTAACTGCATGCGCTAAATCCGGCCTAGTACAAACCATAGCATACATCAGACACCCCACTGCACTAGCATATGGAACCTTTGACATGTCTTCAATTTCTTTTTCTGTCTTTGGGCACTGTGAGGTAGACAATCTGAAATGATTCGCTAAAGGTGTGCTCACTGGCTTCGCATTACCCATGCTGAACCTTTCCAATACCTTTTGTATATAACTACCCTGAGATAACCACAATTTTCTAGAATCTCTGTTCCTGCGAATCTCCATCCCAAGAATCTTCTTGGCCGCGCCCAAATCCTTTATGTCAAACTCTCTACTCAACAAAGTCTTCAACTTGTTGACTTCATTTATACTCTTCGCAGCAATTAGCATATCATCCATATACAGTAACAGAAAAATAAAAGAACCATCATCAAGGCTTCTCACATAAACACAATAGTCATAGTCATATCTCCTGTAGCCAATCCGAATCATATAAGAGTCAAAACGCTTGTACCACTGCCTTGGAGACTGCTTTAGCCCATAAAGTGATTTTCTCAATTTACAGACTAAGTGCTCCTGTCCAGGTTCTGAAAATCCTTTTTGCTGCTGCATGTAAATCTGCTCCTCCAACTCACCATGAAGAAAAGCTGTCTTTACATCCATCTTCTCTAACTCCATATCGTAATGTGCTACCAATGCCAACACTATCCTGATGGAAGTGTGTCTGACCACTAGGGAGAAAATCTCATCATAGTCAATCCTTCATATCAAACTCTCTACTCAACAAAGTCTTCAACTTGTTGACTTCATTTATACTCTTTGCAGCAATTAGCATATCATCCATATACAGTAACAGAAAAATAAAAGAACCATCATCAAGGCTCCTCACATAAACACTAGTCATACTCACATCTCATGTAGCCAATTCGAATCATGTAAGAGTCAAAATGCTTGTACCACTGCCTCGGAGACTGCTTTAGCCCATAAAGTGATTTTCTCAATTTACAGACTAAGTGCTCCTGTCCAGGTTCTGAAAATCCTTTTTGCTGCTGCATGTAAATCTGCTCCTCCAACTCACCATGAAGAAAAGCTGTCTTTACATCCATCTTCTCTAACTCCATATCGTAATGTGCTACCAATGCCAACACTATCCTGATGGAAGTGTGTCTGACCACTGGGGAGAAAAATCTCATCATAGTCAATCCCAACTCTCTGTGAGTATCTCTTTGCTACCAAACGCGCCTTGAACTTTTTTCCTTCCTTTTTTGATACTGCTTCCTTTTTCTTGAACACCCACTTGCATCCTATCGCTCTCTTCCTCTCCGGAAGCTCCACCAACTCTCATGTCTGATTTTTATTTAATAATTCCATCTCCTCCATCATAGCACCCATCCATCTACTCTTCTCCTGGCTGTGTACTACCTCCTGAAAAGTAGTAGGATCTTCACTGCTAGTGATTAATGCATAGGAAACCAAATCTTCAAAATCATACCTGGTTGGTGGCTTGATAGTGCGCTTGGGCCTGTCTGTGGATATATTGTGATGCTCTTGATCTACTGAGGTAGAAGTCTCTATATCCTGAATATTATTTTCCTTGACAGAATTCTCTAACTCCACCTGCATCACCTGCTTATTGCTGCTGCAACTTTTTGGCACCTGCTTCTCTTCTTCCTGAATACTCTTCAATATGGCTTTCTCATCAAAAACCACATCTCTGCTGATCACCATCTTGTTTGCCTTCGGATCCCAAAATTTATATCCTTTCACCCCTTTCTGTTTCTGATACCTCAGAAGGATACACTGTCTAGACTTCGGGTCTAGCTTTGACCTTTCCTCACTAGGAATATGCACATAGGCAGGACATCCAAATACTCTCAAACCTAAGTAGTCTACCTCATTACCTGTCCATACCTCCTCTGCAACCTTACCATTTAGTGCTGCCCTCGGTGACCTGTTAATCAAGAAGCATGCCATATTCACTGCCTCTGTCCAAAAGTTCTTTGCAAGCTCTGCATTTAACCTGAGACACCGTGCTCTTTCAGCTATAGTCCTGTTCGTCCTTTCCGCTACACCGTTCTGCTGAGGTGTCTTGCGTACCGTGAAGTGTCTCTTAATCCCATGCTGCTCACAAAACTCTATGAACTTTGAGTCTATGTACTCAGTCCCATTGTCTGATCTGAGACATTTGACCTTTCTCCCTGTCTGATTCTCTACTTCAGCTTTCCACAACTTAAACTTGGCAAACATTTTTGACTTGTGCTGCATGATGTATACCTAGACCTTTCTCAAGAAATCATTAATAAAAGTTACGAAATATGTATGTCCACCCCGTGATGCTACTCTGACTGGTTCCCAAACATCTGTATGAACATAGTCAAGAATACCCTTTGTCTTGTGCGTGGCAGTCCTGAATTGAACCTTGTTCTGTTTTCCAAGAACACAATACTTGCAGAAATCCAGTTTGCAAGTTTTAACACCCTTCAGGAAATTTCTTTTATGCAGTTCCAGCATACAACGTTTACTCATATGACCCAAACGCATATGCCACAAGACTATATTATCAGACTCAGACTCTGCAGCAACAACTCCACCTATAACAGTAGTCCCTATCAACCTGTAGATGTTCCTTGCTACTTTCTGCCTCTTCATCACTATCATAGCACATCTACTAACCTTCATCACTCCACCTTGAGACTTGTAACAAAATCCGTTAGAGTCTAAGGTATCCAATGAAATTAGATTCTTTCTCAAATCTGGAACATGTCTAACATCACACAACGTTCTAACCACACCATCAAACATAGTAATTCTGATATTCCCTATTCCAATGACTTTACAAGATGCATCATTACTCATCAAAACATAATCAGAATTAACTAACCTATAGGTGTCAAACCAATCTTTATTGGGCGTCATGTGATAGGAACATGCTGAATCCAGAATCCAAGAATCAGCGAGATGATCTGAACTAGACGAAACTGAAAGTATGTCACCGTCACTACTCTCTGTGTCTTCTTTCACTATATTTGCAGATTTGGACCCTTCAGATCTGTCATCATCTTTACCCTTCTTTTTCTCAGGACAATTCTGCTTTATGTGACCCTATTTTCCACACTTGTAGCACGTTATGCTCTTCTTTTTTCTGGATTTAGACTGAGATTTACTGCGATTTGATCCATTCCTTGTGTTGCTTCTTCCACGCTCCTGGTTACCCTTTACCACTAAGCCTTCTCTCTGAGAACTCTTAGCAATGGCTTTCTTCCTCTGATGAAAACCTAACAAGGCTCCAATGACGTCCTCTAACTTTAGGATCTCACTTCCCCACGTCAGAGTTGTAACCAAATTTTCGTACGTAGGAGAAGCGGGTAAAGAATGCAATAACATCAACGCTTTGTCTTCGTCTTCGAACTTCATATCAACTCGC
>JAOXJJ010000627.1:7045994-7062728 GCA_025769935.1 Phoenix roebelenii | reverse complement strand
TTGATATGTTGGCTTAAATCAGCACCCTCCTCCATCTTAAGACCATACAGTTTCTGCTTAAGATAGAGCTTGTTCGTCAACGATTTAGACATATACCGATTCTCCAATTTTGATCAAATTGCCGCCGGCGATTTCTCGTCCATGACATGATACATCATGTCATCAGTCAGACAAAATCGTATATTTGAAACAGCCTTCGACTCCAATTTCTTTCGCTCTGATCTTCTTCTCGTTTTGGGAAGAGAACACACAAACCCCAAAACAAAAATTCCCTCCACGTGAAGCACCTGGGAAGAGAAAACACCAGAGCCCCTTCCCCCACGTGAAGCCTCCTACGAAAGGATCTCTTCTTCGCTGCCTTCAAGACAGAACCCACGGAAGAAAATGTGTTTCTCACCTTGGGAAGAGAGCTATCCATGGTAAATCAATTTGTAATCTTACAGCTCTAATACCAATTGTTGCGCAAAATATAGGATCCAAACGGCGAACAGAACAACGCACAGAATTGAGAGAGGAAGAAGAAGAAGAAATTGAACACAGGGATTTACATGGTTCGGCAATATGTCTACGTCCACGGAAGTGAAACGGCTATAACTTTCTCTGTGTCAAATAATAAGGGTTACAAGATATTTATAACTAAATCCTAACCCTAGAGTTCCAATCTCTATCAACATCCCTGATAAAATAAAATATTACATAATTATCCCAAAGATAAATATATATCCCGTCGCTTCGTTCCGCTCCGTTAGAATACTAGTGTACCACTCAAATAAGAATACCACTTAATATGATCCACTTATTCTAACAACATAGTTAACTATTAGTCCATCAGATTGGGTTGCTAACTATGCTACATTTTTTCAAACTAGCTCGACCAGGGTTACACTTAGAGGCATCACTGCTCGCCTCGGTCATATTTTGTGAGGCCTAGGTCACTCTTTTTTTGTAAGTGCATGATAACTTTAGCTCGAGTGAGTGATACGTCATACTACATAGATGAGCCAAAAATCTAACCTAATCCTTGGGCCCTGGGATTGTAACCCATGAATCCCAAAAGATATATTATGGTACATTGAAGATCTACGAAAAGGGTATATATTATATAGTAAATGAGCCAAAGATCTAACCTAAGCCTTTGGGCCCCAGGCACATAGCCTAAGGATCCAACAAGATATATTATAGTAAATAGAAGATTTAAGAGAAGGGTACGAAAAGTCCCATTAAGTACATTTAAGCAGGTTTGGTAGTTACATAAGTTATGTTCTGAGTCAAGGAGAGCTCCACAAGCAGAAGAATCCAAACCCTAGATTCCATTTTATATGTAGTCAGTACAAATAATATAGCTAACTTAGTCGTGCAGCCTTCTAGAACTACAGGAAAGTCTATAATAAGAAGAGCAATAGAGGGATCATCCTATAACTTGAGGTTCATTGTAAACTACTTGGAACAGGCCTACCAATGATTTAATAATTCTGCATAAAATGATTTCAAGTCAATCAGAAGCTGAAGCTAGTTTAGGTTTGACAAAATTGAACTTTGAGAGGAATGGTACAGGGAACAAGTGAAAAGTTGGTGATTGCTGTGCACCAAACTCCCATCCGCCTCCTTTACCAAAAAACTACCAAAGCCATGCAAAATATCATATTACCAGCCCACCCCTCTGGAGCATTTATCGCCACCTACCCAAGTTGGTTACTCTCCTTTTACCATGCGAGGTTATAAATTAAGATCAACGATTTCATTCATGTCGCAGACAACACTTCGACGATGGTTGGTGATAGCCAAACATTTTAGGTTTTTATTCAAAAGAGAGGTAATTTCCCTGGTGTTTAAGGAAATGTTGGTTATTCTAATGAAATATGGGTAGATGGGTAGTTCAGTGCTCCTGGTACTAGTGCCAGTAACAAGAGATCCTTATATATTAGTGTTTCTTTTCCAGGCGAAAAACTAGTGCGATTCTTCCAGATCTCTTCCCAATGGCTCTTTCTCTCACCTTAAAACGTTTGCCTTTTGCCATTTCTCTGCTGTATATAGCTATTTCCTGCTGTCAAGGTATGTTTACTGGCTCCTAGTCTGCTTTCTTGTTTTCTATCATTTCTCTTGAAGAATGAGTTAGTATAGGCTTTAATCCTAAAGTCCTTCTTCATCCGATAAATATGGTTTATGACATTGTGTAGCTGAATCAACATTGGAGTCATTTTTGGTGCTTACAAGTTTTTGTGCAATGTCAGAAGAAGCTACTCAATTTATATTATCCAATGGCCATAAGGATTTCATCCTATACCCAATGATGGCCACACGGCTATGGACTAAAAGCCAAACTTAAGCTTTTATTAAAACACACCACTTTCTCTAAGGAACCACCTTTTTTTTTCAATAATGCAGCGCAGCAGGCTGATCCAGTTCAAATTGTTGCTAGAGCAGCACTTTGTTTTGATAATCGACCCGTAAGTAACATGCGAATCTATAGCTTCTCCTTCTAAAATATTTGATGAAAAATGCTGCGGTCGCCTAAAAATTTTTGCCAAGTTACATGAATGCTGTAAAAATATTGACTCAAAGCAGATGTTCTGAATTTTTTGTATGACAGGTGCTTAACAACTGCCTGACATCAATGGGAGTAAATGTTGGTGGTACCAACAGTTCAGCTCAACAAAATATTTCTACAACTAGTTTCTGCAATGGGCCTTGTTTTGGTCAAATGATGCTGATGACCAATTGTATTAATGGCATTCTCTCAAACTTCCAATTCTACAACCCAGGAATGATGCAAGGGGTGCAAGCTATTTTTCAAACTGCATGCGGTCAAAATGGTAACAATGGTCAAAATAGTAACAATGGGGTTGCTGCTAATAGTAATGGAGGTGAGAATTCTAATCTCTTGCTAATATTTACTAGCACAGTGCACTATCCAATCCTCTTGTAGTTATCGGGGAAATTTTTACTTAAATTTGGTTTCTAATTTGAACTGAATTTTCCTCCCAACTATTGCCTCCAATACATATAAATCCTATCATGTAGATCTTATGCTTTTTTTTTTAATAAAAAAATTAATATAGCTCTCTCATTTGCATCGCCTAGCAGGTGAAATGGAGAGGGCTCAGTAACTTAACAGAAGCATCATGTGGGTAGAGTTCCAGAGCTTAGACTTCTATTTGATGGACCAACCTGATAAAAATTAAGAGCCAATTGGTTTAACCTAGACCAATTAGATTTTGTCTAAAATAAGATGGACCTGTTTCTGGTCCAGTAGTCAGCTAAAACCAACTAGATTTTGTCCAACTTGACCCACTTTACAACAAGGTCTGATCCACATTGACATGATTAGCTGGGATTCTGTAACAGAATGGGAATAGAGTTGAGAATTTTTAAACAAATTTGATCATAAATGATCAGATTTTTGGCCTAATGAAAAGCTTCCAACTTGGGACAACATTCTTAACAATGCAGGCCTGTGCAGATCAAAACAATATGGAATTATTTACCATTATAAAAGGGAAAAAAGGGAATCAAGGTCTTCGAAAGCTAGGGTTTTAATCATTTAGGTAGGACCTGATGGTGACCGATACCTTTCTCAAAGTTAGGCGACTGCTACCGTGATGAAATGTGGGGAAAATTTTGAAAGAATGGCGGTAGCCATTCTTTCAACATTTAAGAATTCCATACTAGTGCCATGAGATTTTAACCAAAACATCAATATCGACTGATATCTTGGGATATTATGGATTTGTGTGTGTTGAAACAATAAATACCATGGCTTCACCTAATACTTGTGTTGAAACAGTAAATACCAAGACTTTGCCTAATACATGTATAAATCATGATCTAGACCAACACGAAAACCCTGTAGAAATCTGGGCTTTGATATTCTCTCCAAAAAAAAAAAGGTGCTCTGGCAGGATTCTGCATGTCTCTCTTTACATTCGTCAAAACTAGAATATGGCACACGCGATGCACGTGATCTAAGAAATTTCGATCTCAAAATGCAAAATTATTAACAACAATCATGCCTAATGAATGCACAGAAGATTTGTGGTATTTGAAGAACATGGATAACCTCGCACGTAGAAAACCTAGCGACATGGACCGTAGGACCCTTTCTTTTTTTAATGAAAGGAGGCTTAGCCACCCAAATTTATTGAATTGGAATTATTTACAACAACAAAATAATATCGTAGAATAGATGTGGTAGGTATAGATAGGTATAGGTATTTGAGGAGTTTGCTTTACGAATAGATGTGGTCTCGCTCAGTATAGGCAAGCCTTTGGATGAAGATGGCCTGACCTATCCTGACCTAATGGTTTTTCTGAACTAGAACAATATAATGGATAGGATTAGCCCACTGATCCAAGGGATCGACCAAGCATCCATATTAACCTTATTAGTTATGACTACTTTTCTTATTGATTCAGGTGGCTCAGGTGGGTCTGCAAACATGGTGGGTGCATCAAACTATGGAAATGAGCTTGCCATCCCCATGTACTTGTCTCTATGGATGCCAACGCTTTTGGTTGCTATTTTGCTCCTCTGAGTCATGCCACAGAAAAGAAAATATAGTTATACAGTGTTTCGCTGGCGGCAAATTCTAGTTGGTCTCCATAGACTGGAGAATGTACAACTAAGAGATGGAAATTCTCTATATTTGGATGGACCAGTTCACCAGCTGGAACTCTCTTTCCATATGTACTAATAATATGATCTTTTTTTTTTCTTTTTCTTCCTATTTCCCCACTTGTTATCTTCAGTCATGCAGAAAAAAATATCCTCCCGAAATTAAAATCCTTCGCCGGTAAATTTTACTCTGAGATACCACACATGACATGCAAAAGAAAGGCAGCAGTTGCGTCGTAATTCTCAAAAAATTATATGAGGATCCAATCTTGTAAAGGTCTGATATGCGTGAATATGTCTAGGAAAAAATTTGCTGATTGCAATAAGTTGGTTACGAAATGCAGCATTCAGGAACCCCTTTGGTATGATATATAGTTTAACCAAATTAATTACCGGACTAATATCATGCAGACTACAACCATTTCAATGTAACTTGGTGGGTCGCTGATTATTATTAATGAAATTTTATTAGATATTCTGAGTTAGACTATTGAGTGCTGCAACCCTAATTATTTAATATTAACTAGAAGGATCCCCCTCCATTTTCTATGTCAAAGAAAAGGAAACAGTTATTAGGGCAGAAAAGTCTATTCCACCTACAAAAGGATAATATTTGTACTATAGGAAAACAAGCATGGCAGATGGCTGCAAATCTCCATTTATCAGACAACACAACCATTTTCAGAAGATATGCCATAAGTCATACCTAGCTCCAGTTCCACTCTCATATTCTTGTAAAGGCCATGCTTGTCTTTTGGAGGTTTTTAGAGGTGGAAAACTAGGAATAAGAATGATTAATTCAGCTAGCATGCGCTTCGAAATAATCGATCTTGGAAGAGAAAACAACAAGACTGCATTTCATTTTTATTCAAGAGTAACGGCTAGGGCACCATTATCCACAAGTTTTTCTGGCCCAAGGGAGGAGTGCCAACTGATATTGGTTGGGTTGGTCTTGGACCTAGCATTACACACGGCTGAGCTCATCAAGTTTTGGGGCTAAAATTTTCGCTCAATCCGTCCCATTCATACGCACAAGATAGATTTGTGATGTGCATGCAAAAAGGCTCATATAGTCCACATAGTCAGGTCTTAATCTAATAAAGGACCTGAATCTAGTATTTGTTCATCAAAGCTGATCATGGGCCAAGCTTGGGCTTACGAAACATCAAATTTTATATAGCATGGTCCGAAGCCTGATTAAAAATGAATAAAATTTAGGCTTGAGGCCCAGCCCATCATCAACTCTAATATATACATATATATACACATACACATACGTACATACCCACATATATAATGTATGTAAAAGTATTTAATGGGTTGCAATTTAATTTTAACTTTGAATGTCTCCGAAAATTAGGTCCTACATACTATATACTTTTTCAGGAGCCCTATATGTAACAAATTAAACAATATCAAATGAGTCAAGTAATGGCTCCGACCCACATAGAAGTGCATCACTACGACCATGATCATCGAAAATATGACAACATTGCTACTTGCTAGCTATTTATACACATACAATTCGATGTACTGGACCCAAATGCCTCTGATTTGTTCTGAACTAATCATGCTAATGTTAGGATTAAGTTTTGGGTTGACTGATGACTCAAACCCAAATATGTTTCAAGGTCATGAAATCAAGTCTGGTGCTTGATTTTACTCTTGTCAAAATAGATCAACCTCACGCAATATCATGTAGGATAGACAAGCTCTTGTACCAAATTGATACATGATAGAAGGAGAGAAAAGAAGAGGCGAAAAAGGAAACAGGAGGAGAAGAGAAAGGAAGGGCGCAACTCAATATTCGGTATTGTCAAATCTTGATAAAAATTGTCTTCTTAGTTAATGCAATAATGAATTTATACAGATAACCCAAAATTCTAATAACAATCTGTTTATATATAAAATACTAGAGTCCTCAGAAAATTCTAATCCTCGAATCCACAAAAAAATAAAATTTTCTAATTTTAAATTAAATAAAAGTTTTAATTTTTATATTTATACCCAATATTAGTATGTCTAGATTTTTTTATTAGTCACCATATTTCACCTATATAGTGAGGCTTGAGTCAGCAAAAGCTTCGCAATCAGGGCATACGCAAAGTCAGTTGGGCCGTCTGTTGTTCACTCCACACGTGTAATTCCTCAAGAGACAAACGTGATAGAAGTCAAGCGAGGCTGGTCGCTTCTCCCCACCAAATCTCATCTTCCCCTCCCACTGGAAACTCAGCAACTACCAAATCTAACATCACCACCAGAAGCCATGTCAAAGTACGAAAGTATCCCCCATCCCCTTAAATTTTTTGAGTACAATTTATTCCATTCTTTTATTCCCAATCCCCTTTATTTATGATCCACCCAATTCTTCAAGACCATCTGATTCCTGAGTCCATCCAAGATCACGTTAAGGGTTGCTATCACCTTCAAGACTCAAGAAGCAGCATTGGCCAACTTCTATAGTTCTTGGCTCATTTAGTGCGAACGGATCGATCAAAAATTCAGCACAGACAGAAAATATCAAACAAAAAAATGCTACGAGGGGCGATTTGTCATCTTGGGATGAGTTTGTTGGCCCGTGCACCTAAAAGGAGGAAAGGCAGAGACACCAGGAGACTGAAAAATTCCTCTATATGATTTAAAATTAGTAGGCAAAACGATAATAAACGCAAGCTCCATCTCTCCATTTTATCTCTTGACATGATCTGGAATGCTTAAAGACCCTTCTCCAATGGCTTCCCCTCCCACCCTCGGATGTTGGTTCTTCCGTTTGGCTCTGCTTTGCTTGTTTATTGCATGTTGCGAGTCAGGTATTCATGTTCCTCTCCAAATAACAGTCTTCTTTTCCCTCTCTTTCTTTTAGTAATCAAGAACATGGTCGTATGGTCACGATGCCAAGATTTGTTGTCTTGATTTCAAGGCATTGGATTACCTGTCGCACCAGTTAGTTTTGTAGGGTATGATTTAATTATTTGGTTGCTATGTGGGATCATGCAGACCAAGATCCGGTGGACGTTGCTGCGAAAGCATTAACATGCTTCAATGATCACTACGTAAGTACAGAATATAACCAGACACATGTAGCATGCTTTTAAGGGAATGTCCAACTTACCAAGCTACCATGGGCATGCAAATTATAAGCAACTTCTAACGTAATTACAGATACTAGAAGTAAATCCTCAATGATTTAGAGTTTGGGATGACTTTACAAGACGCTACTTTTGATGATATCTCTGTTTGTATCGTTTCTGCATGGAATCTAAAGATTTATAGCAGCTGCGAAGAATCGTGTAGACTAAGCGCGGCAGGGACCATCGATGTCCCTCCGGAGGCAACCGACCAGTACTGCGAGGGGCCATGTCTGGTTGAGACGAAGCTTGTGCTCCAATGCGTGGATAGCATACTGTACAATTTCCAATTTTACAATGGAGCCACTGTTCAAGATGTGAAGTATGCTCTCAACACTGGATGTGGTCATACTAGCAAGAGAGGTAAGACACGATCCCAAGAGAACTTTTGGCATGAAGGTCAGAAGTTTGCCATGGTTATGGGCCGTATCTTTATTCAATTCTACTTTTCTTGGATACCCTTATTCAGTATCATTCTTTGTTGTTCTCATCCAGGGGACTTCAATGTTTTGGAACGCTTGGAAGGTGGCAATGGTGAATATGGTTACTACGGCCACGGGAACAAGCTGGGCATTCCTATGCACTTGATGGTACCATTAAGCTGTGTTCTGCTTCTTTCGGGCTTCTGATATATCACTCTGCTAGAAAGAGAGAACTTATTCTAGTATAATTGAACTTATTCTAGTATAATTGAACCTATTCCAGTCTCTTAAAGCTGATGTGTCGCAAAAGTAAAAGGGGGGAAAGATCGTTGACATATGCAAACCCTTCTTTTGCAAATCATTCTATCAACTGCAGAATCTCTCTCTCTCTCGCGTCAAGAGAATTATAAGTAATTTGAGCTATAATGGTGATTTAGGAAATGTAGTAAGTAATAAAGCTATAGCCCATAGCTATGGCTTAGAGATAGCCCAGACTCTTCCAGGGCCTCGGAGTTCTGCTGCGTTGTATGCATGATAGTACAAGACGTTCAATTAGCTCCCAGAGTGGCCTCAGATCCTGGGATTCTGTCTTTTTAATAAAAATTACGTGGAGCCGCCAATGTTCGTTTTCCTTTTCTTCTCTTTTCTTTTTTTAGTGTGCGTGTGGAGAAACCTCAGAATCCTTTGTCCCCCCAATCGGTTCCAAGCTTGGTCTCAGAATCCTTTCAAATACGCAATGATTTCTAATCAAGATGGTGGAAACTGAAACCATCATCCAATGGAAATTATTAGATTCCAAATCCAATGACTTATGGAAATTCCCTTAAGCATTAACAAAGAGTTTCCCAGATAACTTATCCGCGCATCTGAAAATCCTAATTGGTTGATAAAAAATTGAGCAATACTCAGACAGCTTAGTACTTTCATAGCAAACCACAATGGTATAACTCAGCCCCAATTACACGATCATTAGCGGACGGGCTCGCACGAAAGAATTCCCCATCCTTTTGCACAAATCCACCACTAATAATCGTTCCAAGATCTGTGCAAATGTATGGCTGCAAGTTCACAGTGCTTTGAGGCCAACAAGAAGATCAACCCAAACCCATCCTTAGCATCCTTACCACTTTCAGACGGTAAGCAACGTCAAAGGGCCCTCAACAGGAAGTTCTCCCCCCACCTGAAACCATTTGTAATCTTAAGCCAAAGCCCTTGACAAAAATACAAACCAACCAACTCACAGCGGACCACTCCAGACAGGGACCATCATCACATACCAATACATACATGCCCTGGGGGCATCGATTTGCTTCTCCGCGAAAACAACAAATCTGTTTTTATGGGTGAATTCTAAAGTCAATTATAGAAGTAATTCCCGGAAAAATACTCTAGGGTATCTTTTGCAGCTGCCTATGGATACAGTGGAGATGAATTGTATGTGAAAGTGAAATTCATGACAGAGATCTCTCTGAAAAGTCAAAATTTCACCCTGACAATAGTTGATTACGAGTGCAAAAGCATGAGCAGATAAATGATTCATCGTAGGAGCTGGCAGAACATTTTTCAATAAAATATGAAGACAATGTATTAGGGCACGTCGCTTGGGACTCCTTTTTCCCTCTTTTTTGAGGTTTGAAAAAGTTTCCTAACACAGTTATTAGAGGAAAATTTTCAAGCACCCTGGTCATTCGCTGGTGTTTCAGGCGTACAATTAGAGGTCAGTTAGCCTCACAAGCTTCTTGTAGAAGATGCGATTATCTCTTGCTGAGTTGCTTTCAAAAAGAGCACTCTGTACCAACTCCTGTTACCAAACACAATGATATACTGGTAAAATTATACAGAGAGAACCATTTTGCTTGAGTGGTCAAACGGAAAACGAGGTGGGAAAAAAAAGCAGCAATTGATATGAAGTTTCAATAATCTAACCTTGACATCCCTGTTGGATAGAAATTTGCCCATGTTGTGAATAACGCACCTCAAATCTTCAACCTGCAAGAGTAAAGCTAGCGTCAACGCAGTAAAGATAGGCAATGGATGGTCGAAAAGCATGAGAGAGGATTGATGCAATAGACCTTGATGTAGCCCACACTGTTTCGGTCAAAAAACCTGAAAGCCTATACATAAAATAATAGGCATATATCAGAACAAATAGTGTAGACATGGATCTGTATGCTGGCATAAGAAATATATCATATTTAGAACGAGACATGGCAGCAAACTACCTGCAACAATTCCTTATCAATAACCTCCTCTTTTACAGACTCTGGTACCTCTCTCTCAGGATGTTTCTGTTCCATCTCCTTGTCAGACTTTTCATCTACCTCCGCAGCTTCATCGCTGCTCTTTTCATTTGCAGATTTCTTGCTACTGCCATCTTCTCTTGTTTTTTCTGACCCAGCCTCTAAATCAGCTGCTCCATCCCCAGTATCGTCCTGCCACATGGAAAAGAATATAAGGGAGGGAAGGGTAGTGAAAGTGTTAAGTATCAACAAGTCTGAACTATCTCTTAGATGTGCAACCAAAAAACTTGATAAACCCGCATGTTAACTGATATGATGTGTATCCGCATCAAAACTTCGTCATAAATTCAAGTGATACTTTTTGTTGTGAAACAACCACGGATTATAATCCTAATATAGGAAACATAAACATAGAAGTGTATTTTATATGTTTTTCTGGATAGTGTAGCCAAGCCTGAGAGCTTCAATGAAAAAAGAACCATAAAAGAACAGTGAGAAGTAATAAGTCAATGATATTAGATGCCTCTGACCACTCAACTCACCAACATGCATTATCATTGTTGAGACCGTAACCAACAACCTAACCTCATTATTCCAATGATCAAGTTTATCATTCCTTATCATTCCATCTTAATAAACTCCTATACCATATCAAATCCTGGTTGAAACACGAAAAAGATTTAACGAGAAGTGGCTTTCAGAAATTAATTACGATGCCAGCATTAAATGGAACAGTGCTCGTTACTATTATATCGAGGGCACACTACTGAAAGAAAAGCACAATGCTTCTTGCCTTGATATAGCTACACCATATTGCCAGTGAACATCTCACTTATTACACACCAAATGTATTCTTACATGAACAAACTGTTAACAGGATCTAGCTTTGATCCTCATAGTGTTTTGCTCCTTTTCATCAGTGTAAAGAAACCATTTAGTTCTCATAGAATGAAAAGAATATAAACCAGCAAGTTCTAAATAACACCAAGATGGATACAAGTTTTCACAATAACCAACTGGACAGAACATATGCATTCATAGTTCTTTAAAATTTAAGACTGTCCAGGCTATTTAAAATTTAAGACTGTCCACTTTGCAAAATCATGTTCTTTAAAAAATATATATAATAAAAAAAACTTGCCTCCTGAGCTTCATCGTTTGATGCTGCGGCATCATCCATTTCCTGATCCTCTTCAAAAATCTCCTCTGGATCTTCTAATTCTTCTTCTTGTTGTTGTTCTTCTTCCTTTATAACATCATCCTCTGTTCTGTTTTCTATTTTAGGTTCATCTGAGCCAGCTGCAGAACCATCTACATCCTTTTTCTCCTCATTATCCTGGGTAGAAGTATCTTGTATTTCAGATTTATGACGTTCATTTTCTACTGGAGAGTCATCACTGGTCTTAGGACGCTTTATGGACGACTTCCCCTTCACACTTCCCCGATCAGAATCATCATCTCTCTCTCTTTTGTGTTGATTTCTTTTTGAAACAAGCTTTTTCCGCAATTTCTAAATACAAAAGAGCATCTCAGCACATGCCCATTAATCAGGAAGTCAGATGATAGCAGATAATAAAAATATAATGTTATGTTTCTTATTCTACCTCAAGCAACGACAAGATGCGGCACCCCATTTGGTACTGAAGCATTTCATTGAATGACTCCGCGAATAGCGAAAGCTACAGAAAGTTATAATGTCATCAAGTCAGCATTATGTGTTTAAAAACATTGAAGGGTAAAAATAAAAAAATAAAGACTCCAATTATGGTAGCAGGCTATTTGGTATCTGAGAACCAAAAATATAATTGTATCAATCTCACTGTAAATATTCATCAACCACGCGAACATAATATTTGATGCTATATCAACTAAGACTATTACCACAAGATGAACTGCTGTTTTAGCATTCGCCATCTTATAAATTTAACAGGAGAGAAGAGCAGATATAGCAAACCCAAACCAATTGGAAACAGATCTATGACCATCTAAGGTTATGGATAAATAGGGCGATCTCCATTAAGAGAGAACCCAACCGTGCAAACTATCTCCTTTAAGAGACGGTGCAAACTAGGCGGGCTCATGAAGAATACCAACCTCAAACGTTGATTCTTCAATGTCTTTGTCATTATAATCCAAGAGTCCATCCAATGAGAGAGACAATGAGCGTATCTGCAGGATAAGAATCTAGAATGAGACAACCATCCCGTAAAAGTTCTCTTGAGATTCTGAGAAATACAAATGAATACAGAAACTTAGGATTTAATTCCACATACTTTAGATCCCTTGCTCCTTTTGGCCTGCAGGAAAAAACCAGGGTGTTTGGGAGGTTCTTCAGAATTCCCCTTCTCCTTCCCTTCTTTACGTAATTTTTCTTTAGACTCATGCTTCACATCTTTATTCTTCTTCTCTTTCTCATCTTTTATTCTCTTCTTGGTATCCTGACCATCTTTCTTAGAATCCTTTTGCCTTGCAAACTCAGGCTCACTGCTACTCTTAGAGACTCCTTCGTCTGCCTTCGAACTGTTATCACCTGACCTGCTATCCTTCTTATCTTTCTTCTCTTCCTTTATTTTCTTTTCACTCAAGCCTCCTTTCTCAACAGCCAACGTTTTAGATACCTCTGTTGTCTTATTTGCAGAGTTATTACTCTCAACTAATTCCTCGTCTTTCTTTCCAGCTTGACTCATTGCATTGTCTTCTTTGCTCGCTACAGCATTTTGGTTGGTTGCTTTCATGTCCTTGTCTTCAGAAGCCGAAACCTTTCTTTTAATCACCTTTCGAACAATTTTCTTCTTTCCAAGTGTCTTATCCCCGGTTGCTTGCAGAACAGCAGTTCCAGACTGTTCTTTCTTGTCATTAGCTTGGTCATCTTGAAGCTCTGGTTCTTTCTCCGGTTTCTTCTCAGATTGAGAGTCAGAAGTTTCTATGGTCTCATCTTCCTTCTGAGCAGATTTACTCCCAGTTACCCTTCTAACAACTTTCTTCCTAACAGACATTTTAACATTCCGCAGCTCAGCTGAACTCTCATCTTCCTGAGCAGCATTTTCTTGCTTACTTTGTTTATCTCCTTCATCCTTGACATCCATCTTTTCATCAAGCTTGACAGCTGAGTCCACAGTTGCTGCAACTACTTTAGTACCCACAACCTTCGTTTTCACTACCTTCCTGACAGTTTTCTTCTTCGCAGAAGGCTTTTGAACCTCAGCTGCTGGGTCAACAGAGGACCCATCATGAATTATCTTTTCATCAATTTTGATTTTGTCATCCACAGCTCCTTTTATTTCCTTCTCACTAATGTTTTCATTTAACACAGGTTCTTTGCCTTCCTGCTCGCCTATACTTTTCTTTGATCCACTGATGTTATCTGTATTTACTTCAACGTTCTCATCTGGACAGACTTCAGCTTTAAGACTTTTAGCAGAATCATCTTCTGCAGTTTTGCTATGACTCTCATCCCCTAATGTTACAAATTAATTATAAATTCCAAGAAAACAACTTAAAGCCAAATAAACAACTAGCAGTAAACAGAACAGAAATTGAAAATATCTGGACCTTTTACACCATGAACAGCTTCCTTCTTTTCACCAGATTTCTAAAAGAAAAGAAGAAACAAGATTGAGTTGCACATTTTTGACACCATAATAAGTTATAGCTAAACAGGTACATAAATAACAACTAATAAACCTTCTCCTGTTTTGTGGCCAGTCTCTGTTCCCTCTCAGCCATATCCTCCTTATGGGCAATCCATTGGTTTCGCCAAAGATCCACTGAAGGCAGGCACTCGGATAGGTCCGGTACAAACAACACAGTGACTTCTTTATGACTAAAGAATCCATCCTTTCCCACTCTATCATAGTGTATCTGCCACAATAATTTAAAAACAGGGTATATAACTCGAGCAACAAAAAAGTGACGGAGATTTCAGTCAATCAGATGCATCTAGAATGAGAAACATAGAACTTATAATACAGGGAACAATTTTCCTTTCCGTTCTCCTTGAGTGTGTGCGCGAGCATTATAGAATATTGAAGACACAAAAAGGTGAGATACAAATATTGTCCACAGCTTTGAAATGTAAGAATATCTGCATACTGAAATTTGATGTGTAAATGAAATGCATGCTGGAGCAACCAGTCATAGACAAAAACCAAGGCCTGGTAATGCTAAGTTAAACAGAACTAGTTAACCTACAAGAAAATCATACAACAAAGAAATACATCACAGCTTACAAGTCTTTGAGAATAGTTAATAATGGAAGGAAATGTGAATATGACTTCGCAGCAAATGTACTGGTGCTAAGGAGAGAAAATTGGCATCTAATAACTTAGAATAGAAAATCTGAAACAAGTTTGAACGTGGTGATAATATATGATTACTAAATTCAGACCCAAGAACAATATCAACATGCTCCAGGCACATCTATGTAAAGTTTTTATATGTATAAACCATACAGACTCATAGAAAAGATGGAAGAATGTAAAAATGTTTACATAGTAATGAATGACATGTTATAATATATACAGACATCAGTACGCAACCATGCCAAGTATCTCTAATAACCCTTTCAAAATCAAGGGATATCACAGAATTCAATACAACAGACCAACCATGTGAAAAATAGTGGATATGCCAGCAAAAAAGATGCAACTGAGCAAAATTTGTAACTAAGGAAGTTGCACAAGGCTAGGTCCAACCAAGGCAGGAAACCTATAGCTGCAGGGTTACACAAATGATCAGTTAAAAGAGTAATATAAGCAATGTACGACAGCAAACTGAAGTTACTGATGATGAAGGTCGATGGCAAGATGCACTAGATGACGAAATTGACTTGCAGCAAGGACTGGTTGGTGGAGTTATTTGTCAACAATGTGCTAGCATGCAATCAAGGTTTTCTTTTTACCGAACAGTTTGGCTCAATTTGAATGAAATCATCCAGGCTACTCCAAAATGGAGGGTGGATTGAGGTTGGTTCACCTTGAACCAATCCGAACTGCTCCCCAGCTGAGCAGTACACCTAGTACCAATTGGAACTGGGTTAAAGGGTCATTCATTTTTGTTTTTGACTGTCTGAATTGATGCATTGCAAGAATTCTTAAGTCACCAAGAAAAGGGAAAATATTGGGGCACCAAAATAGAATAAGGTGAGCGATTTGAGGTAGCGTACGCAACAACTAATGTTCATACCATGCTATAAGAATATCGAAGAAAAATTAAGTAAAAAAATGATAAGCAAGCTGGCACCTGGTTCATGGTAATTGATGATAGTAGTTATCATTGGAATGATTTTGGATTGCAAGTGTTACTATAGTTGAATGATATTATAAATATGCTCTCTTCTATTTATTTAACACATCTTTTAAATGCATTTGATGCTGCAAGTTATGAAATGTTATGTGATATTTATGCATGTTTATGACTTCAACATATACAGAAAAACTTGACTAGGGCCCTTAACTCGATATTCCCACCTTAGCTCTAATAGAAATAATCATTCAGAGAAAAAACATGATTAAAAAAACACAAAATCAGAGTTTGAACTCCAAAAAATTCATAGACAGGGTGTTTGAAGCACATCTACACATACCAATCAAAACCCTTTGTCGGCACGATCCTTGGTACTGTGTGTGCCATACCTGCCCTTGATTGACTCTATATCGATTCTCAGTATTTTACACCTTGTGTGGAACCAAACAGAATGACTTAGGCTAATAATACAAGCACCTACCACACAAAGTCAATTTTCGGCAATAAAGGCAGGAATAGAACAACAGTGGAACATCCCAAGATACTGACCAGATTTATGCATAATTAAACAACATAAGTTTATGAGGGCAAAATGAATACAGTTGGAATTAAAAACGCAGTAGTGGTTGAGGGAAATAATCTTCCAATAGTCGCCAAACAAAAAAGATATATAAACCATGGTGCAAGTATCTTGAAACGGATGAGGAGAAACCTTCAGCTGTGTAGATGCCAAGGAAGCAAAAACAAAGACTGCAAGGGCTCGTTTGGTTCGAGGGAAAAGAAGAGGGAAAAGTGTGGTCAACAGGAAAGTAATGAGATGCCTCTTGTTTGGTTGGAGTTTTCAAAAGAGAGACGGAAAAGTTGTATTCCCATGGAAAAATGATTCCCACATTTCATGGGAAAGTCTTTCCATGAGAAACATGGGAAAGTTACTTTCCCATGAGGCGGAAATCACTCAATTTTTATTTTTTTCCAAAAAGGCCCTTCAGCATTAAAGAAGCATTAAAGAGACATTAAAGACCTAATTTTTATTAAGGGCATAATAGGAATTATACATAACTTTCCTAGGAAAGTGGATGGCCAACCAA
>JAOXJJ010000627.1:7029113-7045894 GCA_025769935.1 Phoenix roebelenii | reverse complement strand
ATTTGTCACTTTTCCATGGTCAACCAAACATGCTAAAAGTACTTTCCTAGGCATCCTCTTCCTAGGAATTTGTTTCCTAGGAATATGATTCCTAGGAAGGAAAATGTTTCCCGCGAACCAAACGAGCCCCAAGTGTAAATAGTGTTTCAGAAGTAACAGGTGGTAGATAGAACAAAACTCAGAAGAATCACCAGGTAGAGTGAAATTATGTTCTATTCCTGCAAAACTATAGATAACCAAAGCAACACATAGTTCATGAGTCAGCTTTCTTTAGTGGCTGTCAGCCTAACATCAGCCCCCCACCCTTCTTCAACAAGGCATGGGATTGGTATCAGAAAAGATCGAAATTTGCAAATTGCACCAATACATGATATGAAAATCAAGAGGTGAATCAAAATAAAAGGCATAGAACAAAGAGAACAGGCGACAATGATGGCTTTGGAAGGTGTTCAAAAGTTAGGAAATCAACCAAAAGTTGGTAAATGTGTTAACTTATTAAGCTTACAATCTGCAGACAATGCTGAGCTCTGGAACAGAAAACACAAGATCTTGATTAGGAAAGCCAAATAAGAAATCAAAATAACTGCATTTAGGGTCAATCAAATACCAGGTTGGCGTAGTAGTAAGGCAAATTCTACTGAACGAGCGGTTAACAATCAAGCAAATTTAGAGGAATCACAATTAAGCGGGATGCAAATGATTCACCATTCAATTACAAAGTTGAGATGGTTTTGAAAACAACAAACATCTAAAAGGCACAATGGTGAATGATATACAGATTGAGGTTTAAGAAGATCACTTAATTTTTTTCAAGCAGTTTATTCAATAAAAATCTGAAATCAATATATGCCTAATGACTAGGAGAAAAACACTTGCATACCCACTTATAACAGTGAAGATGATCATTATGATTGACTAAAACATAAAAGCCATGGTGCCCATTACTTGTGGATGAATTGTGTGTCATTGACTTGTTAAAGTTAGAAAATAAAATATTATCACGGGAAATTTGAAAATACAAGGGAAAAATATTTATCGAAATCAAAATGGAATAGATTCAAATCATCCAATGTTCCAACAGATGTAAAAATGAATATAATCACCACTATGACATTTTTTGTTAATCATAGATCTACAACAGTGAAAAATGAAGAGAAAGAGGAAGAGAAAGAACCACATGGATAACAGCCGTTCTTGAAATGTTGAATGATTAGTAACTCACCATACTCCCTTGAGACTCATGGAAAAACTTTAAAGAACTGTAACAAGGATATGATTAAAGAAAAAGAAATAAACAATGCTGGATGCAAGAACAAGTAAAACTAACATGAGTATTTTTGTGGATTTGTATTTTGTAACAGGACAAGTATCTTTTAAGATAAATCTGCATTCCAACAAGCAAAGATGCTGCATCAATAGTGGTTAAGTGATGAATTAACTAGATGGCAATGGATTGTGCAACAACTAGCTGAAAAGGCTTTGGATTTAAGCAAGCAAATTTGTGAACAATCATGAATAAGAAGAGACCTAAGACAATATAGAAAGCCACAGATAATGATTTGGATGGTCATGACACCGGATGCAGCGCTAAATGGTGATGAATGTCATATAAGGATTGATTAAGTCAACCCTTTTGAAAATGTCCATTAAATATTTGTGATGGTTACTGTTGAGTGGAAGCATATATAGTCCACAACCAAAAGAGGTAACATGAGAAAGCTTTGAATGTGTATATTGACAGCTTTAAGTAAATGCATGTTAAAACATGCAAGTCAGTGACTATTTCTAAGAAAACTGGAAACATGCAATACAATCAACCTATAGTTATTAATTCCTTATGCCTGCCATAGATGAGTTAGATATTGATATTAGGAAGATAACACTGGTGCTTTTCACATAATGGAGTCATAGCAGACGGAACCAGATGGTTGACTAAATGCAAGATTGCCATGTGATTCTTGAGTAATAAGACATCCCACTATATGATATCAATTTGCCAAATAGTCATTTTAAAATATTACACAAACTCACAAATCCATATAAAGGATAATATATGCAAGGTGATGCCCAACTTTTAGTTCAGATTAAAGCATGAATGTAATTAAATGATGATATAAGAAACAACAGAATAATCATGAAGATGATTTAGTAGAAGATGTGATAATATGAACCATACAAGTTTTAGTGCTCATAAAGTTTCTTCAAGGACATAAAAACTTCTATTTACTCTATGAAAAGAAAAATGATGCTTTAGTGAAATTGGACGCCCTTAACAAATCTATGGTAATGCTTGCCATTATTAGGCACAGTAGAAGGTGTGCTTGTTTTGGAGTTTAGACCAAAAAATTATATGGGTAATAATATAGACCAAAGTTTCAGAATTCATAAATCGTAGCAATAAAATAACATGGACACATACAAAAGCATTACAAAAATGATGACATTAAGATAGATATGTCACCAAATATGGAAGATCGAAGACAAAGAGGAAAGACATAGTGAGGTATATAGATACTCAAGAATATAACCACATGGGATAACGTAAGAGGCACAAAGAAGGTCTTTTGGGTTTAAGGTCCAAAAAAGTAGAGAATAATAAGATTTCCGAGACTTGGATGTTAGTGGTGTGTGGCTAAGTTTAGCAGATACTTTAAAAAAAAAAAGGAAAGAGAGGCGTGTAGGATGGGAAAAGGCAATTGAAGCCATACAATACCATGGAAAAGTTTTATATGAAATCTTGAACAGGAATGATTTCTCCTTTATTTTGTTGCGCTCAGGATGGACCTTAATAGGCATGAATTATGAAAATAACTGATTAATCTGACTCCAAAAGGATGGGATAAGGCTTATTGATTGCAAATAGTGAAAGAAAGAACAAAGGTGTCAAGTTTCATTTCAAGTATCATTCTGAATATGGATTTAGCAGAGTTAGCACTTCCACAAGTATTAATGATGTCCCTGTACATTATGCTTACCAATAATCCCTATGAAGATTTTCAAGATGAATTTGGAAATTTTGAACAACAAATGAAACAAAAATGATCCAGCATTGAATGCAGCGCTCATAGAGATTTACAAGGCCAGACCAAAATGAGCAGTACCTAGCCGGTTAAAGCCATGGTAAAAGAAAAAATGATGGTTCATTCTGAGATAAAGATTTAGAGGTTTCAAAAAACTTGGGAAATGAAAGAGAGTCCCATGGCACAAGCATGGGAAGCAAAGATTCATAAAACCAAGCCCAAATAACAGGAATTAGATTTAATATTAATTGGACACAATCTGAAATTTTAAAAAGATAAGAGTTTACCCATCATGTGAAGTAGTTTAATTCATCATGGAATGCATAGTTCCATATGCATATGAGATTTAACACCGCGCAACTCAAGGATATGCAGTTTATGAATGCCCATAATCAGCTAATAGCTGACAGACATATCCATAAAGTAAACAATCAATGCATTATTGGAAAGAAGTAACTGCACAATATTGTTCTTTTTTTTCAATTCGACCAAGATATTGGGTTATATGAAGGCATATGATGCATATAAGAAATTTCTGAACCCATTGAACAGATTAAAATGTATACAAGTAGTCTTCTCACATATACAGAAATAGGCTTGCAATTAAAGACTCGTTTGGTTCGCGAGAAAAGAAAGGAGAAAGGTGTGGTCAACGGAAAAATGAAGAAAGACCTCTTGTTTGATTGAAGTTTTCAAAGAAGAAAGATAGGATAGCAGCATTCTCATGTGAATAAAATTTTCATGTTTATGGAGGGAAAAAAATCCATGAGGGACAAGAAAAAGCTACTTTCCCAGCGGTTGGAAATTGAGATCTTTTTTTTCCCAAAACTATCCTTTAGCCATCAAAATTCATGGATAAAGTCTTTCCCTTTATTAAGGGTATAATAGATATTTCACACAATTTTCTCAGAAAAGTACATGCACAACCAAATATAAGATACTCTGCCATTTTTCCATCATCAACCAAATAACACAAAACCATTTTCTCAGGCATCATATTTCTAGGAATCAGCTTCTGAGAAAAAATATTCCGGCGAGGAAAAATTCTTCCCACGAACCAAATGAGTCCTAGGGATCAGAACATTAATTTTGGGTTGGGGGGGAGGGGGTAATGTTGTTATAGTAATGCACATAACAACAAAGATGAAACAAACTTCAGAACAATAAACCAGAACAAAATGACCAATTAGAATTAAGATGTATCAGCAAATAAAAAAAATACAAGAGAAGCAGAGCTTTTATGTTACCTCATAACAACTAATGATCTAGCAGTCTCACTCAAATATATTTCAGGTTCCAAGGGAAAGAAAACAAGCTGTCATATCTATTGGCATGTTATACATGATACTATCAAGAATTCAAGATCATATCACCATTTTCAATGACAACAATCATGGCACATACCCACAAAAATATCATAGCAAGTAAAGTCATGTTCTCTAAAAAGATAAGGTACAAAATATACCTCAAGGAAACGATTCCAGTGTTGGCAATTATGCAAATCAAGTTGAGTTAGATCTTTGACATATCTGTCCAAAAATAAGATCACCTTTAATTTCAGTGAATAAAAGTATCTATAAAACTACACAAATAACATATTATTTGTTAATGTAAATAATATGCACCTGATAGCTGTTTCAATCAGGGAAGAATCATCAACTGATGGATCCCCACCATCTACCGTCGCATTCCATGGGCCTCCAATTGCCATAAAAGCACGATCCTTCCTAAGAATAGCAAACTTCAGGATGTTGTTGAAGTGGATTATCCTCTCATCAGCACTTTTATCCGAGCATAGCTCATTCAAAGCATCACCACTGATTCCACTCATCAAGATAACCTGAAACAAGAGACAAGTAAATGCAACAAGTCAAAAGGCCTGGCTATAATACTGCTTCTGAAGTTTGGTCTAACATGAAAATCTTTAACTGAGGTTACAGATGCCAATAGAAACCCACTGCAGCCTTCACAAGTTAGATGTTTCTATCCATAGAATATATGAATTCATGAAAGACAGACATTCTAGATTTCATTCAAATAAACATAATGAACACCGATAGCCTTAGCACAGATTGCCCATCATGCGACAGGAATATTTTAACAATCAGAAAGCATAAACAGCTAAAAAGAAGAGGGAATCCCATGTTTATAGCTGCAGGTAACTTTAGCATGAATATTGCCACATAATAATTTATGATTATATAAGATCCTCAAATTTGAATATAAGTAAAGATTTACATGAAAGCCATGAAAAATTAAACAGTGAGATGCTCATTTCAGGATGTAGATCAAGCTTTTTTTGTACATCTACATAGGTACAGCTACTTAACGTTCATATGTAACAGTGCAAAACAGAATGTAGAACTAAAAATACAATCAGTATGGTCCTAAATTAACCTAATTTACAAAGTTAATGCCTAGCAAGATAAATAATTCTTTCAAATATAGAATCTACCTTGGCATTCCAAACAGCAGCTCCATCCTTGGATTTCAATAATTCATCCGAGGAAACTGTCCCTTTTTCCACAGCTTTGTCATCTACTTCTAAAAAGTCATGCTCAAAGCTGCTCCACACAAGGAAAAAGTTAGTTCCATTAACATAGATATAGCATAGCCAATACAACTTGCTAGCATAATCAAACTCATGCAAATGTTGTACATAAACATATTGCAATCAACACCTAATTGAGAGAGAAATTTCAGAAACAGAAAATACCTTACAGGAGTATGAAGTGAAAGATTCAAGCTTTCCCTTGGCCAGTTTAAAATAACCTAGAGATGATTACAATGCTTTCAGGTAATAACGAACATGAGCTGAAAGTCTAATAGGTCATGCGACCAATGAAAAATGCAAATATTTAGCAAAATAAGGTCAAACCTTGGAAAAATCTGGAGCTATCGCTAACCGAGGGTAACGTTTACTCAAAGACAAGTAATCCCTTTCAACATCCACCAAGCAGAATGGATAGACCTGTCAAGACCACCAGAATTAGAACATTTTAAATAATACCAAACAGTCTGATAGCATTGCCTCTCGTCAAAGAAACCAATTTATTTATTTCAGAGATTAGCTGAGCATGAATCATTCACATAGTGCAAAAAGACATACAAAACTAAAATAAGGAAAATAAGGAAAACTAAACAACAATTAAAAAGAATAGGCTAGCATTAAGCATTTAATAGAACAATCCACTGTGAGGCTGCTTCTTCTCATTTGTGTTAAATGCCTGGAAGACATTTTTAACTTTTGACAGAATTTTGTCAAGAGAGATGAGTGCAAGGCCTGATTACTAATCACGAACACGAAGAACAGAACGAACAAAGACTGCTGACATGACATGAAGCCACAAATTGAGTGCAGTTTGCAACTAAGAACGAGGAGGGAGACAAGAAAGCAAAGGCATCAGTCTATGAATCCAAAGTTTCAACAAAAAATTAACAAACATCAAGGTCATCTTGGAATAAGTTTGTTAACAAAATACAAAGCAGCCAAATTGAAAATACTGAGACAAGGACAACCAGGAAATTTCCCAGATGTGAATGGAACAGAAGGGATTCAAGAAGCCCTCATCACCAAGCACCCATAACCGAACAAGTCTACATTAACATTGAACGCAAAGGCCGTGATTCCTTTACCTTGCAGATATATTCTCTCTTTTTTTCTTTAACAGGTGAACGATGCCTTCAGGATAACAGAGTAAACAGTTAGTTAAGATAGCTGCACCACAAATGAAGCAGCAACCTATTATAGCTATAGCACGGTACAAAGAGAACATGAAGGTCCACCTATGCACAGCCTCTCGACGTGGTGACACTCGACGGGGCGAGACACGACGTAAAGGTTTTTCATCCCTCAATGTAGAAGAACCTCGGCGATCTCTAGCAGCTCTTGGTGGAGTCCGTTCCCGCCTAGAATCAGGTAGATGCTTGCGATCTCGTTCTCTATCCTTGTCCCGGCGCTCGCGAAGACGACCCCTTTCACGTACTCTGTCTCTTTCACGGTCACGCTCCTCCCTTTCCCGTTTCTCTCTCTCCCGCATAAGCTCCCTATGGCGTTCCTCCTCTCTTATCTCAAGTTCTCGACGATAGGCATTCCTATCATCCTTCCGTTCATCAAGCATAGAGACCCCAAGGCTTGGATGTGCACGTGATAAAACGCTCCCCTGATAATCAGACTCCAGTGATGGGCCACGAGGACCTTTTCCAGCAACATAATCCCGACCAGGGGGCAAACCAACCCCATAACCAGCACTAGATGACCCCTGTGCATAAATGGGTTCGTCCACATTTCTCCTCGGAGCTCCCCCTAAAATGGAAGCTGCATGTTGTCCACCATAAGGAGCACTCCCAAGAATAGATAAACTGCGAGGATCAGTGTCCATCCTTCCACCATATGAACCAACCTCTTGGGGTCCATGATGTATAGGAGCAGCTCTTACTGCATAGTAATCAGCTTGTCTGCCACAAATGTATATCCTACTCAGTGCAATAGGAGTTATAATAGTTCTTGACTAAGCAAAACAGTAAGTCGTTATCATTGACACCGATACAAACAAAAAAAATGTAATATAAAAGGTTCCGTAAAGGTTCGGATAATATAACCCACCGAAATACTGAGTCCAGTTAAGACGTATTCAACGTAATACACACAATCAGCCGTGCACTCAATAATAACAATTCTTTTAAGTAGAACACTACAGATGTGATAAATTGCAGAAGGATATAGAACACGATACTACCTAAAGTGCATGAAGCTAACATACCTAATGTCGGAACCAGACTGCAGAGATTGAGCTTTCAGCATTTGCTGTTGACGAAGTAATGATGCCTTGTAAAAGTGTTAAAAAAAGGTGCTTCAACATTTCAGAGATTAAGTACATACATTAACTTAAACTAGAATTTGGGGGGAAGCCATCAATACCTGGTCTATGTGATCATGCATCTCAGACTGCAGCAATAAAAAAAAATTACAACAAGAGTATTAGATGAGACGAATGTAATTCAGAAATAGTCAAGACGAAAAGGGAAAAAAGACAATGGATTATTAAAAAAAGGGGAAAAGATAGACCTGATGTGGATGGCTGAGAGAGACAGAATCGCCATATCTTCTAGCTGAATCACTCTGCAACTCCCTCCCAATATAAGCACCCTGATGCTCACTGTAAAGCCTCCTGTCCATCGAAGCATAATCAGAATTTTTCACTGAAGAAAACTGGTCGCCTTTCTGGGTATATCCACGATTTGATGCTGAGAGATAGTCATCACTAGTCATTCCCAAACTGGAGCCTAGAGCTCCAGATGAAAATTTAGATGACTCTGCCAGTGCAGAAGGATAAGTTGCTCGACCCTGAAGGCTCGATGAAGCTGCTGCTTTACCACTCACTCCACCAACCTGCACAGAAAAGATGCTACATAGAACAATTGTAGGCCTATTATGAAATTAATCATATTAAAACATGATAGTCCAACAAGTAATTTGATATAGATATATTTAAAAGCAGCAATGATATGATAAGATCCTGCAGCAATATAAACAAGCGAAGGACACAGCTAATTGCTACTAGCCAGGTGGTGACCATATAGTTTCAGGGCAACAACGGAGACCTACTCCCTGATGCAGCATCACGCAATTTCCAAGTTAGAAATGCTATAATAAAAGTAATTCCTCAAGGATTCTTTACCTAAACAGCCAAATTTAAGAAATTAATTGTATAAAAAAAATATAATTGTCCTGTGCAATGTTTTTCAAAATTTCCTAAGGCTTGCTCAGTATTTGTTTTATGCTATTATATGAAAATTTGTGGATCGGCATGGTTGAAGAAATCAGCAAGATAATTTCATGGCCCCCCATATCAGTTCTTAAACTGGCCAACTGGTCTACACTCTTACTATCTTTCCTTTTTGTACAGTCTGTTTTTACCAGTCACGCCTGCCCCATGATCACGTCTAATTATAACCTTGTCAGCTTGTTCTGCCCTGCGGAAGTTTGAAAAAAACAGCTCGGACTGTTACAAAAATATGAAAATAATTGCATAATTATTGTGTGCACCTAGCAACATCCATCTCAGGTGCAGTACTTTGGAAGCCTGACCAAAAGCCTAAGGGCACAATAGCTGTTGCTTAAAAAAGTCCATTTGCAACTTCTTTTAAAAAAGTTACCTTCTGAAAAAATGAAGTGTTTGGTAATATCATTTCAGAAATGCTTCTGGAGAAGCAGAAGTTCAAAAATCACTTATAGAAGAAGGTAGGAAAAACTAACTTCGAGCTGCTTCTTTTGTGAGATTGCTTCATATCTTTCAAATACAGTAAGCCCATCCATAAAAAGGTAGTCATAAAAATGTGAAAACCAGACACCGAATATGTCAAAAGTACTTTTGATCAAGATCTTTTAAAAAGCAGAAGCAACATGAACATGCCCTAAATTATTTGATCCTATTCACTTGTCCAAAACTGTCGTATCAATTCAGCACATGATTAGGTGGTAGATGTCCAATTCTCACTAGTGCTAGTATATGAAAACTACGGTTAGCTTTAATTCTTTAAACACAAAATCTATTGATGGATGTAGAAAGAGCAATACATGCATAACCATATCCATGTAAGAATTTTGTTAATAGATAGTAATACAATTAAAAGTTACAACTAATACTAGTGTTTGTATCAGTGTTTGCTTTAAATAATAATGATTATGAATTAAACATTAATTACATTCATATTTGATGCAAGCATTAATGCACACATTGATGGATATGACTCAAATCTAGACTTACACGAGAGTTGAAAAGAGGAGTTCTGACCCAGTCTACACCAATATTTCTAGGCCTTGAGCCTTCTAGATGATTGTCAAAATCAATCATGTGGGTCAAATACATAGGGCTGAGAGTACGTTGGTACAAGTATAGTGCTACAGAATTCTCGCTAATAGAATGTGTTAATATATAAATTTCGTACCTGATCAGATATGAATTTGGATTTTGCTTTAGACTCTAGATCGAGGTTCCAATATAGATGAAACCATATGCATGCAAGTCCATGGAAAAGTAAATGACAAATGTATGAAAAGGACAACAGCCAAGGCTGAACGGCTTTTCTGAGAAACTAAAAGATGTACCCACCAATTTCAGAGATCATACAGCTGCGCTTTCAGCGGGTAGGAATGCCTATTTGATTTATCATATGATACCACCACTAAAAAAAGTTCATGATGACGACAATGTTCTCCAAGGTATGAAGAAATAAAGAAATATGAAGAGCCATCATTCAAATAAGATATCAAAGACAGGAGAAGATAAGCGGCAAAATGAATTTATGCTCTAAATTTCCATTGAAACTCAAAGGCAAGGATTCTCTACCTAGGAGTTATTAGAGTCCTACATCACCCAGTAGTTGTATCCTCTGGTAATCATGTTACTGCCCAACAGAAACTTATCTATGATGAAATAGGTTTATGATGCACAAAAGTTCTAATATAGGATAACTAATCCAGCTGATTAAAAAAGTTGCACCTGATGGTATTTTCATTTTATAAAGCTTGTGCACTGCAGATGAAGAATGTTGCAACTTTGGGTGCATTAAAAATTAGGCTTTAATTATTAATTGCAGTGTAGTAATGGGTGGTGATATTGCCAAAGCATATTGTTGTTTCCAGAGCAAAAATTTATACAGAAGAAAATAGAAGAAAACAACAAGGAGATGAAAAAGGAGGAAAAAGAGACTTACCAAGAAAGAAATGGCTGGTTGTGTATTCTATCCAAAAAAAAAAATTCTTGACTTGTTTTATTTACATTTGTTTTTATTTTTCTGATGAAAATTTTTATATTTTTAATTTACATTTTAGTCAAACCTTTGTAACTCCAACATACCAAATGTACTTAAGCTGAACTCAAATGGTTGAGCCCTAACTGAAAAGGGTACTGTAGATCATGGGAACTTGGCAAGACTTGGTCATATCTTCTCCAAGTATAACAGTAATCTTTTATGTACAAAAATAGCATTGATGTATCATATAACAAAAAAATGATGCAACATGATTACCAAGTCTAAAAGAAGCAATGAAACATCAATATGTACAGTAAACTGTCTGATGATTGAATATGCAGAAGCATTAATACATGGAAAAAAATTTACATGATTCAGATATCATGACCATATATGCCAATCGAGATAAATTCATTTACTGTACAAAAAGTGTGACCAAAAATATTTATTTAGTCATTGACGTATATTCTGAGATCAACAATAATATGGTTTTAAAAATTAATAGGAAAAATTAAAATTGCATGATCAAATTATCTGCCATAAAAAGACAATATCAAAATTTGGACCTGTTGAGCACTGCTCAAGGTAGAAGACCCATAAACAGAAGCATATGGTCCTGCATACTGGGATGCTTGAGAAGGATGGTTCCTATACGCACTCATATCTGTATCTTGTGCAGCACCCATGCCCATCACTGAAGATTGTCGAGCAACCAATGCATGCTGAGGTCCAGTTTCTGAACCACCCACCTGATTCGCAGGATACCCACTTCCAGGCTGCAATAAACAATATCATATCACGGTAAATGACGCCTAATCTCAAAAGGATAAATGCAAAACAGCGTCAATTCAAAGTAATCGAGCAGAATTCTTTGAAGTAGGTTGGCGAAGAACAACAAATTTATTCTTACGATTTGCCCATATGACTGTTGCCCGCCATATGACTGTTGCCCGCCATATGACTGTTGCCCGCCATATGACTGTTGCCCTCCATATGACTGTTGCCCGTCATATGACTGTTGCCCCCCATATGACTGTTGCCCCCCATATGACTGTTGCCCATAGGGATTACTCCCCTTTGAAGGATACATCTCCTTCTCTCTTCCAACCAAATGATGCCCTGCTTCCAAAAGCAATAAAAATTTAATCGTTCAGAAAAACATTAACGGATAAGCAATCAATCTATGATTATGGAATGCAAGATGGTTGATTAACACATCTTATTCGAGTGCGCATCAAATCCTACATTTATTTCTTTACATAAATTCACCCATGAATCCAGATTAAAACTATACAAAGCCCTGCTTCCAAAAGCAATAGAATTTTAATCTTTCGTACAAATATCAACAGATAAGCAATCAAGCAATCAATTTATGATTATGGAACCCACAATGGCTGCTTTACACGTCTTAGCTGACTGCCCATCAAAACCCTAGATTTTTCTTTCGTTACCCAGATTCATCCGTAAATCCGGAATAACTTTTTCAACAAAAAAAAGCGACGAAAAAACCCTGCGACGAAAAGATTCATCGCCCCAATTCATAAACGAAGACGCAACGCTAAATTTTTTTTAAAAGAAATCAAAGATCAACAAATTTTATGCGCGGGTAAAGAGAGCACGAATCATAGATCGGTATCGAAATCAGGAGAGGAAAGAGGAGGTATCTGACCTCAGGGCGAAGGGCGGCTCGGTGGAAGGACTCGATCCTCTCGTGAGGGAGAGACGAGGAAAAGATAGGGATTTAGGGAAACAAGAGATGATCGAAGGACAGCCGAGATATAGAAAGAGCTGAAGAGGGGTTTTGGAAGCGAGTCCCACCTCGAGGCTCCGAGACATGGGTTTATATCTGGGCCGCTTGGGGCTCGCATCGGACGGTTAAATATTGCGACGCGTTACACCATGGATGATGGGCTGGGTGGGAGCCACGTCCCGTGTCAGCTTGATCTCGCGTCCAATAAAAGCATGTTATGAGACGCCATGCCTCGTGCACAAGGGCGGTCCTTTAAAACGTGGCATCATATGACATAACGTGATTGCTGGATCTAGCATGGGGCCGAGAAATCTATCGGCCTGGGGATCATGAGTGGGCCGACCCGGAAAACATTTCGTGTAAAAACAGGTGACCTGAGAAAAAATATTATTTTTGAAAATAATTTCAAACCCTCTAAAAATATTTTTAGATAAAATAAAAATATTTGATAAGAAAAATTAGAGAGTTGTTTTAGTTTTGCTAGAAAGCTAATGCCATTTAGCAAAGCATTTGGAGGAACAAAAAGCAGCACTTTTAGATGAAATAGAGGTATTTGGTAAACATTTCGAAAAGTTGTTTTAGCTTTTTCAGAATGCTAAAAACAATTTTTTTTTTTGGAAGAAGCTCTATTTTGGAGCTTATTCCGAAAAATGCTTTTAAGCCCTGTTGGAAAGCTGTTTTTTGACCAAAATACTCGTGATAAAATATAACAATTACACAAAATGCCCCTTTATAATCCTAAAAATATATAGGAGTCTTAACAAAAAATCCTAGTCACCAAACAGATTCCCCTCCTATGAAAAAGGTTTTCTTTTTTCTATTTTTATATGCATCCTTTTGAATCCTATTTTAAGAAAAAAATATAATTTCTTCTCTATTCCTTCCGAAACAATGCATCTTTCATCGATTCTTTTCCATTTTCTATATCATATCTTTATGTATTGATACATATTATATTTTATTATGCTCTGTTGTATAATACTATACGATGTCCTTTATAGTATAATACTATACGGAGGTTAGTCAGGTATTGCTAGATTTCTTTCGGTCCAGATGGACGGAGGACAGAGATCCTGGGGATGACGGCCAGCTCCCGAGGGCAGATACGCAGATCGGAATGTCGGAGAACGCACTCCTGGTGCGACATGTGACAGGGGAGGAAGTGCAGGAGGCGGTCTGGGCCCTGGTAGGGGACAAGGCCCCAGGGCCGGATGGCTTTCCACCTTTCTTCTTTAGGAGATACTGGGGCGTCATCCGGGTTGCAGTGGTGGAGGCAGTGCGGTATTTCTTTAGTCATGCAGTGATGCCCAATGATTGGAGAGCTACCTATGTCACGTTGATACCAAAGCGCCAGGATGCGAGGGAGCCCAGCCATTTCAGGCCCATCAGCTTGTGCACAACCCTTTATAAGGTGGTGGCAAGGATAATGGTGGGCAGGATGAAGCATCTGCTGCCATGCCTCATCTGCCAGGAGCAAGGTGCTTTCATGGGGGATATGAATATCTCTGATAACGTCATGCTGGCCCAAGAAATGATGTGGGATATTCGACGGGCCTCTAAGCGACGAAGCATGATGGTTGTCAAGCTAGACATGGAACGGGCTTACGACAGAATTCGGTGGAGTTTCTTGCGACGCGCTTTGGAGTGCTTCGGGTTTTGTGAGACCTGGATTGAGTGGGTGTTGGGGTGCGTCCGGAGGTCGAGGTTTTCCATCTTGATCAACGGCACGCCTTCCCCCTTCTTTAGGTCTACTATGGGGCTTAGACAGGGATGTCCTTTGTTCCCATATTTGTTCATCATCTATTCAGATATCCTGTCTCGGGCTCTACGGGGTGTTTGTGCTGACCGGGAGCTGGAGGCATTTGTTCCCGCCCTGGGGTATCGGTCTATATCACATTTACTATTCGCAAACGATTGTCTACTCCTAGCTAGGGCGCGGGTAGCGGATGCACAAGTCCTCAAGAGAGTATTAGCGGAGTACTGCGCAATGTCGGGACAGAAGGTAAACCTTCAGAAGTCAACAATTTCCTTCAGCCCTAGCACTGAGCACAAGGTCAGACAGGAGATTTGGGGGTTACTGGGGATGCCGGATCAGGATGGGACCTAGAGCTATCTGGGAGTACCCATCACGGGCAGGAGGTTACGGATGGCGGAGTGTTCTGGTCTGGTACAGAGGATTCAAATCAGACTGGAGGGTTGGAGGGCATCTTCGCTCTCTATGATGGGTAGATTGATGCTGATTAGATCAGTGTTAGCTTCCATGCCGGTCCACTTCATGGCCAACATAGTGGTTCCGAAAATAGTGCTGACGAGGATTGAGCGGCTACTTCGGAGCTTCCTATGGAGGTCGTATGGAGGGGGTCACGGGATGCATTTAGTGGCATGGGAGAGTGTCTGCCTACCAGTGAGGGAGGGTAGCCTTGGGGTTTTGTCTCTTGTGGAGCGGCGTGAGGCACTGATTGCCCGACATGCAGCTCGATTCATGCTGGAGCCACAGGGTTTCTGGAGTTAGACCATGGCTGCCAGATATGGCCGAACCGGCACTGCAGGGGCGATTCGCAGTGGGCGTCGCTGTTCATTCATATGGCGAGAGATCGCAAGATATCTTTCCACGGTCGAGGAGAATACTAGATGGTTGATATGCGATGGGCAGAGTATTGATGTGGTTGGCGACCCATGGATGGGTGCCCTACCCTTAAGACTCTGGCCGACTCTGGTTGATATTGAGGCAGTGGAGGGACTGCGGGTCTACAACCTCCTTGTCCCGGGCAGGGCTGCTTGGGATGAGGCTAGGTTGGGTCACACTTAGCCGAGAGGGTCCGGTCCCTTCTGATTCCGGGGTATGCGGGTCCGGATACCCGGGTGTGGAGCACGTCGTGTAGGACCGGAGTGAGGGTGGGGGAGCTCTCCCGGCCTCCATCCGAGGGTCGCACTGTTCTTATGGAAAGTCGTCTGGGATCGGCTTTCGACGAGAGCAGTACTGAGCGAACAGGGCTTGAGGATGCCCCCTGAGTGCGGGGCATGCGGAGCCGACGTGTCGGTGGACCATGCACTGTTTCAATGCACATGGGCGAGGGCAGTGTGGTGTGCGGCAGGGCTGCTATGGGAGAGTTGGTCTCGGGGGGACCAGTTCTTACGAACCATCCGTTGGTGGTCGGGCAACCCGTTGACATCCAAGAGGTGGTTAGAGCGACCTGCACAGCATACCAGATATGACTGGCAATGAATGCTTGAACCTTTGGTGAGCAGAGCATGTCGCCAAGGCTCGTGGCGGAGAGCGCCCAGGCACAGACGACAGAGATTAGTCGTGCTTCCTCCTTAGATGGACTTTTGATAGCTCGGGATATCTGAGGTTCCCTTTCTGCCTCGACAGCTCCTCGCACGGTGTTTTTCATCCGAGAGCCCCCCCAAGCTTCCTTAAGGTCAATTTTGATGGGTCGATGCTGGATGGTGGCACAAAGGGTGGAGCGGGTTTCATTATTCGGGACCCGAGCTCCAGGGTTGTGGCGGCGGAAGGCTGTCAGTTAGTTGACTGCACGCTCAGCGTGTGCTCTCAGCTAGATCAGTCATTTTGGAGGGTGACTTGGCTACGGTTATTAGTTGGATCCAGGGGGGTTAGAGGGTCGGTGCTGCCGACCATCCCTTGATCCGCGATATATGGATGATGATGAGGGACGGAGCGGTGGTCCAGGCGAAGCATGTGTTTAGAGAAGCCAACAGAGCTGCGGATTGGGTGGCCACATATGTGGCTAACCATGCCAGTTGTACCCTATGGGCAGGGGACGGGGAGCTGCCTCAAGAGCTCCGGGACATTTTGTTTTCCGACTTTATTGGGTGCATCCGTACACGTGTTGTATAGATCACCCGGTTTAGCAACAAAAAAAAGTACTTTCTCAATTTGTTTACCAAACACATGCTAAAGTGCCATAACACTTTAGAAATATAGTTACCAAACAACAAATCGTTTTTTATAAAAGCTCTACTTTCAAAAATTCTACTGCCAACAGCTCTGCCAAATAAGGTCTAAAACAACTTTTTTTGTTTTGGAGCTTCTCCAAAAAAATACTTTTAGGCCTTATCGAAAGGTTGTTTTGAGTTATAAAGTTTTCTTTTTAGACCAAAATACCCATAATAAAATATAATAATTATAAAAATAATAATATTAATATATAATGATAATAATTATAATATTTTATACCTTTATTATTGTATTATAGTATAAATATAATATTATATTACATTATATCATAATA
>JAOXJJ010000627.1:6999446-7025721 GCA_025769935.1 Phoenix roebelenii | reverse complement strand
TACTGTCACATGCATATGCAGGATAAGACAAATAGATTATAACACTGAAATATGCAAATCAGGTGTCAATATGCGAAATCATCACTAGACAGCTGTCGGAAGGTGGGTTTTATGCCCCAGGCGAACCTCAGCAACTACTTACTGTCACATACATATGCAGGATAAGACACCATACTGATAATGTAAATGCTGGCCAGTATCCTGAACAGAAATCCATAAAAATATCTCACATCTATACACTAAACGGCACCTCGCGGGATCTTACTTTGCCCGACGGCAAGCCATATATAAGTCGCAGGATCGGCCGATTCTACACCTAGGGCCGTGCCCCCCTACGAAAGGATTGGGTTCCGCCTACCCAGAAGGCTACTATGTGCACACAGGTCGATGACTAACCCCATCGACTATAGGTGTCCTGTAGATACTGTCAAGCCATGCATAAATGTCATAATGCACCATCCCAATACTCTACTAAAAAGGAGTATAATCAAGACTACCACTCACTCGACCACGACCCAATCATAATTAATATTAGGGTTGGGAGTGAGGAATCATGGGAGTGCAATGCAACTCAATATACCACTGAAAAGGGCTCTGCAAGTCTTTGAAATAAAGGAAGTGAAATCAATTTACAAAAGAAGTCATTTCACAATTCGGAACCAATTAATTACTCATCTACCCCTCGTAATTCCTCTCAATGTTCCCTCAAATGTATGTACAGAATAATCAAGTATGGAGAACAAAATATAGAGGAATCTACCACAACAATCAATCAATAAGCTCAGGTGGAATCAAGTCACACTTGGCAACATTCATGAAAATGAATAAGGAATATGCTCATGGTGCAAAGTACAAACTCCCACTCACCTGTCAATCTGGCACAGCCCTGATACGCCTCCAAAAATCTATAGCTGGCAGTGGAAAACTTCTTCCTCTTGTTCCCTAGCTTCTTGCCCAACTGATACATGCATTTACAATATATTTAGTTTTGTATCAAGGGCCATAATTTACGTGCCAATCATAAATATAGGAAACTTTAATTGACTCAACTCCCCATTTTTTTAAATTTTTTCATTTTTTTTCCTTTTTCCTATCAATTAATCTTCTCCTTATATGTATTATGATGCAAAAGCATCACACACACACTTTAGGCCACTGTCATAGGGTCAAGGTGCAAGAAAGAATCAAAATCCTCATTCACTAAAAATTTCACTGGAGCGTGAGTCGACCCCAACCTCATGAGTCAACCGGACCACAGAGCCGCAAAACTTTATTTCCTGGACTCTCAGAGAGAGTCGACCCCCAACCTCGTGAGTCGACCCCTTTAAGGCATGAGTCGACCCCAATCTGCCCCGAGTCGACTCCAGTTGACCTCGAGTCGACTCCGGCGCATTTTGAAGCGACTCCCACCATTTTCTCACATTTTTTTCATCTTGGATAAACATCAATCCGAACCGACAGCGGGTTACTTCATCCCGATTTTGGTCCACTTTTCCAACTCCAAATTTTATAAAATTTTTATCTAACATTCTACACTCATAGAGAATTCCAAAGAGGTAACATGCATTGCTATCGGAGGCCGTTTGACCCCCTAAATAATTCACCAAGTTTGGAACTTCGACACAGTTTTTTCGCAGTGCCGGAAAAACTCGTCGAAATCCAAGTCTCCTGTTTTAACCACCTCTACAACCCTTATCCGACCCCTCTAGACTACATCCACCCTTTGTATAGCCTAATGTCATCAAAAGACTAGGTAGGGATGGGTATTTACCTTTTTCTTTTCGAAAAATCGAGATCTTTGCGTAGAGGGGAAGAAGATATACGCTTTTTTCTTCAGTTGGCAGCGCAACCGGAGCTCCTTTCCCTTCTTCTTTCTTCTTCTTCCTCTTCTTTTCTTCCTTTCTTTTCTTCTTCTTCTTTTCCTTCTCTCTGTCACCGCCAGAGACTCCCTTTCCCCCTCTGTCACGGACACAGCACCAACCCATGAATTAAGTCACATCAAGCACTATTCATCCTTTGTTTAATATTATTAAATTTCTATTTTGCCCCTAACACTTCAACATATCTACTGTTATGCCATTAACTTTTGATTCCTTTCCATTTTACCCTTACCACTTCAACGCATCTACAACTATGCCATTATCTTTTGATTCCTTCCAATTTTACCCCTCATATCAATTTCTAAATACTATTATATCCTTCTTTATATATATATATATAAAATTTGGGGTTATTATAAAGAGGATGACCATTACCATATCTGTCCACTCTGCATCCAAAAAATTTGACCTTCTCTAGCACCTCAGCTCTCTGGATGCCTCTATAGGAGGGACATGGAATGCTGCCATAAAATTAATGAACACTCGGTGAGAATCCAGCTATATGGCTTGATAGAATTATATAGCTTTCCTTTCAAAAGTTGAAACATTTTCTTCCCTTCCCGTAGCTTGAAGCTGGAACTAACGCATGCTCTCCTAAAGAAAATCTAGTGCAGAGAATTCTTTTACGAGCGAAAGAATATTTAAAAAACCTAAGGCTTTCTTGACAAACTTATGAATGAAAAAATGTTGGTTCTCAGGTGGGCAGTACATCATTTCATCACAAACACATGGGCCCATGAGTTATCTTCTTGCAGTGACAGGTGAAAGGCTAGTATTTTGCCAACTTCAGAGGTTTATCATGCGTCCATTTCAATCAAAAAATAAGCCTAATCTTCTAACCATTCTCTGTAGCAATCATTATATTGATAATCAGATTCTAATCTTTTGTCTTTCCATTTCTTACTTCAAATATGATACATTTTTGATGTGATAAAATGTAAAATGCTGCTTCGATGCGTAAATGCACAAAATGATTCTTCATTCATGACTGCTAAGGATAGAAAAGCTTTGTGAAAAGCAGCTCATTCCAAGTGTCTTGAAGGCCAGGCAAACACCAATGCACACAGTCTGCATAGCTAGAAGGGTTTGCTAATTGCTCAGGAGTCAATGGAGTCCACTGCTTCTTATAAATTGAAGTGTGGGCATCCCTGCGGTAACTTGAGAGTTGGGTGATGTTGAGAAATGTGATGGGTATCTCCGATTCGCCGAACACTTCTCCAATCACCTGCATTACACTTTTCCGGCAATCCGATCCCCAATACGTAGGATCTTCGATCATTGTTGTTTCATTGTAACAGTTTCGGCCCGGTTCGCCTCCCCAGTCTATGCTCCTGCCAAATTTCTCAATCTTTAGATGCCAACTTATGCTCCTATTAATCAAATTACAACTATAAATCTTAGACCTGTCTGTGAGTGGCTCATACTCAGCTTGGCAAGCACTTGATTAGTAAATAAGCCAACCTGGAAGCTAGACTAGAAACAAGGTCCAACATGCCATGGTATGATGCTAAAATTTCATGGATTTGGAGCATTTTTGAGTCCTAGCAAGTCTTATTAGGTATCATCATAGTTTCATGGATTTATATATAAAGCATTTGCTGTAGAATTACTCACTTTCCATGAGAAGGTGACATGCTGGTAAAGAAGACCCTTGCCTTCTTAAGATCCATGTTCTTCTTTGCCCATTTCAGAATACTTCTCATTGCCATACGGTAAGCATCCTCTGTTGATGGCTCCACAACATCCTTCACTTCATCATTGAAGGATCCTGGCCCTCGCCTGTGGAAGAAACAAACAATGAGACTTACACTGAGCTAAAAGGAGACAAGAAGAACTTGATAAATTAATTTGATACGAGCAAGAATTTACAAGATCTTCATCTTGAGGCCGGTCATCCACCAAAGATAGGTATTAAATACCATTATGTCGACTCTTTTCCAGTTCTCGCCGTGCTTATCGATCGAACCTTCCCTAACTATTCTATCAGATATCCTATGGGTGACAGCATTGTCTGAGTTCGATTCAAGAAGGAATGGTGCCCAATAGAACTCAATAGTTGCATTGTAGTCCTAACCATGAAAGCACAAAAAGAAAGAAAGAAAAAGTAATGTCAGAGGTGGAAATCATTCTGGGTTAAAAAAAGAGAAGTAGATACAAAGTAAAATAGAAAAACGAAAAATTAGAACGAGAAAAGGAATTTTATGTCACCTTGGCCCTGAAGACAGTTAGTGAGTCAAAGGTTTCCATGGATTTGGCATTTTCAGGAATGATTGAATGGAGAAGACACACCATGGAGACAAACTGACCTCGGTTCAAAGAATCACCCACAAACATCATTCTCTTCCCTCGAAGAGTCTCGAGCATCAATGTAGCATTGAAACTGTATAATTTATAACAACAACATCGCCCATGCTAAAAATATTGAAAGAATCAAAAAATTAATGGCAAAGGACATTATCCAGTGAAGCTAATGGTCCAGCAAAACTAGAAATAATTAACATCACACTGAAAATATTACTGCAAACAACTGGTGAAAGAAGCAAATGATGATGTCATTGACCAAGTGAGACTGCGCACAGCTTGTAATATTATTTTTGGACTAATTCTTTCATCGCTCGAACAAATGTTGTCAAACACTTGAGGAAACACCTCCGAAGGTTCGAACACACAACCTCTTCCCAATGGAAGAGGATGAAATCATCTGATTGATGATGCTGCTTGAAATCATTATTATAACAGCCATTATTGTTCTGAAACTAGATGCTGCAGCTGTTGTCATGGTTTTCCTTCAGGAACATGACAGCTGCTGTAATGTTAGTATCGATAACAACACTGAAGCAAGGGATCAAACTGATGTGGAAAAGGGATCAAGCTGATTCATCCTTCAAATCTTTATCGACTTAGTAAGAAGTCGGCTAAACTTCTATGATTATAGAGAATCAAAATGATTCTCCAGATCTTCTTAAACTCGGAAGTGGTTCTCCAGATCTTCATCAACTTGGCAAGAAATTATGCCAATCTTCTATGATTATGTGACTGCCATAGCAACTTAAGAGATTCTTTCCTCTTGTTTTGAAAAGATTTTTTCTATTATTTCTTATTTAAGTTTTGAATGTAATATTCCTTGTAATCTTGATAATATACATAATCATGTATCATTATTATAAATACAATGACATACATATAATTCATAAGTTGAGATCCAGTCTGTTGCCATTCTTTTTTTTTCTAGAATGGCTAGCTGTTGGTTTAAACCATGATGGAGAGAGAGGAACCTGGCAAGGGAGCAAGCATGAGGTTGCCATCTCCAGTACTGATACTCCTTGTCAGGTCTCCCATGCTTCTGGCAAGTTAGCTGTGGTTGTATGTACGGGCAATCCGACTCCTCGTAGAGAGGCCGCGATTCGTCCCTCACCCACCGCCCGCTGAAGACATCGCATCTTCCCTCACTCTCTCCGATGGCGAATGGCAATCTCTCCCTCTTCTTAACTAACCCAGAAAATTAAGAACACACGATAACAATGCCTTCCATTTAGAATTGAGAGAACTCAGACCAGGATGAAGCACTTCATCCAAACTCACCGGCCTTTGAGATGGGCTGGTCATTATGTGGACTTTGCTGTAGCTGTTGGCTGAAGAAGTCCTCACCGTACAGAACTGCCACAAAAGCCATGAAGGCCAATATGGTGAAGAAGTAAGGAGAGAGACGAGCCTTTCTGATAAGGGAGAAAGAAGAGGAGGGGGGAGGGGGAGGCGTCTTCATTTGTTGAAGGCTTTGCTTTTGTTTATTTTTAAGTTTATGAGGACTTCCAACGTGTGATATGGGTTGAATAAATACAGAAGAATATAGGATGGAGAAATGTCACCATATAAAAGCTCAGACTGATTGAATAAGTTTAGCTGCACTATTTTCCTGCTTTATTTTGAGAGAATGGGTGCTGCTTTCCTTGGCAAGATGGGCACCACTGGGCCGCGAAGCAAATTAATTCCAACTGCCCAACCCTTAAAAAAGAGCACCAATTAAATGTGCTATTTTTTTATTTAATTAAAGGTACTAACTTATCTATTTGGTAAAGTTTCTTAGTAGTTGTATGAGATATTTGGACCGAAATCCTACCTTAACCTACTTTGAGGAAAGGGTCTAGGATACTTTGTTCTTGGGGAGGGAGAGAGCTATCAAAGTTAGCTTGGGAAATGATTCATTAGTATGGACAATGATTCATTAGTATGGACAGCTCATACAAAATGGTTTACACAAAACTTCTACCTTCATAATTTTTTTTTGAGATTATATATCTCATGCGAGAGGCTCTTATGTTTTAGCCCAAAAAGAACAAAAAAATAATACTATGGAAAATGCATTTTTTATGGAATAACACTTTTAGTACCTATGTATTGATGCACTGGATCCCATCAGAACTCCGTAGTTAAGCATGCTTGGGCGAGAGTAGTCCTCGTGTTGCACCCTTTTTATTTTTCTTCGTCAAAAAACACTCTTTGTACCTATGGAACTATATCTAGAGCCACTGCATAATAAATCCTTGCACCAACCCAGACTCACTGAATGATATTGTATAGGTTTACAAACTTTTAATGATGATCAGTTGATTTACAACTGCTCTATTATTCTAAGGGGAGGCTTTCGGCAAGCGATGGTCGGTGCAAAATAATAAAAGCTGAAATATCACCAATAATACCATGACCCTCTACCTAAACCCCTTAGGATAGTTGTCCTGTGCATTCATAATATATTGCAGGTATCATTGTGTGCAAGTGAAGGAAATGATTTGTGGACTCTCCTTATTCCCTTTTTATTCTTGAAGTAAACTTTCTTGCTCCCTTAGCTTACAAGCCAAGCGACATTATAGGTTTCCCTCACCATCATACATCACCCACAACACTTCTTCATTACGCCCTTATTTTGAAAGGAAAATATAAATTACAGACCAAGCCAGTGACAGAAAGGACTGGGAGCTAATTCGCTGAGCTATTTTAAAATCGAGTATACCAATTAAGGATGGCTGTGTATTTTTGTCTAGATCCTGTTCCTAGCTCCCTTATTTTGAACTCTTTGGCTTGCTCAAACTTTTGATGTACACCTCTTCACTTCCTTAATGAATTAGCTTATGGATATTAACCATCTTTTTTATATAAAAAAAGAACTAGATTAAATCATTACCAAAGCATACTCCTTGTTGACTTCCATGTTCTCGCTGGATGCCCAGCTTATCTCTAGAAAAGCAGTTTTTATAAATATGCCCTCTTTACTTAATGAAACTATTTTGTTTTATCTTAGATCTCTCTTATTATCTCTTTGTTGGTGAGGGAAACAAGGGAAGTGGTACATTTAACAACTGACTTGAAGTTCTTTTCTTGAGAAAGGACTTGGGTACAAGATTTGTAACCTGTGTCATGAAGATTATGAATAAGTTTTGGATCTTGACATCGTAATCACAAGTTTGGTTCTTCTGCTTGCTCATCAAGAGGAAATCTGGAACCTCTTACAATTAGGTAGGACTAATTAATGTTATCCATGCTGGTTTAGCAATGACTATGAGATAAGGTCTGACAGATGGTTTAATAAGAGTGGTTCAGAAACAAACTATCAGACTGATATAAAGGTAAGATTGAGCTAGCATTGTGACATCCACGGCTATGTTTAGGAAAAAATTGCGTACATAATTTAGACATTAAAAAAATCATGTCAGAGCCAAGGGTTCTTAAAGAATATGGCACTTTCTAGTTGGTTGGACTACTTATTTGGTATTGCTTTATATTGGGTTTTTTTTTTAAAAAAAAAGGAATTCATGAGTCCAAATCTTGCATGCTCTCTTATTCCATCTTTTAGTCCAGTGTACGACGAGGCTCACATTTATAAAACATTGCTTGCAGGGGAGAATTTGTGTAACCTTTCCATAAGGGGCACTAATTTGTTGTCTCTATAAATCTCGATATGTAGCGCCAACTTTATTTAAATTGAAAGATACTTAGTCAAAGATGGTAAATGTTCAAATATCAAAATAGGAAGCAACTATGGATTATTTTTCTTTTTTTCTTTCTTTTAAGAATTGGAGAGATCTTGATCAATGTTGGGGTGCGGATAGGATATGAATCTAGATCTTTGATACCAATCTCAAAGACTTGACCAACTACACTAGCTAACACTTTTATTGTAGTTTTTTTTAATTTATAATTTATATATCAATCTTGTAAATAAAAAACTTGGAAGTAGATAAAATATAGTCTGGAATCTGGTAATGATTTTTTTGACCTTTGCTCTCTATGAGATCGACAAGAGTCAAGAATTGCATATATTTTTGAAACACCTGCTGGATTCGGTGTATGTGATCCCTATAATAGCCCTCTTGAGATAAGAATCTCTCTCTTTCCCCCTTTAGATGCTATTAAGATTTTGTTTCAATATTTATGAATTAGTATAAGGGATGTTCGATTAGGGTTAAGGTTGAAGTGATCTTGTCTGAAAGGAAATCTCTCAAATCAAAATAGGTTAAATTTTGTGTTTATAGATGATTTAAAGAAATCCCTTGGTTTTGGTAGAAATAAGAAGTGCTGGTGAAATAGAAGAAATTTGGAGGATACCAACAACCAAATTGAGGCATTCTATTGTATGATTTCATTCCTTGGTAAACAAAATGCAACTCTCTGAATGGAGTGTTAAGACCTAATTATACGAGCCTGTCACAGCAAGTTGCGGTTTACCATTTTGCTCCAAAAACTTTGATTGTTTCCGATGCGTACAGACCAATTTCAAATTCATTTCTATAGCCACCAAATCAAATAAGTTATTTTGTACATATGTTCATTAATTTGATGTTTTCTTATGCACCATGTCTCTTTTAATTCAGCGAATTGCTTCGTTTCTTCTCAAAGAACTGTCAAAATAATCAAAAGGAAAATACATCCCTGTGCTATTTACTTGATTCTGTTGTTGCCTTGTGCTACGGTTGCCTATTTTGTTGGTGCCTGTCACCACTGCTATCAAGTTCTCACATTGGCAGTCTCTCCTTGAGTTGGAAAATTAGTTGTTTGTCTCCCATCATATGTAATGCTTTCTAGTGTTATCTTTTTGGAAATTGACAAGTTCATAATCTCTGGTTATCTATATGACAATTTTGCGCTGATCCCCATCCAAGGTCTATGAATCTGAAATCTTAAAATACAAATCCATCACTTGGGGTTAACTTAAATTAGGTTCATCCTTTCATCATTTTTGACCATTTACCTTAGTTTAAGAACCCTATTTACAGAGTTTTCTGGCTCATGCTGTACATGGACAAACCATCAGATTTGGTTTTGGCGCCTTTGGACTTTCTACTTGTGCTGAGCTCTCATGTCTTCTTCCTTTTTTAACTCTTATCTTGACTGAATTACAACTATGAACACATGTCAGGATAGGCTATCCATGGCCAAGTTATGCTTGCTCTGGCTACACCAAGGCTAAGAAAACATGGACAAAAATGAGTTGGGCCAAACTTGGGCCAGAAATTTGCAAATTGAATCCATATGATGTAGGCAATTTATTCTTGTGTGCAATATCACTTTATGTGTGGAGACCTGAGAAAGCATAGCTTGTACCACCACACAAGGTTTGGAAGAACTGAAATCCCAAACATGATAACATAATAGTACTTCTGTGATGACTTAATTTTCCTAATATATTGAGAAGAGTGGTGAATAATTTAGAAAAACAATGCTGTGGATAGAGTTAGGCTTATAGGTTGATGTTTTTGACTGTGAAAGGAATGCTGATCTCAACCGCATGTTCGGTAACCTATGTGGAACAACTATGTTTATATCATGATATTAATCATGACGATTAATCTAGTAATACTTGATCGGCAAACTACCCGGAACCTACTATTCTTTGTTACAATTCGATGATTTTGTACGTGCTTGTTTGGGTTTGTAATTTCTCCATGCTATCATACTGTACTACTTTATGGACCAAATTGTTGTAGCCCAAAGAGAATCATGCTCTTGCACGGTGTGATCGATCAAAAGAATATAGCATCTGGTAGGTTTTTCCAGCTATTTTGGTAGTTTACTCTTATGCCTCAGTTTCTTTTAAAGTTTATATTTCATCAAGGTGCGGCATCCATCATTTTTGCATTCCAAAAGATATTTTCAATTGAATATCATGAATAGAACTTTTCATGGGCCGGGCATGGCCTTGCCCGAATATCAGCACCATTTACTTAGGCCCAGACACACTTGGGCTCGACCTTTAGACTTACTTTCCAAGCCACGGTTTTTGTGCCTATCTTCCAGACCCAAGCCAGTCGCCTACTCAGGCATTGTTCCTCAAGCTGGTTTTTCAAAATTTTTAAAATATTAAGAATACTTCAAAATACTTAAAAAATAATTAAATATTATTAACAATCTATAATATGTCTATTATTCGGTTAAGCTCACATATCAACAATACTTATTGATTAATCCATAAATACACAAAAAATAAACAAATAATACATAAAAATAAAAAAAATAAGGTTGGGATGGAGTTTAATCTCCAAGCATGAGTTTGACCCATTTGTTAAATAGATCTGTCATTTTATTTTTGGACCAAAATACTTATAATAAAATATAATAATTACATACTTTGTCTATTTATAAACCTAAAAATCTGCTAGAGCCCTAACAAAGAACCCTAACCGTAGATCAGACTCCCTTCCATGCAAGAAAATGTGTTCTTGTTTCCTATTATTATTTTATACCTTTATTATTGTATTATACTATAAATATAATATTATATTACGTTATCTCATAATACATTAATATGTTATGTTAAATAATTTAATACTATGTTATATTATGAAAAATTAATATACGCTAATAATTATAATATTTTGTACCTTTATTATTGTATTATACTATAAATATAATATTATATTACATTATATCATAATACATTGATATGTTATGTTAAATAATTTGATATTATATTAAATTATTATGCTATAGTATATAATGTTATACTACTATATTATAATAATATTACATTACATTACGGTAGTATTATACTATATCATATATTTATATATTAATATATATTATTTTTTATTATGCTCTGTTGTATAATACTATGCAATATTCTTTATGGTAATTTTGTCATATAAAAGTACTTTCTCAGTTTGTTTATCAAATACATGTTAAAGTGCCATAGCACTTTAAAAATGTAGTTACAAACAGCAAACAACTTTTTTTATGAAAGCTCTATTTTAGAAAGTTCTACTTCCAACAGCTCTACTGCCAACGGCCCTTCCAAACAGAGCCTAATCTAAAATATTTGGTCCGAGATGGTTCAAAAAGCTTTGTGCTAATCATTAGCATTAGAGGCAAAATTCTAGTTTCCCATGTCTCTTGATATCTCGTGCTTAGGTATCTTGTATCCATCAAAAACCTCCTGCGGGTCTTAATCTTGTCCTTGCAGCGGACCACAAATGCATAAGCTTGGTGCTGTGGTCCAACATCGAGGTTAAGGCAATACCTTACTGATTCATTTGAATATGTTAGCATTAGGATTAAAGTAGTACCTCAATCATTTCTATAGACTCATAATTGTAAGAGATGGTCCCTTTGCACCAATCTCAGCTTCGTGACATGTCCATAAACATGTGAACAAGAACAGAGATTGTCTAATTTTTGGTGCTGTCTGCTTGATAGATAGACCAAGCTTCCACAGACCAAGCGGTCACCCCAAAAGCCGCCCATGTTCTGAAAATATCAAAATCAGAGTGCATCTGTCATAAGACTATATGACATTTATGAAAGCTTTTCTTCTTTTCTTTTTTTTCTTTAAGCCTAAGTCTCTCCCCATGAGTGATCCAATCACTTTATTTATTATAATCCCAGTGATCTGTCCTCTGTCCTTTAATTTAACGTTCTAGTGTTATTATCTTACGTGCAACGTGTTGAATGAGCAGGACCAATCGCATTATTTGTGGGTCCCAGCACTGGCTCGTGAAATGAATGGTGCTCTGAGTTGGTGCCCATCCGCCCGCCCATAAGAAAAACAAGGTCCCAGGTCTCTGACAGCACAATAATTGTACGTCAATGTTCTTCATTACTCAGCGAGATCTGGTAATCATGTTAATTTTTTAGAGGAATGAGACCCAACATTTGCCATCCAAAACTAGCTTTTATTCTGGCCAGTCATTCAGCTTGCTGCAGCTAGTTTAGTGCATGCGAGGTCTAAGGAGCTAGGACCGGGAATGGGGGGTTCCATTGTGATCTTGATACTAGATGTTGGAGCCTGCCGTTCTAAATTGGAGCCAAACCTGGTCTGATGCCTCTGGAATAGCCCGGTCTGTTAAGATTCTCATGCATGTCCTGAACGTCCAACTTGAATCATTTCAATTGCTACATGGTTGATGAAAAGGGAAAAAAGTCCATTTGATTTGATGGGATATTGAAACAAAATTGATTGATAAGATGATAGTTTCATAATTTAGTCATGTCTGCCGTCTTCTGAAGTGATACATTTTTATAAAGAGAATAATAGTCATATTCGATGTATTTTATGGAGGACTGTGATAGATACTTCTTAGGAACTTTTAGATATTTTATTTTCTGATTATCAGATATGTGTTTAGTCTAGATTAGTTTAATGAATTTGGTTTGATGTGATTGAAATCTAACCTATCTATCATGGGCCAACATATGGTTTAGCATAGAGCCAATTTTAATAAAATTTTTATTTTCAAGTTGATCTGCATAAAAAATGTTAAGATGTAGTTTTCTGCTTAACTTCAAATTCTAAAGAGTAAAACATCAAAGAGCCCGACTCAAATGGGATAGAGACTCTTCAATTATAATAAGAACTAAATCCAACAAGCTTTTTTTTTCATTTTTTATTTTAAGTGCAGATTAGTGTGTCTATGCGGCATATTGATCGATAAACTGGATTTTGACAACAACAAGTTTTACTAACAACAACAACAAAAAAAAAACTTGTTTCTCTTATAAGAAAAATATTCATTGTTAGATGTTGGACAATTCAATATTAGGTTTTCATATTAATTCAATAATCATAATATCGTACATTTTATATAGCAAATGAATTGAATTGATCAATATGGAATTTGTTCTATTCATCAGCAGAGCGGTTTTGCTTTTTTTCTTTTTCAGTGTGGTTTTGGAAAAATATTAGGCTAGAAGATAGAAAGTCATCAGATTTCCATTTTTTGACTGTAATAACTCTCATTTGCCCCAGAGAGAGAGAGAGAGAGTGGCTTGCAGAGTTTTTAGATTTCAATCAGTGATTAATTGTGTGATGATCCGTGCAGGCGTGTGTTTAGTCCCACATTGGTTATTTGCTGGGTAGATCTTGGGTACTTATATAGGATCAAGAAATCCAAATAATAACTTCTAGCTAGCTATTTTGGGTGAGATCCTGAGTTATTACAAATTAATAGCAGGCACATGCAATGCATGAATGTCGCACGGGCCATGGAGTAAATCCGAGCACTCATGCTCCCTTATCTCCTGCCACACTGGCCAATCCAGGAGTCATGCCACGCTTGAGCTTATTTCCCTCAGTTTGGCATCACGAGGGAGATTTACTTGAGCCGGACTGGTCTGTTCGTGAAGTCCTGTGATCCTGTCAAGTGAAAGACGCCAGAGGAAAATAGGCTAAAGCTGCCTGTCGGAAAGGAGAGATGTTTTTCTTTCGTTCTTTTTGGTATAAAAGCTGGGATGCTCCTTGGAACCACTTGGAAACCATTGGTTGGTGAAAAGTTCTCTGACTTGCACGCATTTGCGTGCATGTAAAACGCCGAGAGGCCTTGGGCTGCGAGCGAAGATGACGCTGCTCTGAATTAGACTTGATGGTGCTGGGGTCATGCACTGTGATCTATTGCACAAAATATTAGTTGATAAAATAGCCGGTGCATGCTTTTATCATTAGGCATTTAATCATGCATCCAAAGAAAGAGCTGCTTTGCGACCCCTAAAAAACGGTAGCCCAAGTGTGGGTTTTAGATCATTAGTGGTCACCTGAAGTGCTTGCTCTTCGTGTCGAATTTTCATGATCTTAATGATGTGCCGATTGGTACCCGTCTTTTCATACATAAAAGTAGTGATTCCTTTTAAAAAGGTGACAGATCTAAATTATTTTATGAGGATAATGATAGCCCAATCGATTCCAATGTGCATGATTATTACCTAAGCCTTTGGAGATAATGCAATTTAATTAGCTTGTCTCTTGAATATGGATTCTGCATAACTTGTGATAATTACATGACAAAAAAAGGTTCTGTTTTAGATCAACCTGAGATTTATTAAATTGTTTTGTACTACTTAGCCACCATAACAACGTTAGCTTCTATCATAAAATTATACTTATTATACTTAATTATATAAAATTTATTTACATTATAAAATATGTGTATTTTAAAAATATATTTTTCCAACTATTTAGCTGATGTGGCTAATCATGTAACTCATTTAGTAAATAAATCTGACCAAATAAAATTGAAACAATATATTTAACCAACTAAAATTTGTTAAGCGCAAATAGAACATATAATAATCGATATATGTAAATATTGTTGCAAATATCCAAATCAATTTGTAATAATACTAATTATTACAAAAATAAATCATAAATAGTTAGCAATAAAAACTATTAGTTATACGATGATTCATAGGTGGCAAAATTTATTTCATCGATAGATAATTAGTATTTCATAACAAAACTATATATCTATGTTGTCAATTAAATTCTATTTAACCAGAAAATATTGTTTTCATAAGGTACCATGGCAACATAAAATTTTTTGGCAATATTCACAAATAACCATCACAATATTATTGATTTTCTTACGGTAATTTTAAAACTCGTGCAATAAAATATAATTTCTTATCCGCTATATAATAATATGCAGTAACACTCTTGAAAAACTGCTGCAATACTATATAACTTTTGTAATATTTTTTGAAACTATTACTAAAACGCATTCATAGTAATAGAATTTACCGAATGATACTAAAATTTCATTAAAATAGGCTATGTTTGTTGGGTATAATGATTCAAAGATACAGATAAAAACTTACCGTCGGATATATAAGAAACTCTGGCAAACAAATCGTGACCGAAAACAAATCATACTACCCATGTCAAAAGAAAACCGCTGGCAAAGTTTGGACGCTCTCCACAATTTTTCATGTCCCTGAGAAAAGCTGAGAGACAAAAAAAAAAAAAAAAAAAAAGCTCTGTGATGTGATCATATTTTAATTAAAATGGGCTAATGTTCCAATGATGGGACAGTCTATCGACAATGACAGCTAGATCCATCATGGCAACATGGGGACCGTAAAACAAAAGAGGCAAACCTTGATGGATTTTTTTTTCTCCTTTAGTACATATGTGGTCAGAGAGTTTGAACTAAAACAGAATAAAAAAATACAAACAGGGGAAAAGGAAAGATTACAGCAACGAAAATTTTAAAGATGCCATACATCGAGCAACGTCCAGAAGGAGGAAATGGTTGTGAGAGATGGTAAAAAGCTGTGAAAGATCGTGAGGGAGTCCCCTTCAAGCCAAGTACCTTTTGTATCTTGGCTTGAAGCCTTGTTTTTTTTTTTACTAAAAAAATAAGAAAGGGACAAATCCATCTCCATGTAGCAGCTTCTATTGGACCTCCATCCCATCAAAAGAATGTTCGATGCTGGGCACGTTGGCTGTTTTTACTCATATCCTCTCCATCTGTGGGCCCAGCTCGGTTATCCCTCTGGGTTCCGGCACGAATTCTTCATTTGAATACGTTACACTCGGCACCAACGAGGCTATCGGCGGACCAATAAAGCTTGAAACCTTGCTTGAGGAACTAAAATTGTTTTGAGTTTTGTAAGAACCAGAACATCTTAATTCATGAGTTGTAGGAAGGACTTATGTCACCACAAATAGAAACTAAAGCAAAGATTATTTGGTGAATCGACAAGGCATGAATGTAAACCTCAGCCAAGAAGTTGAAGTTATTTTTTAAAAAAACTTTTTACATAAGAAGATTCTTATCAGAATTAGCAGTCTTATCGGCCCTCTAATGAAATTGCTAAAGAAAAAAGGTGAAGTACAAAACTAGCCATCTCTAATATCCTGGCCCTGCTTCCTTTTGAGCTCATGACGCATAGAAAAATTGTTCTTTACGAAACCACAAGGTGGGTAGAGGTGCCTAATCGACTAGTCTTGATCCTGAATAGGTACAGATCACAGAGTTGCCGGTACCCCCACAACGTTGAATCATTGGTTTCCAGCTGATTTTGATGATAACTAAATGATGAATATGAGGAATATAAGTGGACTTGGCATAGATTTAGGTGCAGTACCATGATGTGCACTCGCCAACCGAATCATTTTTTTACATTGCAATTAGCTGCCCCTCGTGTACTTTTCCCAGTAGCCGTATGGTGTATCTTGTGTTTTTCGTCTAAACATTTGTCGTGTACCTTTGGGTGGGTTGATAAGACGTCGAAGTTTTATTCACCTTGGCAAGAGAGCGTTTGAGATTTGTGAGGCTGAATTTGGTATTGAAATTCTTGAAGGTGGTGAAAGGTAAAAAAAATACAAGATTCTAGTTGTCCCCCTCTCTCATCCTTCTTCAGTTTTCATGTATAATTTAGCCATTCTAGCTTAATTTTTGACAACAATATAAAAATATAAGTTTGCATTTGGTTTTTATGGTAGCAAAATAATATTTACCCGCAAAAATATTATACATATATAGTGGCAAAAATAAATATCTCTAAAAAATGTGGCTTACGCTATTAACAAATGTGATCCCTAAAAGTTTCTGTTTGTAATAATATTTTTTATGCTACAGTAACTTTTTTATAATAAAATATAAATATGATCATTAAACTTTCAGGAATTTGCAATTATAAAGACTATTATCGTCGTCGTCATCATTGTTATCAACATTTTGGCGCCACTCTCTTGATAATATTTCAGTGACATGTATATTACTTCTAATGGCAATTTCTTTTGACAATTAAAGTTTATATTGCTGTAGTGTGTATAATGTACTTGAGCTTAATTAGGGGTTATATATGTATGTATGTATGTATGTATATTCGCTGGAGAAGCTTATGTTATTCCATGTTTAAGCTGGGAGATGTCATCAAGTATTGCACATAGATAATTTTTCATCATTTTATAAAAAAAACTGTTGGTTTTTAAAAAAGTTAAAAAATTTGTAATAAAACAGTTACCTTCTTTGGTGAAGGAGTGAAGCCAAAGCTGAATACAAGTCTCGTCCCCACGTTAGTCTTTTTCGCTATATGATCGGTCACAATGGCGATAACTACAGATGAGGAAATGAGGAAACTGGTTAATGTTTGTACAATTTTTTGTTGGGTCCAATATGCACAGTTAATTAATTAAAGATGATTTTGGATGCAACCATGACAGCGACACTTCGATGACAAAAAAAATTGCTATGATTCTTGAGTTGCCAAGGACAAAGTCACGTAGCCCAATAAAATCTAGTCTCATAGCAACACTGTTGAGGGAGCTACTAAAGTTTACAGGGGGGATGCATCACCATAGTGATTACAAGCTACTAAAGTTAACCATCCATACATAAATAACAAGTTTATATAGACTACTGCTCATCTCCCTTCACAAGATTCTGTTGGCAGTTCAGTGCGAGTCCTAGTTTTATTAGGATTATATTCTTAGTTGTTATTTATTCTATTGGTATTCTAGTTAGTTATCCACATGGACACTTGATCTCTTAGTAGGATAGGTGGGGTAAAAATTAGCTTCTAAATCTCGACAGGCTTTGGAAAATTCTATTTTTCAATATGCAACCAATAGAGTTCTTGTTTGAGTCCCAAAGAAAATAGTTTGTAGCTATATGAAGGATTCAAGTAACTTGTTAGAGGTGGAGTGGTCTGGTTCTTGGCGTGCCTCCATTACTGGAGAGCAATTTTATGGTGGTTGCGATAAAGTTAAACTCTACGTAATTAAAGTAAAGATAATGCCCATCTCAGTCTTTATAATTGACTCTGATGGGTGAGACACATAATAAAAGGACATACTACGAATTTTATTTTCAACTCATCTGAGAGTGCTTGTGAGGTCTTTCTTGTCAGGGTAACTTTGAGTTGGGTTTAGCAAATTAAGGTGCTACTTGTAGGCAGCGAGAAGCATATCTAAATTTTCTTTTTGTGATTGCAGTCAGACTGGTTTAGAAGATCATGTCCTATTTGTTTTGACATATCAACAAGCATTATTGCTAATGTTGTGCTAGCTTGATTGGTGAGGGAATCCAAGATGAACGATGTTTAAAAATTAGCACAAAGTCAACAGATGACCTAATGTCACTATGTAGGTCTCTTTTGCATGGCTCAATTAACCTATTCTCTGGAGGGACGATTGACATCTGAAATCTAAAAAAGCACCCTTGTGCAAAGGTTATGTGCAGTTAGGACCATATCCGATCGATCTCTCATAGACATGGATGTGAAACACTGAAACAGCCGGGGCCATACGGGAGGTTAGGGTGTCGTAACATGACACCTCCACAAGAAATGTTGGGTAAATAGAGCGAATAATTGGATGTATTTTTTTATTAAAATCACCGTTTGTCTCAAAGCTTAGCTTAATATGATGAGATAAATTTATTTATATATTTTATATTTTCTTATCCTTACCCTCACATGTGAGTCAGACTTTTCTTTAATGGATGAGCCCAACATATGAATTTTTTAATAATAGGATTAAAGAGTGCGGAGACAAGGTTTAAACTCAGGACCTCTGCTCTGATACTATGTTAAAATCACTACTTGTCCTAAAAGCTTAAACTGATAGAATAAGATAAATTTATTTATATATTCTATATTTTTTTATATTTTTCTATGATTTTCTCAGCCTAGTGTTATTTAGGCATATGAGGGTCATTGCTTTGCCTTTTGTTTTGGCACAAGGGTTCGTGCTTTGTCTTTTGTTTTGGGACAAGGATTAATGGTTTGTCATTGGGTGGTATTGGTCCTCCACATAACTCAGCCTTGTTTCAATGAAAATAGTTTTCTAGAAAGAAATTTCATCCATGGATCCTTTGAGGTAAAAATACTAGAAGACATATGATTTGGATGCTTTGCAAAGATTTCTTGTGGAGTATATCAAGTAAATGGGTCCTTTTAACAGATATTTGCAGGAATCTGGGCGGTAATTGAAATAGGTGCCATCTTTTGTAAATTTATTAACCAAATTAAAAAATTCATCCATGCGAGGATAGGGACGGAGAGCATCAAGAGGATTAAGGTGCGTTGAATTACATCTATGCGTTCCTCCATTGAATTTGATTATATTGCTTAAAAGTTATAATTATAAATAATGGCATTATAACTGTTATAACAGTTGTTACGACGGTTTTTGCTGTTCCTCATGCATTAATGGGCTAAATAACATGGTGAAATTTAGCGATCATTATTTATTATTATTTTTTGTTATAATGGACCATTATAACTCACACAAAGACTATTATTTTACTTATATTTTTCATTATCGCCAGTTATTTTTTGTTATAATGCTATTATAACAGCTATTGTTTTAATGATTTAGTATTAAAAGCTTTAAAAGTTATATTTTGAGATAGATATATCGTGACGTTTTCAATGGGAGATCGTTATAACGTGATAACATATTCAAACTATGTTAAAAGATATTTGTTAAAACTTAATAAATAAACTACTAAAACACTCTCCACATTTTAAGAGATACATGTTGACAACAAATTAATGTATAGAAACAGATGATCGCAATTTACAAAGAAATGCTAGATCTAGTTGGCTCTCATGTCAAAGGGATTTTGCTCTCTTCAATTAGGAATACTTCCTTGGTGCTAGTGTTCGGGCTAATCCTCCATGCAACCCACGCCCTTCAAACACCGCTTCTCCTCAACTACCATTTTACATCCGCTTTATCCCATAAATGCCATGGGAGTCAAAATGTTAGTTGAAAAATTGTCAAGATTTTATATGTAATAAATTAGGATATGTTTTCTAACCCACTCAACTACAATAGAACACGTCATTCACTTCCGTAAGAACAACCATGTTAATCCCTATGTTTATGATTGGGGGATAAAATTATTAAAATAACAGATGCTAGAATATATTAAGAACATCAATCCTTTTAACATGGCCACTAATTTAGTATTTCATGTAGATTATTAAACTGTAATATCTGTCGGTTGAGATATTGGAATTTATTGTTTAAGTAGGTAACGCCTTTGCCCTTAAATAAATAAATAAATTGTTTTGTCATATCAGGTGTCCTTTTTTATTGTTATGTCATAAATTTTGTATTTTTACTTGTCATTAGATGAAGAACGGTATTAAAAGGCTGTCATTGGTACTGTATGAATTTAAAAATCTGTTGTACATTGCAGGAGATCTCAGAAGAAACTCAATAAGTTCCAGCTATGCCGCTAAGCTAAAAGCCTAAAACCTTGCCCTTTTTTATCTTCTTTTTTATTCATTACGATCGAATGACAAAATCATACTGTCTAGTATGGATATGTCCTTTAAAATTAGAAAATAAAATATTATGAAATGGAGAAGAAATAGATGCAGAATCAATTTGACTTTCCAGCGTGCTTGGTGTTTTTTTTTCTCTCTCGACTTTGACTATTCCTCCCACCTTTATTGAGTGAATCCCATGCAAAGCTTCTTTTGGCTATCGCCAGCTTGTAAGCCTGTATTTAAATGTCAGCTTGAAAGCTTGTATTTAAATTTCAAATATAAAATAGACGTTGCCATCTGAACTACCTATTTGTCGCACGCATGCTATAAGAGCTTATTCCATTCTATGCTCTCTCTTATCTTCTGAAAAAGAACACTTTCTATGATAAAGGGATTGAAGTCAAAAATGGTAGGAAGAGCGGCTATAGTCACACGCAAGTGGTTAGGCTTTAGGCCTAAAATCTTTAGCCAAGCAACGGTCATTATCTTTTCATTTGTCTCAAATAAGAATAGGATAGGTTCATTGTCTGTGGCAAAAATTAATATACGCAAAATCTCGCTATGATTAAGACTAAGACAATTGGCGACTATGATTGGCAGCGCGCACGATTATATGGTGCATGCCTAAAATGATATAATTTCTTGATTTGACAAGGGACTATCTTTAGATTCAAGTGGATAAAATTGAAAAATTGGCCCTTCATCATTTAGATTTGCAAAATTGGTTTGAGTCTAAGAACCTGAATTTTCTAGTTGGCTCAAGCCTCTATTATTTGAAAGAAATCGGACTTAATTTGAACAAAACCTGATGTAACATACATCATATAGTACACCAAGGAACAACTTACCCAAAAAATAAAAACGTAACACCAAGCACATAATTCCCGATAAAACTTTTACTTGCTAAGGTTTCAAATAACCGGACTGTTTCCGGATAATATTATCTCTTGTCCTAGAGATCCAGCTTAGTTTTTTCCGGATAATAATTGTTAAGGCATCTGTATTTTTGATATAATATAAATTTATCACTCATTTTCGACCTTCCATTAAATATAGAAATTTTAATTTAAAGGTATAAATTTATCTCAATATAACCCTACAGTCATATTTTCTTTAACATTTGTCTCCAGCTATATCTAGAGTCGCCCCAAGCAGAGAATCCCCGAGACATCCTGGGTTTATTTAGTTTGTACCATTGTACAAAGGCAATGTTCGTAAACGATGTTGTCTTGGCATCAAATATAAACTACGTGGTTGGGACACTGCTTGCCCTCGGCTTTTAACAGAGCAAAAGTTACTGCAAGTACGTTGAAAAGGGCCTACTCATAAGCTTCCAATGTTACACGATGTTGCATTTAGTGTACCCTATGCTGTGGTAGCACAATATTTTGTGCCATCGTACAATTTATGTACAACTAAGATTTGTACATGATTTTTTGGGGCTTAGTTTGAGCAGTTATAAAGAACCTGCAAAAAGACTAATACATGTATAAACTAGTAGGTTTTGTATACGAGGAGGGGGGGTATACATTGAATATATTTTTTTGTAAATAAGATGGGGTAACAGTTATTGAGTAACTTGCCATGTGGTTTTATCTCGAACTTAGAGATCTTGTGATATTCTCAAAAGTACCATCCAATAATACTCAAAGGTTGCATTTGGTAGGGGAAGCAAATGAGGTCTGTCAAGCCCCACAAGTAGAGGTTGTCCCGTCAAATATTAAAAAGACCGTGGAATAGTTTTATTTATATAAGGCTATTTATTTGGGCAATTCTATCCTACCAAAATGGTAGAATCAAGGTTGGCAGAACCATTTAGTTCGAAGAGTTTCGAACTGTGCCAGTAGCTTATCAGGACAGTTTCGGCCAAAAATCTAAAATGCTGTGCCGGAGTAGAAGAAGAAGAAGAAAAGAGAAGAAAAAAGAGAGTAGATGGGAGAGGGAAGAAGACGAAGAGAGAGGAAGGCAGGGAAGGGTGGTGGAAATCAACGCTGGTGTGGTGGTGGAAGCCACGATAATTGCGATTTTTTTTTATTTTTTTTATGGTCGAATCTCTGTTTCGAACGAAATATGGGTTTGGTTGCAGCCTCCGCTGCCCGCACTAGCACTGATCAGCGCCAGCCTCCGTTGGCCCTCTGCCCAGCCCTCCGTTGGTCTCTCTCCCTCCCTCTTCCGTTCACTCTCTCTTTATCCTTTCTCACACGGTCTCCTATGTCGGTATAGACCTGACACAGTATAACGTGGCTCATACCGACTTATGCCGTCGGACAATCGGTACGGTGTACAGTATCGGCACAATAGACTCTGAATGGAGTAACATTGGCCTATGGCATTGGAGAAACCTATATAACCCTCCCAATTACAATTTTGTCGCTTTCCATTCATTAAACACACCAAAAAATTACTAAAATAATTTATGTTTGTGATAAAAATTCGGGTAATCATGAAAACCAATTCATTAACTTATTCTTTCTCTCTCTCTCCAATCAAATGCCAAAAAATAACTAACTCGACAGAAAAATCAATTCTCTCTACCATAATAGAACCCTCTATAAATTAGTCCCTCTTTGAAACATTGCCCTAAGGATGCAATGATGGCTCCCTTTTCCCACGTTTCTTCTTTATTTGTCAGACATGTTGTTGCGACATTTTGAACAATCACTTATGATTGTCCTCTACTTATTAACTATACTTTTTGAGCAAAATCATGACAAGCTACTGATAAGTGAAATGAGATTATTTGTTAGATACATTGTTACGGAATTATGAATGTTGCTTAATGATGGCCATTGCCTTGCGAATCTTATCTGCAAACTCCTTCTGGCCATGTCAATCATAGATTTCAATGGTATCATTGTGAACAAAGAGAAAGAAAGAACCTGGTTGAACAAAAAACAAACAAAAAAAAGAGTTCATTATATGGGAATATGAGAATTCGCCAAGTACATAGAAGAACCACAATAGAATACGTACATAGAAAGCCATTAGTTTGAAATCCTGGAGAAAATAGACTCAAAGTTCCCTCGATATACTAGCTTATTCCTCATCCTTCACATGCTTCCTCTTCCTTCACATGGTATATATCTTGTGGTTCCCTGATACTGGGGAGTCAAGTGGAAATTAATTCCAAAATGCAATCCATCCGAGGCGTGGAAAACACATAAGTTTCACGTGGCTACAATATCCCAAATCCGCTTACACTTTGTTGCTTATATTTAAACCTTCACCTTGGTTCCCAAAAAAAAAAAAAACATATAGATTATTAACAACATGTTTCATAACTTGGGATTTAAATTATATATTGTTGACACCATAAGATACTCAGAATCTGGGGGGGAGCTATTTAAAACTGCCACTTGATCCAAAAACAGATTAATAAATAAAACGAATACACTGTTCACAATATTTTATACATTGTTGACATCCAAAGTAACCCGAATCTTGAGCCTATCACATGGAAACTGCATGCTAGGGGAAAAAAAAAAAATCTTTGGGAAGAACACGTTTCATCCAATTGACAAAATGAATACAGAAAGAAGAGGCAATGTACTATTGCTTCGCATAATCCAGCACTTACCGGACCAGTAACATTAGTTTTACTGCAAGAGATGTTATTCCACGTTATCCCTCTGCTGATAACGTAGAAAACCTTAGAAACATTTTCGTACCTTCCGATTGCGGATAATGAGATTAGTATGAGTCCTCTACAACATCTATTGTATCTAATGGGTCACATGCTAGCTTTTCATCACTCTCATGATCTAATTCTACCAGGCAAATTTCTTCTCTTTTATTTACAAATCTTAGCATGACTTTCTATAAGAATTTGATTTGACTATCTTGAGCTGGTTCCCACACTTGCCACCCTAAATTTCCACCAAGTTGCTGAAAATTATGAGCTTTGTACGTTGTTTGGAACTTATTTGGTGGCCTAAACATGGAAGATTTGTGAAAATTAAAAACGAAACACAAATAAGACGGATGTATATGAGAATGATCAAAGTTGTCATAGTAATGCTATCAGTATCAAAGTTGTTACTGTAGCTTGTCAGCATAACACTGAAATATTATATCCTACTTGAATACCAAATTCACTGGCTGTGCCATCCAGAACAAGTGAACCCCTTGTATCTATTGACAGGGCAATTTTGTTTTACAACTTTTAGGACCTATTTATTTTATATACAATTAAAATAATCCATATCGACTATCATTGAACTCTATCATCATGAATGTCTATTATGTCACCTGTACCGTGGTCTAATTTTTGTTTCATGACTTGACTGGTTAGATTGGTTAGAGCGGACCAACCCAGATTGTCGGATGCTACTACCTAATCGACTATGTTTGTCATGCACCTAACTGTTGTCGGCTACCATTTGGACCTATAATTAATAACCCATGATCTATTCCCTTGATTTGGTATATATTTGTTGATCAGATGAATTGAGTTACGTTGTGCCGATCGATTCAAATAATTAGGCAATATCATCTAGTTAGCCTCATATATCTTCCTATACGAATCTATTTCATAGTCTTGGGTTGCTACGTGATGGTGGACCCCTTTAGTAGATCAATAGAGGGTTCTGGGTTGTTGGATACCTTGGATAATTTTTTATATTGACTTGATTTTGTAGGAGAACAATCTTTTGGACAAGAGGACGTTGAGCAGGCTAGAAATGTGAAACTATAGCAGACCCATTACAGGTTGGAAATGTGAAACTATAGCAGGCCTCGTCACAAGCTGAAAATGTGATACCTTGGCAGACCCATCACAGGCTGGGAATGTGATCGAGATTCGGCCCAAAGTTGAAAAGATAATTGACTCAGATTAAGTTAAAAAAAATGGAATGGAAAGCATTGAAAATACTAACGAAGATTTATGAGATATCGCATTATATATCGCTCTTGAGTGGCTGAATTTCTATTGATATTTGATATATATTTATACTAATTATTCAAGCATTATTGATTGTCGGTTTGTGATTTCACGATGTTGCAATGATTTCTTATGATTTTCAAACTTATATTATTATTATATTGACGTGGATGTGTGAACTCGAATACTACTCTTACAACCTTTTTCTCTTTCTTTTTTTCAGAGTTACAGATTGTAAGGTACATAGATATAGTTGAAATCACCACTAGAGAGGATGATTAAATAGAGCATCATTAATACTACTCGAATGATCAAATTTTTATAATTGAACTAATTATATTGTTTGGTATGAATTGAGATTTTATACAACAATATTAAGGGTGCAACATATTTTTAAGCTTGGCATATTTTTTTTAGGACTTTGTTCTCGAAAATATGCACTCGTATGGCGTGCTGGATAATATTTTTTTAATTGATAGGACATGTGGATCACATAAATTTAATATGAATCCATTAAAAAAACAAGAAAATAGAATATTTTTTAAAAAATTGATAAGATCGTACCATCAGCCAACCCCACCGTGCTGGGGTGCTCCGGTAACAAAGAACGTACCTCCACGAATTTATTGGCCTTGAGGTAAAAAATAACTCATTTGGAGGTTGTAAGATCCCTCCCATGGTCCTTGGGGGGAGCGACAAATGGTGGATGGGAATTGCGGTAGTAACCGCGTTCGGGAAGAGAGAGAGAGCGAGAGAGAGAGCGGTGGATGGGAATTGGGATTTGGGGGGTCGGGAAGCGGAATGGTAGATTGCGGGGATGATGGGAAGCGGGCGGTGAAAAAATAGCAGGGCGGTCGGGCGGTCACAGCGACGTGGTTGATTCGAAGCCCGTGAGAAATGCACTCGTCGGTCCACGCGCCACGACAGCGTCCGCTTCCCATCACTAACACGTGACGTCCCCACGGACCACCCCTCGCTCCCTCCACGTGCCCACCCGCCAGCCTTATTACTCCTCCCATTCCCCCACTCC
>JAOXJJ010000627.1:6988566-6999346 GCA_025769935.1 Phoenix roebelenii | reverse complement strand
CCCCCCCCCCCCCCCCCCCCCCCCCCCCCCCCCCGCCCCCCCATCTCCATTCCCAACTTATTAAACTCTCTTGCGATCACCTACCACCTTAACCTCAAACTCTTCAAGCCTCACATCCACACCCACGCTTTTGGACCCAGGTGAAGTGCTCGCGGCAGCCTCTTCTCTCTTGGGAAAGAAATGGGAAGAGCTCCTTGCTGTGAGAAGGTGGGGCTGAAGAAGGGGAGGTGGACGGCAGAGGAGGATGAGATACTGATCAAGTACATTGCGGCCAATGGAGAAGGGTCCTGGAGGTCCTTGCCTAAGAATGCAGGTATACGAAGCTCTAAACTTAGAAAGCACTGTTTTCCTCTCTAGTTTTCCTTTTCCAAGGCTCAAATCGAGCTGGATCGATCGCTCAAGACGCCCCAGATGATGTTATACTAATCATTTGGTGGTTTGTGGTGGTCTGGAAGGCCTGTTGAGGTGCGGCAAGAGCTGCAGGCTAAGGTGGATAAACTACCTCAGAGCTGACCTCAAGAGAGGCAACATTTCGAAGGAGGAGGAGGAGATCATCATCAAACTCCATGCCACTCTAGGAAACCGGTAATGAAGAGAGATCTACTGCCATAGTTAATTTCTGTCCGCCACCTTGTCTCTCTGCTATCATATTTACACATCGTAAATTTTTCACAAAATAAACTGGCAAACGGGGGTATGAATTCGTTTTTTTTTTTATTTCAATTATGGGCTCGTTTGATTCATGAAATTCTTTTTTTCGCTCTTTTTTCTGACAAGCTAATCGATGATGTTTGAAAAAATAATATATATATAAAATTATGGTAGAATATTTGTTTTTTTTAAAAAATTATAAAATATCTATAATGTTTTTAATAAAATTTATCTAAAAATTTAAAAATATTTTTAAAAATAAAATTATGTTAATTTCCACATGATCGAGATCAAACTTTTTCATCTTTTATATAATTTTTTCTTAAAAAAAATATCTTACTTCTTTTCTTCTCTTTCGGTCCTTCTCTTTTAGAAACAGGCATACTTCGCATTGCTTACTTTCGATTTTGCCGGATGTACCCTATTTTGTTTTAGTGGCTTGGATTTTTTTCTTGGCACCCGGGTTTTGTCTTGAGCTTTCTTTTTTCTTCCCTATACGGATACGATATCCGGACGAAATCGGGGAGCAAGTGGGGCCCACGAGATTTCCTTTATTATTTTATTAGAGTGGAGACAAAATTCCATAAAAACCGGAGGTGGCGGGGCCCGGTGGGGTGGGGAATCGTGGCCATGTGTTCACCGTGGGTTGGCGCAATGCACGTGGGATACCCCGTCGCCCTTCACCTCTCTGTCATTATGACCTGACAACTGTCGTCCGATCACCGTCCGTCCGTGAGGTTACCTTCCGCGTCCGTCATCCAGGGTGTGGGAGATCTTTTTATTTTATTTTCTTTTCTCCCCTTGGTCCTCCCTCGGAAACAAACGACGTTGGTGCCTTTCATTTTGGCCAGTATCTTGATCTGTATTGAGTCTAAACACTATCTGGATTAATGTAAATTAATTATTCAAAATATTGGTCAATATGATATAAATATTGGTTGATATTTTTCATAAATAGTTTTAAATAAGCCATAAATTTGGAGCTGTAGTATCTCAATATCTAAACATTACGGAAAAAATGATGATTTTTTCCACTTTTTTCTTTTATCTTTCATCTAGGTTAAAATAAATCAAGTGCCTCTAATATCTTGGCCTTTAAAGTCCATAAGTTTGATGTCAGCCAGCAGCCATGCCGTATGACTCCTGGCAATTGGGCCAAAGAAAACAGAGTCATAAAAATTTCACAGATAATAATATTGAGCATGGACGCTGGCTGTTTGGCAAATTGCATGAGGCTTGCTTGTTTGTTTAGTTCAACTCTTTGCTGAGAAAAAAAATTAAAATTGCTTTTCTTTACATTGATTTATTATTATCATATTTATTCTAAAAAATGATTCATCTTTTTTTTTTTTGAGCATGTAGAAAAATGATTTATCATATTTAATAGGACTTCAGAAAAGATTTCCTGAAAAGGAAAAAAAATCTAGAGAAGCACTGCTTCCCCTCTTCATGCACGATTTGGTTTTGGATCCCAACAATTTTGACTGGCACGTGTGAGTTCCATAGCAAGAAAGATAGTAGTTAAAGCAGAGGAGGCAGTATGACAGCGTAATAATTAAGAAGGCTTAGCTACGCAAATATTATTGAGTTGGAGCTAATGTGGTCCGTTGATTACTGTAGGTGGTCCTTGATAGCTGGTCATCTTCCTGGAAGGACTGATAACGAGATCAAGAACTACTGGAACTCCCACCTAAGTAGGAGAGTCGACAGCTTCCAGAGGCTCGTCGGCGATGGCGAGGTCATTACGGTGGACCTCAGCAAGCTCCCCGGCGGCGGCAAGCGAAGGGGTGGAAGAACTAGTAGGTCGGCCATGAGGAAGAACGCAGTGAATGGGACTACCAGAAGAGAGAAGAATGAGAAGGGTGTTAGCCCCCCAACCTCATCAGCACAAGCTCAAAGCGATGAGGGACGAAGCATGGTTTTGGACCCAGGCCAGAACCAAGCTAGCTGTGTCACCTTTGAAGGTCTTAACCAAGGGGCATTGGATCCTAATGAAGACATGGTGAGTGGGCTCCTGAGCCCGAGCCCCATAGAGAGTGGGCTCTGGGGAGCATGCAGTCATGAGATGGAAGCCATTCTTTTTGGTGCGAGCGAGGACAGCAGTGTGGGGTGCGGGTCCCACGAGGAAAGGGAGAGTGGGAGCTCAAGTGAGGAGAGAGAGGGTGGGGCCCTTGTCCTGCATGGGGATGGAGATGGTGGAGCCATGGAGTTGGAGGAGGAGGGGAGGGGAGGCGGGGTAATTGCCCAAGGTGAGGAGGAGGTAAGGTCTGCCGAAGTAGACAAGTTCATGGATTGGGACCTGGGAGGAATTGAGGCCAAGCTATGGGATGAGGCAGGAGAGATGTGGCCATGGCAGTGGCATAGTGAGGATGGGGAGCTGGGGCTGCAAGGAATAGATGGCTGCGGTTACCAAGAAGACTTATTGGATAATTGGCTTATTTCGGATGTCCTATAAGAGAGGTTTTGTGCTGGTGGTGGTGGCCTTGGAGGATTTCTCCAGGTTTGCCACGTTTGGGACGCTGTATAAAAGGACAGAAAATTAAGTTTTTATAGCGTCGTGTACGTGTGTAGCTCGGTATTCATGCATGTCTTGTATCCATGAAAGCAGCTTCTTTGTGGGATATGCTCATGGGGAATCTCTTTTTTTTGGAATCTTTTTTTTTTCCTCCCCTAAATGGAATCTTTTTTCCTTGGGGGAGAGAGATTGCGTTGTATTTTTGTAGAGAAGAGCTCTTCATTAGAATAATTATTGCTTGTGGTCCTAAGTAGTTTAGCTTTCTTGTTGTATCTACTCGCTGCTAAACTTTGTTGCGTCGTGCAGCTTTTTGCCCGTGAAAAAGGTAGAGGTTTTTAGATCTATTTCCGGTAAGTACTTCCGTTGTTCCCTCCTCAAGTGAGATTCACCTTATTTGAATTTTTTTTTCAAAAAATAATGTAGTTTAAAACCACCTAAGGGGTGAGGTGATTGCAGAAAATCACAGTATCTTGGAAAAGAAAGTACTAATTTATCATATGATCGAATAGTTGATTTTATTTAGATTTGATTAAAATTTTAGTATGTTGTTTCCGATATTAAAAGCTATAGATTGAATGGTTTGAATTTTTGAAAAGCCCTTTCAATTCATTATTTAAAACATCAACACTTGTCCTCTATTTTGCTATTTATTATTGAAATCTGCTTTAATGATGAATATTTTTATTGTGGAAGCCAAGATTAAATCATTTTGATGTTTATGCAGTCTCTAGTTAAACTAGAGAAGATCTATTGTAATTCCATTATTCTAAATAGTAAAAGTTTCCGGCTAGACTAGATCTCATGATTTTTTCTTTCACATCGAAGGATTTTTTATATTAAAAAAATTGTGTTGCCTGGATTACTTGATTATTTTGTTTGTTAATTATTTGAGTAAACTATAAAGATTATTGTCGCTGGGTGAGTGATATTCTATTTAATTATATAAAAAAATCGCTTTATGTGAAGTCTTAGCCAATTCTTTTTCAGGATTCCTCCCGGGAAGGGACAACGGAATCTCCAGCTAAGATAACCCAAAGCGAGCCAATGATGTATGTGAGCCATGTTGAAGCCAAAACTTAGCAAGTGTTTCTCGGTTCCATTTGGGAACTTTCCATACAAACCAGCCTGCAGGAAAGAGGACCTGTGAATTCTTCCTGTGTTTTGATTAGCTCAAGTTTTTTTTTTTTTTTTGGCAGAAAGGATAAAATACTCTTAAACGATCTCAGCGAGATCGTTGGCAAAGTCGCATACAATCAATTTGTAATAATAAACCTCTCTTTCAGTCTTCTATCAGCAGTATATCAACCTCTCTCTCAGTCTTCTATCAATATTTTTCTTCGGCAGCATCTCTAGCACCAGAACTATCTTCATGTTCTTCAGTTTGGAGGACAACCTATGGTACCTTAAGGTGCCTAAAGGATCTTTTCGACATCTCGTACTCTGTTAATTTCACTTTCCGGACATGGTTTTTTTTTTCTGTCAATGGTTGAACACATCAGATTGCAGCTTGGACTGCAGCCGGGCAAATTTGCAAGCTTTCAGGAGGTTTTCTCAAAGATCTGCTGCTCTCTGGGGTCCGAAACTTCTGCAACTGTCTTTGAACTCTCTTGTTGTTTGATTTTTTATTTGGACAGAGAGTTCAAAGACAGTTGCAGAAGTTTCGGACAGTTGCTGTCAAATAATCTCTCTCTTCTGCAACTGTCATCTCATTTCTTAATAAATTCTAATGGAAAAAAAAGCTAATTCCGGATACACAGCAATATTTGGGGAGATATCACAATCTAACCAGTTGGCCGATCCGCAGAAAAATTAGCTTCTGTAGACACATGATGAGCAACAAAGAAGTCAAAAGATGAGATTTATTAACCAGTTAATTTTGAAAGGAGAGACGTGCGTACACAAAGATAGGAGAACTCAAAGAGTACATTTATAAAATTGAACTTGGGTGTGTATGAATGTCAATTTAAATCAAGTGTTGCATGATGGAGCATGTGAAAAGGGGGAAAAAAGTTTTGCACAATTTGGTTATCTAAGCGCTTTACATATCTAATTGGCAGATATCATCATGGCCTCATATCATTAAATGTGATAATTATAACATGTTCCATCCTATTTTAAGATATTTGAGCCAATTCTATTTTCCCATCATCACCCTGCTCCGAGCACACCAAAGCAAAGTAGCTAGGGTTGCAGAACGGCTGAATTAGATGCTCTTGGAGAGAGTACAAAATATGCTGAGCAATGCTAATCTATAAAAAGAGTTTTGGGCTGAAGCAGTAAGCATGGTGTTGCCGGAAATTGGACTCGGGGATCCTGCAAGAAGCCGGTGGCCGGGGTTTCCGGCGCCGGCCCTCCGATGCTTAAGTGAGAGGGAGGCTTAAATTGGAGAGAGAGAGAGTATGTGTATCAGTCCGAAGAATCCCCCCTGAGATGAAAAAGTTTTTCTTTTTATAAGAGGAAGCCAGGGTTATCTATGATATGACCGGGCGAATTAATAAGTTACCGTCATGATTGGGCGAGGTTGAATGAATCAACGAGTTGTCGTGAGTGACAGAACGGGATGGAGTCAGTGAGTTGTTGTGGACGACCGAACGTAGTTGAGTGAGTCAGTGAGTTGCCGTGGACGGCTTGAGATTTTGGGCTGGCTGGATGTTCGTAGAGATCATGTGCATTTAATTGTTGACAGTCGCAGCAGGGTATGGCCTCTGGTTGATATGTCATGGCGTGGCCGGCAAGCAAAGCATGGTGCGGTGAGGCTGCTGCAGGGCGTGGCCGCAGCCGTGGACATGAGCTCGGCCTTCTGAGCTCGGCCTTGTTGTCGGATTTGGGTGCTTTAATTGTATTTGTGGGGTGATCCATTTTCCTCCTAACACTACCCCCGACTTCCAAGTTGGAGCTGCTTTTTGGCTTAGGTGAAGGAAGTAGTCCAGTCGTTGATTGTCATGTAATATAGCCAAATGTCTATAGAGATGTATGTGCTAGATAGGGTGTATTTCTCATGCAGTCGGAGCTAACGGTCTTAAGCCGAGCTGTCCAAGCCGAGATAAACGACTCTGCTCCGAGGTCGACTTCAGTGGCCTTCTTTGGCTTGTAGTCGACTCAGCAAGGTACCCCCACTCAGATCGGGGCGTGTTGTCGTAGGAGGCGTCGAATGTCGTTGAAATGGTGTCAAATATCGTCGAAATGGCGTCGAAATATCGTCGAAGTGTCGTCGAAATATCGTCGAAGTGGCGTCGAAGTGGCGTCGAATGTCGTCGAAATATCGTCGAAATGTCATCGAAGACTTAGATGAGCTCGAGTACGGAAGAGCTCGAGCACATGGATGAGCTCGAGAACGGAAGAGCTCGAGCACATGGATGAGCTCGAGAACATAGACAGGGGAGGCACAAGGTACCTTTTGGAGATATGTTGACAGCTCCCGAGCTTCGAGGTCCCTCAGGATTTGGCTGAGCACCGGCTGGGAGTCGTTGGAGACTGTTAGGCAGTACACGTCGAGCTCTGGGCCGCGCCGCTGCCCCTCGAGATCGAGGAGCCATGATCATGCAGGATCCATGGCTACCTAAGAGCATTTTCTTTTTCCAGGCTGGATCCGATCTCATTGTTGCCTTGGTTGGCCAAGAGTTGCGTTGTAGGCCGAGCTGACTTGGGCCATGAGAAGGTTTACCTTCATAATACTTTCTTGGGATGGAATCTTCTATGAATCTTGCCAGAGGAGCGCTCATCTTTTGGAAGGCATTATAAAATAAGGCGTCATCCGAGCTTTCATTATGTACTAAAATTCTTTTTAAAGTCTTGCAATGATGAAAGAAATCGCTACAGCATCGTCATAAAGAGAGCTCAACACCCTTTTGGTTTTCATCAGAAAAGGAGATGACTTTTGCAGTGCACGGATGCTTTGAGGAAGTTCCTTCTTTCGAGCTCGATGCTTCAGGTGCCTATTTGCCCGCCCTTTGATGGTATTGATGATGCCGCGAGAGGTCAGTTGTCGTTCCGCTCCTCACGCGGTACAAGATTTTGTTCCTCGGGCTCTCTCCTGTAGGCCTGATCACGGACAAAACAACTTAACCGATCTTGGCGGACAAGTGCCTCGATCTCATCATGGAGCTCATAGCAATCCTCCGTATTATGGCCGCGATCTCGGTGGAAGTGTCAGTACCTTTTTGAGTGCTTCCGCGACTCTGTCGGTCGCATCCTCAATGGAGGTCGGAGGTAGCCCTGACCTTCAATCTCCATAAGGATCTCTGCTCGGGTGGATGTGAGAGGAGTGTATGTCTGAAACTTTTGGAGGGGAGACCTCGGGCGAGCTAGGCTCTTCGGCCAAGGAGGCTCTTTCTCATGCTAGGGGAATCTGCTGCTTGGTTGGGAGTGCTCCTCCTGACGCTTCTTCTGCATCTTGGCAGGTCGTTCGGCTTGCTCCCGCCAAGAGGCCATGGCTTCCTCAGCCTTGGCGTACTTGCGAGCTCGGTCCAACATTTCAACAAGTTCAACAAGGCGGCGGGGAAGCTCTTCTCAACGGAGAAAATAAATTTGTAGGACCGAGCTCCAGTTTTCAATGCCGATATGGCGATTGACTGGTCAAGATCGTAAACCTCCTATGTGGCCGAGGTAAAGCGACTGATGTAGTCTTTTCAGGATTCTCTCTCTTTTTGCTTGATGGCGAAGAGGGAGTTTGAGGTCCGGCGCTGACACCGGCTAGCGGCAAAATGGGTGGTGAGCTGCCTGCCCAGCTATTCAAAGGAGAGAATCGAGCTAGGCTTTAGTCCAGAGAACCAAAGACGAGCTGCCTTGCGGAGAGTCGCTGGGAAAGCTTTGCAGAGTAGAGCGTCTGTGGCTCCTTGGAGTGTCATAAGGACCTTGTAGCTCTCTAAATGATCCAGAGGGTCGGATGAGCCATCATATGGCTCGATTTGTGGCATCTTGAACCTCTGGGGGATTGACTCATCCATGATCCATTGAGGGAATGGAGACTCTGTTGTAAAGTCTAGGTCGGCGTCTCGCTTCGGGCCTCAGTCTCGAAGCATCTGTATCTGCCGCTCCAAGTCCTCAACTTTTCTGCCGAGCTCGGGTGGAACTCCTGTTGCAGCTCGGCATGGGGCAGATCCCGCCTCAGATGGGTGCTCCTGTGTTCGAGGCATCAGGCTTCGGCACGAGCTCTCAGGATAATGGATGCGCGTAAGCCCTCCTGGCTTGGAGGTCGAGCTTGGTGGGAGCTTTTGTGATGGCGACGCTATACAGGAAAATGATGTCGCGAGTGATGTCATGAGGACTCATGCTCGTGAGGAGGGAGTAGAGGTTGGTCTTCTACTTGCTGTAGGCCTTGAACGACCGCAGTGAGTGCATGTACTTGTTGAACATGCAGGTTGAATTGCTCTGGTTGGACTTGGGGAACTGAATCTGCCAGAGGCCTTGGTGGCGAGTTCTGGACTGAGTGTCCAGGACTTGGTGCGCGATGCCGGGAGGCGTTAGAGGCTCCTTTACTCCTTAGCTTCATGGTCACAACTCGGGCCCTTCCTCTAGTGCCAATTGTTGCTGGAAATTGGACCTGCGGGCGACCACTGGCTGAGAAGGTGGAGCTCCGATAGGTGGTGCGGCGGCAGGCTGCATCCTCCGGGGATCCTGCAAGAAGTCGGTGGCCGGGCGTCCTCCGGGGATCCTGCAAGAAGCCGGTGGCCGGGATTTCCGGCTCCGGCCATCCGATGCTTAAGTTAGAGAGGGGCTTAAATTGGAGAGAGAGAGAGAGTATGTGTATCAGTCCAAAGAATCCCTCTAACAGGAAAAAGTTTTCCTTTTTATAGGGGGAAGCCAGGGTTACCTGTAATGTGATCGGGCGAATTAATGAGTTACCGTCATGATTGAGCAAGGTTGAATGAATCAACGAGTTGTCGTGGGTGATTGAACGGGATGGAGTCAGTGAGTTGTTGTGGACGACCGGACGTAGTTGAGTGAGTCAGTGAGTTGCCGTGGACGGCTTGAGATTTTGGGTTGGATGGAGGTTTGTAGAGATCATGCGCATTTAATTATTGACAGTCGCAGCAGGGTATGGCCCCCCATTTAATTGTTGACAGTCGCAGCAGGGTATGGCCCCTGGTTGATACGTCGTGGCGTGGCCGGCAAGCAAAGCATGGTGCGGTGAGGCTGCTGCAGGGCGTGGTCGCAACACGTGGACATGAGCTCGGCCTGTTGTCGGATTTAGGTGCTTTAATTGTATTTATGGGGTGGTCCATTTTTTCCCACAACACATGGTATATTTTCTAATTAATTGGTCACCCTCTAATTTCAAAGTATTTGGTTGTTCTGCATATGTTCATTATGTTTGATCAACAGAATATGTCTTTGTCTTGATGATGACTATGTTAGGAAAACTTGCTGTTGGTAATAAAGAAAGCTCCAAGTTGCATTTTTATTATGGCTTAAATGACATTCAAACATTTGAAAATCCTTTTCGAGCGAAAGAGATAAACGCTACACGCATGGTTCCTTGTGACATGCCTCGACTGCTCCATTCATTAGTGTATGATATTTTTTCCAAGAAGAGCATGCGGTACACTTGTTTAAAACATTGCTTTTTGCATAATTTACATTTGATTCAGCCGTATTAAGGTAACCTTGTATCCATGCAATTATTGCTTGAACAACAAATCAATAAGTTAAGACTAAACAAAGACACGTTTAATTAATGATAGAAGTGATTTCAACACCAATCTTGAGAATTATGCTAATCACATACAGTCGCCCACGATTTTCTTGTCTGCACATCCAACTGAGCCCCATCAAATTCCATAAAGTTATTACAGTGACATCAATCACAATCAAAGCATTAACACTTTAATCAATAGAGCACCGGAATCTATCTTGGCAGGATCCTAAAGAGCCAAGCTTTTGATCAACAAATGATACAGTTGCACATATCTTTCAACATGTTCATCAATATTAGATTATGCATGAATCTTCAACTACTGGATACTGATCCATGAAATTAATCAAAAGGAAGTTTTGCTTTTCTACATAACTTTATCACGGTATGGAGCTCATGAGTACTGTTGAATTGACTTTGCTCAATACTGCTTCACACACACATGCACACATACATAGATACATACATATGCATGCATACAAATCTCAAACCCACGCAATTCCTCATCAACTTTTTTCTACAAGCCTTTCTCACCCAGCATAATATTCTTACAGTCCTTGCATTCGGGCATCTAAAACTGTCGGTGGCATGCCCACCGGCACTCTTTTATCTTTTATCTACTGTGTATTCACTTAGAAAGTGGTTAGTCATGTGTCATATTGCATATGTTGGGGTAATACAGGTCGCCCCAAAGCACGTGAGTATATCACAGATCATGTGATCAGGAGCGCCCGAACTCTCGACCTCGGATGCGCCTAACCTCCAAGCTCCCGACCTGGCACCCAACCTCGGAGCTCTTGACTTCGGAGCTCGCCACCTCAGAAGACCGACCTCGCCATTCACCTACCACGGTCACATCCTCCCGTAGCCCGATCAGAGACCATACCCTGCCACCACCCCCAACATTTAATGCGCGTGGCCTCTGCAGATCTCCGGCTTACTCCACAATTAATGCACGTCTCCGGCTTACTCAACCATCA
>JAOXJJ010000627.1:6970156-6988466 GCA_025769935.1 Phoenix roebelenii | reverse complement strand
ATTTAATGCGCGTGGCCTCTGCAGATCTCCGGCTTACTCCACAATTAATGCACGTCTCCGGCTTACTCAACCATCATTACGCATGGCTCCTGTAAACCTCCGGCTTACTCAACAATTAATGCGCGTGGCATCTGCTATCTGCATATCTCTAGTCCTCCACGGCAAGTCAGCTCGGCTGCGTCCAGTCGGCCGTGGCAACTCCCTGATTCCGACCTCATCTCCTACGGCAAAGCATTAATTCACATAATCGTGCGCCAATTCATGTGATGTGCTCAGCTGTACGGCAACCTCGCCCCATCGCATCACAGGTAACCCAGCGCTCCTCTATAAAAGGAGAACTCTTCCATTTTAGAGAGGGCTGGAAGGCAAAAAACTCTGGATACACACTGTTTCTCCTCATGAACACTTGCCCCCCTCCGACTTAGGCATTGGAGGGCTGGCGCTGGAAACCCCGGCACCGGATTTTTTGCAAGTTCAACGGAGGACGTCGCCCGTCGACGGACCGACGCCCGCCAGTGTTCGCCAAAGCCCCTCCTTCTTGGTTGACCGGTCGCCCCCGGGTCCAATTTCCAGCAACAGCATGTATGCCATGTAATGTTTCAAACAAAAAACATTTAGTAGATCGATTTGTTCGAACCCACACAACTCCATTTCTATTGAAACATGGGCCTAGTGCATGTGCTCCTCTCTTGCCAATGATAAGATTTTTGGCTATATTGTTGTAGATGACACTGCAAAAAAGTCCGATTCCTTTGAATGCCGGGCCTAAAGCCACAATCATGGCGACCCAGTGGAACACATTTTTTGATAACTCACATGCTTTCTCACTCCTCATCAAACCTTTTAGGCTTTTACTTTGCATTCCTTTTGTTCTCATCGTGTCAGTGACTGAATCCACCATTTTTATTTTTTATAGAACGGACGAATCATATAAATTTATTATAATTATATCTACAGAAATTAAAAATTAAAATATTTTTTAGAAAAAAGATTGGCAAGGCCGCACTATTTGTCTACTGTATTTCATCAGACCCACAACAGAGGAAGCAATCCAAGCTGCGGTTCACAGGGTCCACCATCATGTTGAAGGGAATCCATTCTCCTGATACTTTAAAATGGACAAGGTCTCTCCTACCATGTGCCTCCGCGATGATTGGTCTACCAGGGGACAAGGTGGCCGCAGATTCTGGTGGCCCACAATCCCGTCTTTCACACGACACATCTATATCATGCGGATAAATGCAAATTACGAGTTCTCTGGTGGATGAGGTCGTCGTTGTCGTCTTCTTCCTGGACAGATGTTGCTGGATATTGGACCTAGAGGCGACCGCAGACTGAGAGGGCGGAGCTCCAGCTGATAGTGCAGCGGCGGATGATTGTCTCCGGCGGACCTGCAAGAAGCCAGTGGTCAGGAATTCCGGCACCGACCCTTCGATACTTAAGTCAGAGGAGGTTTTTTAATGGAGAAAAGTAGTGGAGAAGTAATCGAAAAAAGTAATGGCCGGGGCCGAAAGGAAAAAAGTCCCCCTGCCTTGAGTTCTCTCCCCTTTTTATAGGAGGGGGTGTAAGAGTTACTTCTGATTGGACGTGATCGTGAATATTAATGAGTTACCGTAAACGGTCCGAGATTTTGGGCTGGCTGGCGATCCGTTGAGATCGTGTGCATTTAAACGTTGACAGTCGTTGAGGCAGAGACCGCGAATTTGATCCCGGATGAGGAGGAGGTGGATTTGATTTTCGGTGGAGTGGGGATGTCTGCTTCTCCCTTTGACAGAGTCTTTCTTGGCCTTGCGGTCGATCGGGCTTAACTTAGCCAAGATCGAGGTTGTGAGCTTTAGGGTTGGTAGTGCCGAGACAGAGTGTTCTGAAGTCGGGCGCTCTGTGATCGAGTGTTCTAAGGTCAGACGCCCTGAGATCAAGCGCTCGGAGAGTATGCTTGCCGTCGTCACGTTCGTCATCAAGTGCCGGCGATTTGTCTATGTGCTTTGAGTGATCCATTTTTCCCCAACAACATGTATTTTATATATTACGTGATGAGAGAACAAAAGTGTAATCGTCATACCATCTTAATTAGTATTATAGCTAATCATTAATAATAAAATTAACTAATTAACATTGTATTTGTGTTTGAATGCAAGTAATCCAAGAAACCCAATTACATTGGGTTTGAGCCCAATGCCCGGCAGCCCGAGCTCAAGTCAAGCCAGCACGTGATGCAGCTCATCCCGCGATGCAGCCAGCTTTCCAGAATCGCCTTCCATCCACGCGCTCGTTCCATACATGTGGCTTCTAGATGCAGCATCCGCACCGTCCATCAGATCACCTTCCAAATTCGCCCCACATCCAAGAGACCCAATGATCATCAACATCCCGAGTATATCCATTCCGATCTCGGCTTGGGACTATCGTGAGCGGCTGGGATGCAGGGCGTCCGAGTTCCAGCTTCCTCCCCTATTTTCTCGCTTTCCCGTCTCATCCCATGTCACCCTCTTCCCGATCAGCAGTGCCCTAGCTCATCCCACAACGTCCCAGCTCCAGCCATGATCCAAGCAGCAAATCCCAGCCTCTTTCCTGTGATCCTGCCTCACAGATCGCGTCCAAACCCCAGATCACGCCATCATCCCAAGATCCAGCCGTCTCCGCATCCAGCGATCCCGCGTGCATCAGCTCCCGATCCTGCCATCTCAGCTATCCGTGAATCACCCCCTTCACGGATCAAGCTTCCGCGTCCAAGGATTCCATCTTCATTCCGTAATCCTAGCACCTCACAACCGATCCAGCCTCCTCCGCCTCTGCTCATCATGTGATGCAGCCAAGATCCCGCATCCGTTCCGAAGAGGTGATCCCGCACACGACCGCAGACTGCGCCTTCCTCCTCTCCCGGGATCCATCGCTGGCTTCAAAGTCTTCGGCGATCTATAAGAGGAGGACGGGAGGATAAGAGAAGGAGCGCTCGGTTGGGGGCCAAGATTCAGAGGTGGTGGCCGGCGGGTCCAAAGAAAAGAGAAGAACAGGGAGGCTCTGTTCTTGGAAAGAAAAGAAAAAAAAAGAGAGTACTTTATGTTGAAGTTCCACCGTGGAAGAGAAAGAGAAAATGTAATTTTCTTATTTTATTTTTATTTGTAGAAGAAAGAAGCATTAGGCTTCATCTTCAATTTTTTTTTTTACTTTTTGTAATCATTTTTTTTTATGAAATCAATCAATTTTCTTTCATACAATCCATGTTCTAGGTTTAGTTTAATTTCAATCTTTTTTTATGCAATCTTTTAATTTATGCAATACATGTCTAAGTTTTAATTTAATATTCTACAATTTATTATATGCATTCTAGAATTCTTAATTTTAAGATAACCTTGGAATTAATCTTTGCGGTTCGATTGACGATTTTAATTTATATTCTGTCTTTAGAAATCGACCCCTACTCTGCATCAGATTTCAATTGCAAAGTTTTCTCTGTTCCCTTTGTTTATTGTCAAATAAAAAAATATTCTCTGGTAGACCAGAGAATCATTCAACATCCCAACATAATGTTTTTCTTTTGTTATTCAAAAATCGATTTTGAATCCGAGTAAACGTTTTAATTTTTATGCAACTCCAATCGCTTCCCTGTGGATCGATCTCTTACGACCACTATTCTTCGAGTAGAACAGGTAAGAGTAAAATTAATTTAAACTTTGTTTGTCGGTTCTAACAACGATCTGTTTAGCATATTTTTAGGTAAACAGGAATCGGACAACATTACGTATATAAATACATCTAATAAATTTAGATAATAAAAGATCGTGGAGTGCTCGAGGCATTCTCTCTCTCTGGCCAACATAGTGCTTCTACCATCCAATCTGCAACCTCATTGGCTTTTCTAAATATATGCTTGGCCTAGAAGGCCCTTTTATCCTTTACCACCATCTAGATATCTCGAAGTAAGGGGTGATCTAAACCAGCATCCCTCGGACTCCCTTGGATCCAACTGATCACCGTGGCCGAGTTACCCTCCAGGAATGAATGAATGAGGCACATTCAATGTATTGATTTCAAGAGTGATTAATCTATACTTTTTTTTTTACATGCAGCAATATGTGGAAGTTAAAAATAACAGTTTTTTAGTTATATCTAATAATTGAAGAGAGTAGATGATTGGTTCAAGTTTTATTTTTATGGAAAATTATTGGTTCGTGGAATATATATATATATTAAACAAAGATTATTTTGCCGCTACCTATAGCTGAACTTGGAAAAATCTTTGCAAGAGGAGAGAGGGGGTTTACCATTTGGTCAAGTTAGCTCTACATACCTTGCAACCCCAAAGTCCAAACCTATATTTTGTGCTTACCTAGATAGTGTCTTAGGCCAAACATGACACCACTGCAAGACATCTATATCCTGTCTTGCAAGACATCTATTTCACCTAGATAATGAAACTGTACAAAAATAGTGGCATGGAAGGAAAGGCTGAAATTATAGACACACATTTCTGAAAATATAGACAAAATGCAATTACGTTTCCGAAGAGCCATGTTGTGGTTAAAATTTGGCCTGAGGGTGACCACGCCGGAGGAAGCCAAGAAGACGCCAGCCGGGATGGAGAAAGAGGGCTACCTCCTACACTCCGGTATAACTGCACAAAGCTTTGGTCAGAAATTCAGGCGAAGATCCTCCGATGGTTAAGTTAGCCAGACCTTTTTTATAGGAGAGCTTTCTAAATGTTTTGAATTGCTTCTAATGGCTTAGAATAGCTTAAAAATGCTTGTAAAAGTTTACTGAGAGCCTTTTCCTACCCCTTTTTATAGGGCGAGGGTCACGATCGTTACTTGAAATTTTGGGTTGAGCTGTGGTCAGCTAGCCAATAGCTGGAGACGACATGTATTGGCAGATGTGGCAGAGTATGGCCCTTGGCAGGTGTGGCAGGATATGACCCTTGGTACGTGCGGCAGGGTATGACCCTTGATAGCAAGCATGGCTGGGGCAGCAAGGCATAGTCCTTGGTTGGCATGTCATGGCGTGGCCAGCAAGCAATGGTTTGTAGAAGAGGACTGGCCAGGCTGAGATGTCCAGTCAAATGAGCATGTGTGGGCGTGCACGCAGGTACGACTGCGGGGGAGGTCGGCAAGCTTGGAGGCCCCGACATGTGCTTGGCGAGGTTAGCTCGGTCTTCGGCGGGTTGAGGTCGGCCTGGCCTTTGGTCGAGGTTGGCTCGGCCTTTGCGGGCTGAGGTTGGCTCGGCCTTCGGAGAATCCGAGGTCGGCTCGGCCTTCAGAGAATCCAAGGTCGACCTGGCTCTTGGTGGGATCGAGATCTGGCTTGCTCGGCTCTGAGGTCTGCTCGGCCGGAATTGGGTGACTCTATGCCAGTGTAGGACGGTCCATTTTGCCTCCCATCAAGCCATATAGCACACTCCCTTCTTTCTGGCAAAAGGCTGCTAATACAACTAAGGACAAGCACAATCTCATCATCAACAAAGGAAGAACTAATTTTGGCAAAGAGAATAGGAATAGCGGTCTAAATTCAACATAAGATGATTCTCTAAGTCACTAGCAATCGTTCAGTCCAATCGACTGCTAGAATCCGGGATTTCTTTCTTTCTTTCTTTCTTTCTTTTAAGTCATGGTTTGTACTGGCCAAACAATTTTTAGTTTCTTGTTCACCTCTTCCATGCCTGTAATAATAACCAATTTAATGCCTTGTGGGCTATTTGTTTAAGCGTGGGCCTTAATTTAAACCTTTATGTTGTTCTAGCCCAAGAATTGCCCATCCTTTGGATTGCTAATTGCCATTGGGCTGGATCCCGGGGTGGATATGATATCCTCCCGGTACATCACTGCAATTTGGAAGTCAGAACAAACGGTTCTGTTAGAAATCGGAAGGCTTTCCAAGGCCCTCCGCTCCTCCCGCGCTCTTTCTTTTCGCCGATAATCGAATAGGAGACGAGCACCAAAGCGGAGAGATGGCGAGATCTCGGATCCGGTTTTCTTTACGAACCCTAACCCTGGCCCTATCTCCGGTATTCGTCGTGGCCGCTGCCGCCGCCGGCGGCGGCGGCGGCGATGTCGTGGTCCTCACGGACGACAACTTTGATGAGGAGGTCGGCCAAGATCGCGGCGCTTTCGTCATGTTCTACACCCCCTGGTATCGTTTCCCTAGTCAATTTTTCTTGTGCAATTCTCTTCGCATTCGTTGTTTCGGTTCTTGGTTTCTTGGATTCGCTGGCCTCTGCTGTTTCTTGGAGGATTCTTGATTTCCTTGATAGGGCGACTCACTGTTTTTTAGGGTTTTTGATGTCGAGATGACGTGCTTGAGAGCTAATTCCTTCTATTGGAAGGCTGGAAACTTTGTGCTTTTCGGATTTTTGTGCAAGTTTTGCATGGAAAATGTATTACTTCTGGCAAATGTTTTACATAAAACTGCGTTTACACAAAATTAATGCATTCTCCAATTCATTCATAAATTGATATCACTTAGATGTAATTAGCTAATGGAAGTATGGATTTGGTTTCCGGTGTATCAGCTTTGAAATTGGGAGGATATCAAGAGGAATGGACTTTGAAGAGTTGGCGTTTTATAATTATATAGCATCAATAACTTTGCTAAAATATAATAAATTTTGTGTGTCCATGAGAATTGAGAGGTGTTAAGCGATATAAATTGTGTTGTTTTTGTTGGAAAATATTCTCTGCTAAAATCTTATAAATCTCTTTTATGTGATTTTATTGTTTTATCTTCAATATTTAATTAATGGCTTTCTGCACACACTAAATAAATAATTTAAGTTTTGATGTTATCTAGTTCGAGGCATGCTATGAAAGACGCTTTCTTTAGAGTAGAATTCACCCAGCCCAGGTGCAAACAGTTGATGACGGTCTACTTCTAAGATACAACGAACCGCTTCGTGTTCTCCTTGAAGTGCACTTTAACAAAGGAGAATTAGGATCGAACCCGAACTAGCCAATTTCAGATGCATTAAAAATTAGCAAATTTGATTGAAGCAATCTCTCAATCTTTTTATATGCGGACATAATCCTCTTCTCAAATGCTTATTATGTGCACTTGAGTTCACTCACTTGGTGCTCTTAATTCTCTTCTCTAATTTGGAGTTATTCAGATGGAAAGGGGAAATTCTGATGGATGGGAAGTATGACCCCTTTCTTATTTATAGATGTGAAGGGTGAGTATGATTAGATGCTTAAGCATCTTTTTGTTGAATGCATCCCTTCACATAACCCATCTATTCATCAAGGGTTGTGTCCCTTGGGATCTTCCAAAGAGTCTATTTGTGAAGTATCTCCTCGAGATGTCTTGTGAGAAGAGAAAGTATCTCTACACTTCTTTTTAAGATACCGTATGAGAAACAATTCGAGACATGTTCGTAGAATTTTCATAGAATTTTAAGAGATGAGAGAGATAAAGATAGAAAATTAAATCTTATCTATTTAGAAAACGAAGTTATTTGGGAGTCTAAGTTTTTATATTTAACTAGGTTTATATTTTGATAAATATCCAATATGGAATTCTAAAATCTAAAAATTTGAATTAAATATTTTATTAATAAACCTACAGTTTTAGGGTGAAACTTTCAACTTTCACCTGTTGGTTTATTACGTGTTCTCTTTTCTTTAAGTTTTATGTTGTTAAATTGATTCGGAGGTGCTTCTTTGCTTTGCTACTTTTGTTTCTCCTGTTGCTGGCATTGCTTATTTAGTGCAATTCGTGGCAGGTGTGGGCGTTGTAAGAAGTATGCTCCAGAGTATGAGAAGCTTGGCTCAAGTTTTAACCGAGAAAAATCTGTTTTGATTGGAAAGGTGAGTACTGCTTGTGCTAACATAAATATTCCATTATGAAATTTTGCTATTGTTGTAGAAGTGTGTACTTATTTAGTGGAGACAATGCTTATTTTTCTTCTTGCTTTTTTAGTTGCTCCCCGAAAACCTATGCTTACATGCACTTGTGACAATTATTAAAAAACATAGAAGTACATGAAATGATGAACGGAGATATAATGAGTGAGTTCCGTTCAATCAAAATTTGAAAAACAATGTCTGTTTTTTGTGCTATGAAATTAGAGCATCTTATAGTTTTTCATATGCAGTTTTGGAGTTTCTCTACAAACTCTAGCTTGCATATCTCAGAAGGAAAAACTAGATGAGATTCATAATCAAAATGGTTATCCACGAGTGACGAGTTACATGGCCTTCCATGAAAATATAAATATGTAAGCAAATAACCAGACAGCTAATGACTATATCACACCACATTACATTGCACCAATGGTCTACAAATGATAATTTATCACCAATTGCCAGCTGCGGGAAAGAAATGAATCCAAGAAAAACGTAGGTGAATTCAAAATTATAAATTGCTCAAATGGAACCTTAGTAAACAAGCTTGCACATGGAAGATTTTCAATCTTCCCATTAATGACTGTCTTCACATACTGTGATAATGTCATCATCCTCAGATTCTTCTTACTTGATCTCTTCATTCATGCTGCACCTCAGTCTTTTCAGAACAGTTGAGCTGGAGGAGTAGCATTGCTAGGTCAAGTTTTCTCTTGGAAGATTTCCTTGGCTTTGAAGAACTCTTTGAAGCTTCATTATCTACATTACAATTTATTGTATCCAAGATATTTTTTAAAAAATTTTCAGGATGAAGTTTATTAGTATGTTTGTTAGGATCTTTAATGATCACTTGATAATCCTATGCCTCAAAACAAGAGGAAGGCATGAAGAGTCAGCCAAGAAGAAACTTTTTCACAAAAAATACAGTAGCGTATACCTTAATATTACAGATATAAATATTGCAATCACTTATAGATTTTACTTTGTAATTTTTTTTTTCTTGTTCTTCTTCCTACACTTTATCTTTCACTGAATGGTGACTTATTCAGATAAATACTGGCAATGACATGCCCACAATTATCCTTTATGGCCTCTTTATTGTTCTTTATGACCTCTTTATCTTAATTGAAAGGCTTGTTATGATGAAAGGTTGAACATGTAAAAGATGAGGAATCCTTGATCTGTGGATACGCTTCTTTGACCTTTAGATTTGTTAGTCTTGTAGGATAAGGGTAGGGAGACCATGCTCCAATATGCTAAAACCAGACACTGTTTAAGAATTTTGAAAGACCATGAAACCTTTGTGCTCATTATAAAATTAGTGATATAAATGATGGTTAGTAAATGTGTAAGGTGCTCAATCTCTGCAAGTGGACTCTTGTTATAGTACTATCGATTTAATTATTTTTAAGTATCATGAAACCTGCGTGCAAGTGGACTCTTTGTAGTATAAAAAAGTTGATATTTTTTTTCTTTGTTCATTTTTGAAGGTGGATTGTGATAAATATTAGAGCTCATGCAGCGAATATCGGGTTTCCAAATACCCAACAATTCACTGGTATCCAAAAGGGTCCTTGAAACCATTAGAGTAAGCATCATATCCATAGCAGAAATAATATCTCAATCATTTTACGTTTACTTAGTCGTCTTAATTTGAAACACATCTATTCATTTTCCGATTCTCAATTAGTTATAAAATGTGGGATACTAATAACGTCTGATGATTGTGGAGGTATGACGGCCCTTATACTGCACAAGTTTTTGTTGAATTTGTAAATGCTGAAGCAGGTAACTATCTATCAACGATGATTGCATTTCCTAGTTATGCTTACTCCTTCCATATACGCGATAACTCCTATTCATGCTTCAGGATCGACTGTGACTGTAGATCGAGGCCTGTTCCAACAATTTGCATGTCTTTTGAATACTCATTGATCAAATATTTTTATTAAAAGATTTTTGTTTCATATTTTTTGGATTATCTTAAAATTCTCGAGGCCTGATGTTAAACTTCCATTATTCTTTTTTTTTTCTTCTTTTTTTAATGCAGGATTCAGATTGGCATTTTGCACTCTAGCGATAATTATATTTCTATTCCAAGACAATACAGTCTCTCATATTTTTTTCTTTTTCTTTTTTGGTTGGTGAAGGCCATCCCTCACTCTTTTGGTGAAAGGGGTGCCCCAACAACCCACCTCAACTGATCTGCACACAAGGCCAGCCATAAGATCAGCTGGCTGATTTGCTTCGAGAAATGTATGCAAAGTGAGAGATCGATGAATGTCGTGTTGATTTGCTTTGAGTTGCCACCGATCCATGAGATTAATGTTGATGGATCTCCTCCAATCCAGACCTGAGTTGCTTTGTATAGAAGATACCATCATATTGCATTGCTAGGAAAGCAATGAAATTCTCTAACAGTTTTCTTTCTGTATGAGAACAGGAACCAATGCAGAGCTGGTACCAAGTCCTTCAGATATAGTAGTGCTTACATCAGAGAACTTCAATCAGGTTGTCTTAGATGAAACCAAAAATGTCCTAGTGGAGTTTTATGCGCCATGGTTAGTTTTCCTCTTCAAGTCCGTTTAGATGGTCTTAGTATTTAAACGTCGTCTCCTTTCCTATAATGGATCGAATAATCTTAGTATCGCATCTCCCTACAGGTGCGCTCACTGCAAACTCCTTGCTCCTGTAAGTAAAGTTATTTTTACTGTGTCAGGTGGAGTGTGCTGGTGCTAAATTATGGCAATTATATGTGAGAACACATCTTATGCAGCTTTGTAAATTCTATTCTATCATCCATTTCCAGACTTATGAGAAGGTAGCCACTGCTTATAAGTTGGAAGAGGATGTTGTAATTGCTAACCTTGATGCTGACAGATACAAGGATTTGGCTGAGAAGTGAGTATAGAAATTGAAACCATACTTTCTTACGCAACTGAATATTGTTGAGTAGTTATCCTGGGATAATAATATTTATGTGGTAAACCTTTTTGTTGCTTTTTCCTATGTCTAGAATTTTTTGAATGCTATTGATTTTTCATCTAAATGTTCAAGTTTCAGGGATTAAATGCTAACAATGAAGTTTTCTCAAAAAAAGTTAGTAACAAAGTAGCAAGAAAGTTCCCCTTGTTCTGTGTGAAGTCACCAGAAAATGAATGATCTTTATATACTTATTTTACAATAATCGCTGCTTGCATGAAGAGCCATTTATGATTAAACATCAAGTGCTGCTGAATGTCTCCTTAAGATGTTCTTCCCACTATTTCCATCATTGAAATTTCCTATCCAAGTAATGAACTCTTGATGTCATAAGCAGATTTGGGTATAACATCAATAGATAACATGAAAATGCACTCTTTTTTCTTTTCTTCCCACTGAAAAAAATAAGGGCATGAGTAGTTCTGTTCAATGAAGGATTCTAGCATTTGGACTCCAGTTGAATGCACCTTAGCAATGACTACAAGCTCTGTCCCATCTACTTAGGATTTGCTTTACTTCTCTTGTTTTGCCAATTTTCTCTCGATTGCTGCACTCTTTGTGATAAGATGTGTGTTCTTTTTGATCTCTCCTCCTTTTCTTTCTCATTTATTGGACCTAAAGTATAACCTTGGGATTTTATTGTGCGTGGCCTAAATATTTGATTTAGATCCTGAGCATCTTCTCCCTTATTATTTTTATAGCTTACGCTTCCTTTTTGTATTCTTTTGCTGATCCTCCTCTAATGCCCTAATCTTCTTGACAACATGGCATCTCCATCATCTTATATATTTAAGATGCAAGTTGACATAATTATGCAAGTAGTTTCAATACATTGCTTGCTCATACCAAGCAAAATTGTCACCATTACTCATAATGGCTGCAACCAAACAGAACTTGTTATCTGTATATGAATGTCCTACCTCAATGCCACATGTATTACAATCTTCTCAAGCAATATCTTAGCTGATATGCGGATTCTCTGGACCTCTTTTCTGATGAAAATCTCAAGTATTTTCCATTATAAATTTGATGTAAGCTGATAAAAAACCGACAACAACTAGCAGCCATGTATTATTTCTTGCCAACCTCATTCCACTTCCGAGGAAATCCACATTGATATTAAATATATGGAGAATTTGAGGGAGAAATGAATGGCCATAAATTTACCATGTATGAACACTTATCTGATATCTAATGACAAACCAGGTTATTTTCCTTCTAGGAGTTGTATTGAAAGTTAACTGGAACAGATATGCACACAAGAAAAAATTGTCATTACCAGATGCAATTGATGCTATATTTTTCCTTTGCTATCTTGAATCATTCTTCTTTTTGAAAAGCCCACTTTCACGTTCACAGCTGTTGTTACAGTTTATGGATCTGTATAGACTGAAGGAAGAAAAGGAGCAAGGAAATTGTATGGTTTGAGTTCTTATTTATTATTTTGTAGTTATGATGGATAGTGGCTTTCAGTTGATGTCAAAATAAATTGAGTTTTGATACGACGGATCTTGAGATTAGAGCAGAAATTGTACAAACCTAATTATTAAATGACTTATAATAGATAATATATTGAAATATTATTATTATTATTATTATTATTATTATATATATATATATGAAACCATTATGTTGTTTTATAAAATTTCTGCCTTTTTTTTGAAAAATAAGAAAAATGTTGGTAATGTTGAACACATATCTAGCCGCAGTTTTAGTTTTATGAGTTGAGTACATAATTGCACTGCTTGGCCACTCCCTCATCCCCGAGGTTTGAAGTTTTGGTTGAAACTGATCCAAATTGATTGAAATTTTTTGGGTCTTGGTCAGTTTTGGCTGGTTCCAATCCGTTTTGATCAGTTTCAGTCAGTTTCAGCTGCTCCCGGTCGAAACTGATCGAAAATGTTGGTTTCATTTTTACTTTTTTGTTTCGCAAGTAAATATGTATAATGCTTTCTAAGATTTCCCAATATAATCAACCACATATTTACTTGATCTAATCTATGTTGTTTTCATCTAAGCTTTATTATCGAAGTTGGTATGATGCAATCTTGAAGTGTGTTTTAGAGATATAAATAACATTTCAATATGTAAGTAAAGACTGTTTCTGCATATCTAGGAGCTCTAATGTTATTTTAGAGAGTGTGATATCTAATTATTTTTATGCTTTTGTATGCTTGTCTTGTTATGCATGATTGAGAGATATTTGATATTTTATGCAATATATATTCATGTGATATGTTTAATGTATTAAACTTTAATGAAACTTAATTTCAGCCCAAATCTATGGAAGTGATATGCACTATGATTAGGCGACTTAAAATAATATAAAATGCTGTAAAATAACCTATCTTGATTAGTATTTTCCTTGTATTTTTCATTTTTTGATTTTTTTCTTATTCTTGATTTATTTTTCTTATCTTGTTTCAATTTTTTGATTTTTTTTTCTTATTTTTTGCTGAAACTCAGAGCAAAACTGCAGAAACTGAAACTTTACTAGGGAGACCGAAATTGAAACCAAAGCAGAGTTCTAAAACCTTGATTTAATAACTAGTTCAGCACAACCTAACCAGTTCAGCACACAACTGTGGTATTTAGCTCTCCCTCTTGTCCTTATTGCTGAAACTAACAAGGAAATGATGCTGCAATGTCATCAAGAAACCTAAAATAGCTTCCGTTGTCTTGTGACCAGATAGGGAAAAACTATTGGAGTTTTTTTTGGTGATTTAATATTACTGCCTCTCCATTTCTTTGTCCCATGGAACCTTCATTAACAGATTCATGGAAGATATTGGTAAGGATTGTAGAATTAAATGATTTAGAAATTGGGATGTTATATTTGATAATTTCCCTTTTAGAGTTTAAAGGTTCCCAAACTCTTATGCAGAGCTTTTAAGAAAGAATTCGAACTGTAGCCTACCTTTGAACTATAAAAATGCCAGCAACTGGAGAATATTCTATCTAGTGTATGCATGTCATATGCATGCATAATACTTTGAATTGCCTTGATGTTGAGAATTGATTAAATCTTTGAAATGCTATAGCGGAATGTGATTGGTTTATGTATCAAAATTTATTGTGAATCAAAATTCATTGTGTATTATAAAATTGCTTGAGGATCTTTTGAGCTATTTGCATGAGATTTATATCATTTCTTTTATTTTTTTTTAAATTTTTGTTTGTATATCATAGACTTTGCATGCTTGCTGAGCATTCAGGTATGAGGTTAATGGCTACCCTACAATAATTTTTTTCTCCAAAGAGTAATAAAGCTGGTGAGACATACGAGGGTGGCCGAGATTTAGATGACTTCATTAATTTCATTAATGAGAAGTGTGGCACCAGCCGTGATAGGAAGACCCAGCTCAATTCCCAAGTGAGTAGAAGATTGATTTTGAAAGTAGACTTGCATATTTATAACTGGCCTTGCCTTAACAAGTGATATTCTATTGCCGTAGGCTGGTATAGTTTCAAGTTTAGATGCTTTAGTGAAGGAGTTTGTCAGTGCCACTAATGATGAGAAGAAGGCAGTCCTATCTTGGATTGAAGAGGAGGTTGAGAATTTAAAGGGTTCTTCTGCAAGGTAATTTTCTGTAGGTATAGTCATTGTATCAGTCATTTTCACAATTCCAACTGAATGAATTGTTGTCAACTGAATTTTATTATGAATTACTACTTTGATGTGTGCTGAATTTTATCTACCTGTTATTTACCTTTTCAATATCCTACCTATTTTCACTCTCATTAACTGCCCTAATTCTGGTAAACAAAGTAACAAAAGAAAAGTGTCTTCTTGAATGATGCTTAATATGTAGAGCAATGGGTTTCTGAACTTTCTAGAATTAGTTTATTAGGAAAATTTTGCAGATAGCATGTAAGTTGCTTTTGGTTTTTAGACATGGCAGAAACTAGCAAGGTATCTACAAAGTCAAAATTTTATTTTGTTCTTTTATCAACATTAATAGTAACGTGAAAGGAGGAAAAGAAAACGTTGCACAAGTACAATGAATTAAGTTTTGATTGTTCACCAAACAAGAAAAATTTCATTTCTTTTATTTCTCTCTAGTCTCATAGATGTGGCAGTTGTATTCTAACCATTCCAAATGGCTCAGTAGTAATTCACATGGGGGTGAATATCAGTAACTAATTTTATAAATATTTTATATATCATAGATCATGATCAAAAATACTGATTTTTCATTTTGAGAGGCCCTTTATCCATTTCCACTGGGAAGCATTTGGGGCCAAATGCTTTCAGGAGCATTCCCACCTCTCTCCCTCTCCCTCTCCCTCTCTGTGTATCTATCTATGCATATAATGGATAACTAAGTTTTTATCTCATAACACGATTGTCAACCTCATAGATGTTTGTAAATTTTTTATACAAGTCCTTCGCAAAAAGAAAACCACATCTATGTGCAATTGTTTATGCACTTCTACCATCTGTCAGACATAATTCCATGAAGACACTAAATTTTGTTGTTATTGTTATTATTGTTTATTATTTCAAAGGTATGGTAAGATCTATGTGAAGGCTGCAAAAAGCTGCATTGAGAGAGGAGCAGATTATGCTCCAAAGGAAATTGAACGGCTCCAACGCACGTTGAAAAAGGTGGGACTCAGACATGCATTTCCCTCTCTCTCTGTTATTTTTTTTTTCTATTTTGAATCTGGAAGTACTTCTAAAAAACAGTTGTTAAATTAAAACTTCAGATCCTAATACAGGGATTTTTTTAAAAAAAAGAAAACTTCTTGTCTGATGGCAGTCAATTCACCCATCAAAGGCCGATGAATTCATCCTTAAGAAGAACATCTTGTCAACTTTTGCTGCTTAAAGACATACAGGTTTTTGCCCATTCAGGTTTGGAAGATTTTGGGTAACATTCTCTGAGGTTGGTATTCACGTTACCAAGATTTTTATATTTATTGTCAAGTAAATAAACATATCAATATTCTTAAAAAAGCTCACTTTTTCAGTTTTATAATTTTATATATAATTTTGAGTTATTTGAACTCTTTCTGAATATTTGTTAAATTTGCCAGATATTTTTTCTGAGTACCGAATCGAATCTTTACCTCTAGCTAGATTATTCCCACCGAACTTGTGTCTGTGCTGCGAAGAAGGGAATGAGGTTGCGGCATGCTTGGTAAAACAAACAGTCCTTTGAGTGGTTGTACCAGAAGGTTTTCTGTTAGGCTTCTGGTTGGCATCTAGTTTCCGTCTTTAAGGCTTTCTGGAAGTATGTATGATGTTTTCAAGTTGGCTCTGATTTGCAAGCATGCAAACGCAACATGCTGCTGGAAAGTATGAAGACTAGAGGTGCTTTGTATCTGTCTGCTGTCCTTGGTATGAATGATGATGCAACAAGAAAGAGGAGGCATGAAGAACTGTTAGCATAGTTAGCTGGCTTATGAGGTCCAGAGTACAAATTCTGTATATTTTTCAAAAAAAAAAAAAAAGATGATTTGGTGGAGGTGGATTTGCTACAAAGAAATATGGTAGAAATGGGTGGAAGGAGTCTATGTTGCAAATATTGAAGCTTCTGTGTGCCATTTTAATATTATCATGCCCGGCCTGCGCCACTGCTATTCTTAAGCTCAAGATGCTAGATTTGAGTTTTTGATTTTGATTGATGAATTTGAAGTTTAGTTTCTTTTTCCGTCCAAGAGAAAGGGAGGAGATTCATTTGCACTGTAATTATTTAGGTTCCAAGTCTTAAAATGCATCTAGACTCGAGCACACAACCTTTCGTTGCTAAAGAAAAGTGGTATGTTGGTGACTGCCAAGACATGTCTCGGCTGATTAGTTTTGTTTTCTACTGCTCATTGAGAATATATTTTGCCTTATCAATCTACCGCTGAAAGCCTGAAAACTTGACTTCTATTGAGATGTTCTATTCTACTTTTGATTAGTTTATGAAACTTCACTTGTCATGTGGCAAAGGAATTGGGGAATTGTGGGGAATTTATTTTTGAAAAAGGAACGGAAAAGCTCAAAGTAAATGGGAAAAGGCCAGTGCTATATTATTTGGGTCTAGATATGAGGGTGATAGGATAAGGATCATGCAATAACCCAGATTGTTGGGCTAGTGGGCCGGCCCGGAGTGGCCAGTTCCAGTCCAACCCGGGCTAGCTCAGCTCGTGGGCTTGTGGGCCGGCTCAAGGGGCCAGGGCCAACACCTCATGTGCGCTGCATGTGAGGAAAGCTGGAAGGAAGACTTCGGCTTGGAGTCTTCCTCCTCATCAAAGATTAGGAGAAAAATCACTACAATTTTGAGATCTCTTCCGAATTTTTTTTTTTTGCCTTGGATCCTTGCTGAAGTAGTTGCCAAATCGCTTCGCCGGACTGAGGTAAGAGAACTTCGCCTTCTTCTCTTTCTTTCTCGGACTTCTAGCTATTGTTCATGGTCTTTTGGGTCGAGGCTGGAAATTCGACCAAAACAGGGGTGCTTTGTTTCAGTCTCCTTCTCCGTGATTAGCACCGCCACCGGATAGGCCGGGCTTCGACTCGGTTTGATCGCTTGTGTCCGTGCAACTGTTGGCCGAGATGATCAGGAAGAAATCAGCCACTATCTTGGCTGAGATTGAAAGGATCTCTTTTTCATTTTTTTTTTCTTTTCTCTCTCTCTCTCTTTCTCTTGCTTTTGGTGGCCACCACCATCGACAAGGATCGTTGTTGTAGGGTCGCTGTCACCGCCGGGTGGAGGGGTTGCTATAGCCACCATCCATGGAGTTCTTCTGTAGCGGTTGAGAGGCATGTGTCTCCCCTCTTTCAGAAGAAGAGAAGAGGAGAAGAAGATAATTCTTCTCTCTTCTCTCTATTCCTTCACTCATTCTCTCTCTAGTTTCTCTCTCTTTCTTCTTTTTTTCTCTTTTAATGTCTCTCTCTAGTTGATCCGAGTAGGTAGCAACAAAGACTTGGAGGACCTGGTGATGGACCTTTAGTGGATGCCGGTAGGCGGTTTAGGTTACTAGTCCACTGTTTTACTTTCTTTTTTATAATCAAGTTTAATTCTGTAGAGAAAAAGTCATCTGTGTAAGGAGGTTCTAAAATCAAGATCAAAATTGAAAATCTTGATTAAATAAATAAAATCCCATAATCCATCAAGACCATTTCATTGATCAGGAATTTGAGCTATATTTGCAAAGCTTGATTTGGCAGGTTCTACTCGGGCTCGGCTTCAACTTAGTTGCTAGCTTAAAATTCAGTTCCAAGTACTATCGTCCATCTTTGGTTGCTTTAGATCGACTCAATTATGCGCCACCTAAAAAGTGGCTTGAATCAATCACAGCAGCCGTGTCCCAAAAGCTCCCAGTTAAATTATGACCAAGTGGCCAAGTGCTGCAGCCTAATAGTCCTTTTTTTTTCTTTTTTTTTTCTTTTTTCTGGCAGGACATCCTAATAGTCCTTCCGAAGATCCAATTAAAGATGGGCATTGGGCCGGGCTGTGCCTGGCACGGCCCGATTGCTACAGTAACGGGTCGTGCCTAGCACGGTCCAT
>JAOXJJ010000627.1:6941910-6965272 GCA_025769935.1 Phoenix roebelenii | reverse complement strand
GAGATAATCCTGACAGGTCACTATAGGAAAGGTGATCATTTTGTGCATGCATCATGCCAAAATTTTCAGAATTTATTTATGATTGATAGTGTCACGACCCCCGCCCCGTTCTGGCGGGCTGCCGCGACAGTCCTAGGATGCGGGTAGGCATAAGGCCACCAGCCACCACGTAGAACCCTACTACCTATCAATCATTAATAAATTCTGAAAAATTTGGCATGATGCATGCACAAAATGATCATGATCATCTTTCCTATAGTGACCTGTCAGGATTATTTCAATACATACAACAACACTACCTGTCAGAGCAGCAATCACATAATCTGTCACGTAATGAACCTAGACAATATATATCAATACATCATCACAGGCATATAACTCATCTGTATAAAAATCTGGTTTTCATTCCATCCATGGTCAAACCCATATCCACAACAGGATTTATGACTGTAACTATACACTATATACAACAGAAGATTTATAATACACCAAAATGTATAAACCTCTATCTACATTATACTATGGAGCGGCACAGCTAGCAGGTAATTTCTAATCCTGCTCCTCTCTATACAACACCTGCCCTGCAATCAAAAACACCAAACTGGGAAGTGAGTATATGAATACTCAGTGAGTGGAGTAGAGAGTATTATGCACATGAGACAAGATATAATCATGGCTCGAGGTGAAATCTCAAGAGCATATGAGCAGTCATCAATAACAGGATGCACACAACTCAACATAAGAAATATGGAGTAAATCATCACAATCACAATCAACTCATCGGGAGCATATATAGAATAATCAAATAAACATGAATGATACATCATGAATACGCTCAATAGATCATGACACTGAAATATGCAAATCGGGTGTCAATATGTTAAGTCATCACTAGATAGCTGTCGGGAGGTGGGTCTTACGCCCAGGCGAACAACAACAACTCCCTACTGTCACATGCATATGCAGGATAAGACAAATAGATTATAACACTGAAATATATAAATCGGGTGTCAATATGCTGTCATCACTAGACAGTTGTCGGAAGGTGGGTCTTACGCCCCAGACGAGCCACAACAACTCCCTACTGTCACATGCATATGTAGGATAAGACACCATACTGATAATGTAAATGCTGGCCAGTATCCAGAACAGAAATCCATAAAAATATCTCACATCTGTACACTAAACGGCACCTCTTGGGGTCTTACTTTGCCCGGCGGCAAGCCATATATAAGTCGCAGGACCGGCCGATCCTACGTCTAGGATCGTGTCCCCCTAGGAAGGAACTGGGCTCCGCCCATCCAGAAGGCTACTATGTGCACACAGGCCGATATCCAACCCCATCGACTATAGGTGTCCTGTATATACTGCCAAGCCATGCATGAATGCCATAATGCACCTTCCCAATACTCTACTAAAAAAGAGTATAATCAATACTACCACTCACTCGACCATGATCCAATCATAAACTAATATCAGGGTTGGGAGTGAGGGGTCAAGGGAGTGCAATGTAACTCAATATACCACTAAAAAGGCTGTACAAGTCTTTGAAATAGAGGAAATGAATCAATTTACAAAAAAGTCATTTCACAATTTGGAACCAATTTAATTACTCATCTACTCCTTGTAATTTCTCTCAATGTTCCCTCAAATGCATGTACAGAATAATCAAGCATGGAGAACAAAACATAGAGGAATCTACCACAACAATCAATCAATAAGCTTAGGTGGAATCAAGTCACACTTGGCAACATTCATGAAAATGAATAAGAAATGTGCTCATGGTGCAAAGTACAAACTCTCACTCACCTGCCAATCCGGCATGGCCTCGATACGCCTCCAAAACTTTATGGTAGGCAGTAGGGGGCTTCTTCTTGCTCCCTAACTTCTTGCCCAACTGTGACATGCATTTATATTACATTTAGTCTTGTATCAAGAGCCATAATCTATGTGCCAAATCATAAATAGTAAACTTTAATTGATTCAACTCCTTTTTTAAATCCTTTTTCTTCTCTCTATCACCGCCTGAGACTTCCCCCTCTCCTCTGTTTCATTCCACCGACACAGCCAAACCCATGAATTAAGTCACATCAAACAAAACTAAATCTCCATTTTGCCCTTGCCACTTCAATGTATCTACAATTATACCATTATCTTTTGATTCCTTCCAATTTTACCCTTTATATCAATTTCTAAAGTACTATTCTATCCTTTTTTATATATAAAAAAAAATTAGGGTTATTATAGATACTTTTGAAGCATCGCTAATACGCGACGTTTTAAAGCGTTATCTAATGTCGATGCAAAAACTGCGTGTCGCAAAAATACATTTCTATGCTCGCATAGCCGACGAGGTTGCCACGCTTGAAGGTGCGTCGGGAAGAATTTTAGAGATGCCTTTTAGCATCAGTAAAAGCCTAAAAAAGCACCGAAAAATATTATTTTTTCTGTAGGATAATATCTCATTGTAGCTAGGTATTTGGTCCATTAGGACACCTATACTAGTAACGGCAGGGACGGGACATAATGTGTTCCTCGAGAGTACTCTAGGTTTAAATGCAGCCTAAGTAACAATTTTGTTATTTTTGATGCATGATGGCCGGTCAGTTTTTAAATAGTCGGCAAAAAGAAATATTTTAGGCATTTAAACCGGCCACCATGTTCATGGCATCAACCTACGCTGCTTGCCTTTGATATTTCTAAATTAAAATACTTGCCATTAAATGACTAATATAGTGATTATTTGTGGTTAGAATCCCTAACACCAAAGAATCTTAATTAATTTTTATTGTGGCATTAATATAGGTCTTATGACGACATGTAGGTTAGGTGCTTAATAGCCCTTCTGTTGATGTGATCAGTGATCCGTGGGTGGACGCCCTTCCTTTGAGGTGCTGGCCAACCATGGTTGATACAGAGACAGTGGAGAGGCTGCGGGTGTGCGATCTCCTAGCATCAGGAGGGGCAGAGTGGGATGGGGCCAGACTTCGATAGCTGCTCGGGGCATACCTAGCCGAGAGGATCTATTCTATTCCGATACCAGGATGTGGGGGGCCAGATGTCAGGGTGTGGGATACCTCGTGTCGGGCCAGTGTTAGATTGGGTGATCTTTCCCGCGTTATCCAGCTGGAGTATGAGCCGGAGCCGGATTGTACTTGGATCTGGAGGTCCGGGCTCCACCCAAGGATAGCCCTCTTCTTATGGAAGATGGTTTGGGAACGCCTTCCGACGAGGGCAGTGCTAAGTAGGCGTGGCTTGGGGCTCCCCACAGAATGTGGGACATGTGGAGCTGAGGAGTCGGTGGACTATGTGCTTTTCCAGTGTACATGGATGAGGTCGATATGGCAGTGGTCAGAGATCCCGTAGGAGGCTTGGAGTGCGAGGACACAGTTTCTACAGGTGATGAGACAGTGGCTAGCCAGTTCGCAAACTTGTCAGGAGGCTATTAGAGCGACTTGCACGGCACATCAGATCTGGCTGGCAAAGAACGCTCGCATCTTCGGTGAGCATAGCTTGTCACCGAGGTTTGTTGCGGAGTTTGCTCAGGCACAGGCTACAGAGATCAGGCCCACCCACCCTTCAGATAGACTTTTATTAGCTTGGGACACCTGGGGTTCTTCCTCTGCTTCGGCAGCTCCTCAGACGGTATTTTTCACCTGGGAGCCCCCACCCCCGAGCTTCTTCAAGGTCAACTTCGATGGGTCGGTGCTGGATGGTGGTATGCGGGGCGGTACAGGCTTTATGATACGGGACCCGTAATCTAGGGTGGTGGTGGCAAGCGGCTGTCAGCTGTTTGACATAACGGTTCCAGGGGCAGAGTTGCTAGCAGCCTGGGCGGGCCTTCGACAGCGCGGGTGGTGCTGCAGGCCCGATCGATCATTTTGGAGGGCGACTCGGCCACAGTCATCGGATGGATTTGGAGGGGGTCGAGGGGTGAGAGCACAGACCACCTCTTGATCCGAGACATAAGGATGATGATGAGAGATGGGGGGCCTTTCAGGCCAAGCATGTATTCAGAGAAGCCAACGGGGTGGCTGACTAGGTGGCTGCCTACCACTCAAGGCATACCTTTTGGTCCGGGGAGGGAGAGTTGCCATTGGCACTCTGTGAGCTCTTGTATTTTAACTTTATTGGATGTATTCGTATATGTATGGTATGAAGCATCCGTTTTAGGGGGGGAAAAAAAGCACGTACCAAGTGGTAAGTGTTGTGACACCCCCCTCACATAAGTAGGACTTGGACCCACGAGGATGCAAGGTGATGACCGATCAACAATAAATACAAATTAGTTTAACAACAATCCAACAATTCAAATTTTTTGAGTTCCAACAATTTATACAAAACCAGAATATCAGAGAGAGCTGCAAGACAAAATCGTGACCTTCTATATCTCGGGCTTTGAAAAGATTGAGAGAGGAAGGGTGAGCTGAATGCCTATTAATAAATTTCATATTTAAATATTTTCAAATAGCAATAAACAAATTATTTTTCAAAACCCATATTTCATATACAATTCAAAAGGACAGTTTATAAGTCTGTGAATAATAAATTATTTTCCAAATCAGTATTTTACATATAACTATAGTAAGCAGTTTATAAACTATTTTTTTCAAAGCCACTATTTCACAACTCATCAGCAATAAGACTATGAATCTTTATCTCTATGAAGGACCGAGTGTATTGCATTCAACCTCTATAGAGTAGGCCTAATATACCATATTTTGCCCCCTATAGAGTAAGTTCGGTATACACCATTTAACTCTTGTGGGGTAGGTCTAGTATATCACATTTAATCCTCATAGGGTATGTATATATATTACATTTAACCTCTATGGAATAGGTAAATTATAGTTTGAAAAGATAAGTGCCAATATGTAACTCCTATTGGCAAGAACCAAAATATAGGCACATTGAGAGTCAAAAGCAAACACAAGTCCAATTATTTGGCAAATATAGTTTCATATATCTTCCAAATTATAGTGATGGCTCAAGCAATTTATCAAATCCTCAATCATATAAGAGCATCCAAAGAGTTTCAAATATTTTTAAAACATATAAATATTTCAAGCGCGCTCAAATATATATCATTTAAAGAAGAATCCATAACAGTTCCAAATATATGAGGTTTGAAGGATTCATGCAATAGTTTTCATACAATATTCCCTTTAAACAAGAAAAAAATCATGCTTATGCATGTGCATGATTTTAAATATATTCAAGAGTTTAATTGCAATGATATTTACTTGCTGGATCCAACCTATAGCCACTAGACCTGTTCAAATGCTGGATGGCCTGCTCGGCCCACTCAAGCCTCAAGAGTTTCAAGCGGGCTTGAGTCTCGGTCCTGATTCTTCATTCTCTTCTATGGAATCTCTTCGCTATTTCGTTCTATGGCATGATGCAAATCCTCAGCTCTGAATCTGTAGCTTCGAACATGAGCTCGTTCTCTTTGTGTCAATGTTTGAGAATTCATTCAAAGAGCTCAGCTTGTGTGATGCTATGCTTATGATTCTGTTTTTTTAGAGCAAAAATAATTGTTCAAGAAGTTGGTTCGCATGATCGATGGTAAAAGAGTGAGAGTTTGTACTATTGTTTATAAAATTGTTTATCGCCCAGTTAAAACTAAACATGATGTAATAAAACTTATAAGCTCGACAGGCCAGGTTTGTCCTGAAATTTGAGCTCGCCCATTAAATGGGCTCGACTCTGGTTGTTGAGCTCGGTCGGAACTCAGAATTTATGTAATACATAATATATATCATATAATATAAAATATAATAGAAGGCTCACCATAGGAAAGGCCTCAAAGACAAAATAAAAGATAAAAGCCCCCCTGTGAGTTCGCCTGAGACCGGCCCACTGTAGAGAATGCCTCAAAGATAAAACGGTCTTAGGCCCTCAAATGCATTAGCCCGCTCCTGATCCTCAAACCCTGACATCTCAACAAAGAGGAAAAGGAAGGTGAGCCTCTTTGACGTGTTGGACGAGTTTAGGTGTTCCGTGTTCAATACTAGAGATCGGAACTAGGTTGGGGAGAAGTGGGCCATCAGGAAGCCCGAGGCCTGCCCCGAAGCACAAGCTCGAGTAAGCATCAGGCTCAAAGCTAGGAAGCAGGCATAAAGGCCTCGCCGGGCTGGGCCTAGGCCTGACTCCTTTTATTTACTCCTTGGACTTAGCCCTGCTCGAAATGCAGCCTGGCTCGCTTATTGAACAGGTCTAATAGCCACTCGATCCCTTGAGGATTAACTCCAACAAAAATCAACCCTCTGCCCTTTCCGACTTGATACCATCCAAGAAAACTCTAATATGACCATTGAATCCAAAAACATTAACATAATAGCATATGCTAAATGCTTTTGAGAGCAGTCATATACCTCTGGAAATAAAAAAAGTAGAATCACATACCATCTAAATAAGCTCCAATTCTGAATTTTAATGTTTGGTTGGACGGTTGTATATGTTAGTTTAGAAAGAGAGGTTTTTTACCAATATTGTGCTTAAGTTTCTCTTCTGATTGCTTTGCACGCTCAATATATTTCACACGTCCTATTTTTATCTTCTCTAGTTCAGCCAAAGCAGCTACCATGAGAAAGCATGCATGCGAGGACCTCCCAAGTACAAAGTAGGCTAGTGCGGCGAAGGTGTTTTTTTTTTTTTTTTTTTAAATTTATTTATTTATTTATTTATTTATTTATTTATTTATTTTGGTGCAACGGCGGTTCATATTCTGCGAGTCTGGATATGCCCAACAAAATTAGAAAACAATAAAGATGATAAAAAAATCCAACACTCTATCACGCTCCATCCATATAAGTCCGCAAGAGTGGTGGACCATATAGGATGCAACCCAATCAGCTGCTCCATTTGTCTTCCTGTAGATGTATATGGCCTGGTGAGCATCACACTTCTGCAATAGTCTGTGAATGTCGAGAAGTAGCGGCTTACTCTCACCTGCATGACTCCGATTCTGGACCCAATCGATCATCATGGCCGAGTCGTCCTTGAGAATGAGCTGGACCGCACCTAATGTCCATGAGGCAAAAGAAATAAGTTGTTAGGCGACAAGAGCCGTTAGTACCGTAATACATGAAATGATAATTAAATTTTTAGATTTGCGTGGACGCGGTTTGCATGCGTTCCAACGGCTAGCACGTCTCCCTTCTTTTATCATTCATCAAACACAGCTTGCTCCCTCCGAACGACCAAGCCTTGTTAGGATCCTTCCTGCCTCCTACTAATTAATAAATACACAAGTACAATAAAAAATCATAAGCTTATGTAACAGGACAATCATATATAGTTATTAATTAGCAGTCATGTTGCTTGAAGAAATGATGTGGAGGCAGCTTCCAGCCGAATCAGAGGAAATGTGACTCTGGTTTACACTACTATCTATCACTTTACTCAAATACCCCCCATGATTGACCTTCTACATCATAGTCGTGCTAATTGTTACCATTTGGTGTCGTCCCACACAAAGCCAACCATGCATTTGTTTGTTTGGAGCTTTGATTGTAAATATGGTTTGAGTATATCCACCTTTGTTTTCCAATCATATCAGTTTCGAAAATATAAATTTTGGATCACTATCCTTTTTTACTTCAGACATCATGAATTGGAGAGAGCCAGTCTTCCAATAATGGCCGTGCATGATTGGTACGACAATTGTGATCCTATAACCCCAGTGTGGCATATGAGAGAATGCATCTCATGAAATCTCATTGGCTCCTTCCAATCACAGTCTATCATACCAATCATGAATGGCAGTTTTCAGTGGATTGCCCTCTCTAGTCTATATCAAGAGATGAGAGGATCCAAATCTGTTAGTTTTAGCGTACATGTAAAACATATTCTACAAGTTTATAGATCTTCTTTTCTCTGCTAATGAAAAAGTGGCACAATTATCAATTAAAAATTTATATCATTAATACTTCTTGGGAGCTATTAGTCCAGCCTCCTCAGTGATATGAAAGTTTACCCATGTCCCTCTTTTTTTTTTTTTCTTTCGTTCATGTCAACTGCCCAATCATCCTTCCCACCCATGGACAATGGACTTGAATGTAGATATCAACTGCGAACATGAAAAGACTTTACTAGCCGGTCAACCTTATTGCAAGTTTATCAGTATGTTGTCCAATAAAAAATCCAGATTTCCCTGGTATAGACTCCCTTATTCCATAGTCTTGGAGGCCACCTTCCTGAAAGAAACGTTCGACTTGATGTAACAACCATGCAATTACCTGGAAGTTAATCTTGCTCAAAATATTTGGCAAGTGAAAAAGATCTCATAGCTTTCGCTCGCATCTACAGGGTACTTTTGGAAAACCAAACCCCCCGCGTTAATAGCAAACCGTGTCTGAGCCCACGAAAACATCCAATTCCGCCGCTCCTGTCCACACTTTCCACTCAGTTGCGTTCATGCTCCTAACCACACCCCACCACCGTTCTCCTTGTTTCTAAGCTACCGCGTCACCCATCCGCCCTTATAAAACCCACCGCTCACCCCTCTCCACCCCCAGCAAACCTCTCCTTCCAAGCTCAAAAGTATCCTTCCCTTCTATCATCACTGCTATCTCTATTCTGCTGCTGCTACTAGCACTAATAGAGACAAGTAGATGGGCAAGAAAAAAGTGGCAATGGCCGGCCGGGCATGGACCCGGGTGCGCTTGGCCCTCCAATGGGTTTGGAAGGGTGGTGCCTTCAAACGGGTCTTAGTGCTCGACCTCCGCCTCGTTCGTGGCTACCTTAAGAGCCTTAAGCCTGGTGGTGGCCACCCCAATAGGCTCCGCCATGGCAAGCGCGAATTCTCCTTCCAAGAGACCCGAACTTCCATTTCAAGACCCCATCCATGCGGCTCCCCTGCTTGCCCTGCAAAACTCCTGCGGTCGACTTCGATAATGACGATGACTATATCTTCTTCGAGTGTGAGAAAAAGAATGAATTCTTCGATAAAGAATCGAAAAAAGAGTGCTCTATGGACAGTTGTGAAGGTGGTGAAGATGGTGATGTCGATAGTGATGATGATAAGGGAAGCAATTGTGGGGAAGTGATCGAGATGGAGGAAGAACAAGGAATTGATTCGAAGGCGGAGGAGTTCATAGCTAAGTTCTATGAGGAGATGAAGCTACAACGCCAGTTCTCGTCGCTTTAATATAATGAGATGCTTCGTAGAGGCATGAGTTGATGGGTTTCTATTCAAAGAAATCGATGTGAAGATTTGAGTCGCTATGTTTTCTTACATCTCTGTTTGCTTGTCATACTTTCAACTCTTTTATTGCGGCGGCGGTGTAAATATTGAAAGCTTTCACAGGAAAGCTTTTGATGTGTTTATGAGTTTATAAATAATTCGAGTTTTCTTGAGGTGTCATCTGGTCCCATTTGTTTCCAATTGAACTAAGCATGACATGAAATTATGGATGTTTGGATTGGCTTTTTTTTCTTCGATGAAAATGTTTGTGACTGTTTTCAGTGGGGAGAATATGCATGCTTGAGTGAGCCTTGGAGGGGAGTAATGCATTATAAATTTGGTAAAGAAAGAACAAGATGGGGTTGGCATATACCGAAGTTACAAGTCAGGCTGATAGCTGGAAAGACAAACGCGGTGCTCCAGTTTCCATCACCCTCTTCGTCCTTTCCTTCGCTCTCTTTCCTTCGTCACGTCCCCTCAATCCCACCTTCCCCCGCCTTCTGTTCCTCAAAACCCTAACCCTACCCCTCTCCTCTGGCCCTCCTTACTCTCATCTTCCTCCTCCGCTTTCATGCCCTTCGCTACTACGGTGCTGGCGTCTCCATCCTCGCTGATACGCTCGCTGCCAAATCTCTCCGACGATCTCTGCTTCTTTGTTGGCCCTTGCAGTGCTCAGTACTAGCTACAACCATCAACTCTGTGACCTCATGGTTCTACTCGTCATCATCTAGCCCTCCTCTCCTCATGGCCTTGCAGCCCTGCTCGTCGTCCCCATTGATCCACAAAGATTGACGAATCCGCTCTTGTATCGATCCGGTTTGCGGGCGCTAGAGGCAGCACTCCGCACCCGATTTGCCCCCCATCACTGCCAGAGGCTCTCTAACGACCCTACAACACCGCGGTGAGAATAAAATTCTTCCAGAGTTAGATCTGGACTTCTATATCAATTTTTGTCTTGAGCCACTCCACCAAATTTCTCTTGGATTACAAGCTATACCTCGTCATAGTCCTATCTCGAAAGAAAACTGCTAATTTGATTTATCTATTTGAAGGTTTAAATACCATTTTATTCTCATAAACCACTCTTTGTGTCTTTTCGGGATGGATGCAATATTTGTCAAAAAAAAATATCCAATTTCATATGATGCAGTTATGGCTCCAGAAAGCTTAAGTACGTAATTAGTATAGTAAATCTTGTTCCCAAATTACCACGTTCCAGACCTATAGAAATAGCCAAAATGATCCGGTGATCCTCCTAGATCACTATTGTAACAACCCAGAACCTCATCCAAAATAGCTATCCGAAATATATTATTTGGATTTATTGATTCTATATAAGTACCGAAGATCTATCCAGTGCATAACTGATACTGGACTAAACACACCTTCGTTCGAATCCTCACGTATTCTTTCATTTAAGCTCCGACATTTTTATCAGACTAAGGATTCAAATCTATTCAAATCTAATCACAAGCAGTACGATTGGCCTATAGTTAGCCCTAATGGATTCGTGTGGTAGTATCCCTTAGTCCACATAAGTTATGGGTTGGGTCCGCTCTGATATCATTTGTAACAATTCAATATCTTACCCAAAATAGCTAGCCAAAAGATATTTTTTGGGTTTCTTGATCCTGTGTAAGCACCCAAGATCTACCTAGAGAATAATCGATGTTGAACTAAACACATATCTGCATGGGTTTTCACAACTATATTCACAAAGATATGGATTATTTAAGTAGGATTTAAGTATAATGTTATTGAAATGAGTTAAGATTAAATATTGTCCCATCTTAGTTTTGATCTGGATGGGTTATGTTTTTCACTAAGATATACCTAATATTTGGCTATTATGGATTTTATTTTTGATAAATACATGCTGCTTCGCTCATCTGTTACATGGCAACTCAGCTTCACCATAACCTTTCATTAGCTATTTTCGCGCTGGCGATTGCTATTATTTCCCAAAGATGCTTCATTAAGAGATTTAAAATATTTGCATGATCACGACTTAACATATTTGATACTTTGTTATACCATCTCTTATGTCATTTTTTATTTTTCTAAAGCAACATAATTTATAAGTTTGGGTCCTTTTATTTTAGCATTGAATTTGAGAGATTCAATAGTCAATACTACAATCATGAGTATTCATGTATTGTACAAAGACCATGAGGTGCATTGTCTCGTGCATAGTTAAGCCACACCATCATTATTACGATGCAATGCATGAATGGCCATGATCAATTGACCTCCGCAATTTAATTACAAGCCGGAACTTTATACTTTAGACACCCAACCCCAACAACACCAAGGGTAACGTGGGCATACATGGAAACACACAGCACCTCTCCTCAGAGAACAGCGAGTGCGGTTCACGTGTCCAACGCTTTTCTGCGTGTTACGCCGTGGCTGGACATGCTCCCATTCAAACGTCCCAGTTGTGACTTGAAGTCTATACATCAGACGGCTCTGATCAAAGCTCTGGCTACGCTTGTGCCCTTCTTCTTTAATCCTGGGATCATTTCAAGCGTCGATTTTAAAATGGTCTTTAAGTAATCATGGACGGACGGTGGATTCACCGCTCAATGATAGCATCAGGTGACTTTCAACGGACTCCAACATGTGGGCCCCGTGCCCCGAGATCCAACTGCTTTATGAGCCCATCGGGCCCCATCGGCCACCTTAAACTTGCCTTCAAATCTGGAGGGCCTCTCACCCGCCTGTCCGCTGCCAAACAGCATTCACTTCCATGCACTGACGTGTCCTCCCTCGCAAACCTACTCCCAGTAGGCCCCACCGAAATTCCAACGCTCCAAATCGCGAAACGCGTGCCCGTTCCATTGTTCTTCCAATCCTACGCACAGAAGTTCTATGCGACTGCTTTGTTTTATGTATCACGTTGAGATCGAACGGAAGAGGTAGCTTTATATGGTCGACAAGGACGGCCAATTTATTGCTCGCAGAAGAACGTTTATGCGCGTGGTTAGATGGTATGGAGAACGTTAGTGCCGTTTGGAATTTCAAATGGGATTCCCTCCCCCCCAAAAAAAGCCGTTGAGCTCTCGTAGTCTCGTTCGCCCCTCTTCCATTTTATCCTCGTTTTTTAATTATTTTCTTCAATTAATTTATTGCTCTATATAAATTTAATGTTCGATCTCTCGGTGGCACCTCTTCTCTCGTCTCTCGCCATTAATGGTCTCGACCTGCAACTCCATCAATCCTACCGTCTTCTGTTCTGTTCTTTCCTCTCCTCTGCCCTTCTCGCTCGGAATCCCTAAATCTAACCCTAATTTGAGAATCGATTTTGGAAAGATGGGCGAGGTCGCCGAGGTCTGGCGGAGCGTCTGATCCCGCGTTTGCCGAGGTCTTCTTCGAGGTTCGTATTCTAGTTGATATTGAGATCTTAGGGGGTGGATAAAATTGGTTGCTTTCTTTCCTAGTTTTTTGTTTTTGTTTAGGGGGTTAGGGTTTTAGAGAATGAGAGGGGGAGGTGGACCATTGTGCAGCAATTAGTCTGTTTTTTGCTTGTATTCTTGCTTCTTCTGTTGACGTTTATTGTTTATGGAGTAATTTGGTGAGTTTAGGCGGTTTCGTGAATGGAAATGAGGTTTTTAGTGTTGTTTCTTTCATAAGTAGATACAAAGCTGGTTCATCTGTTCTAATGGATATATCATTTGATTTTCTCTTGTTATTTCTGATTTCACTATATCTTTCTTGCTTTCATTATCGATTATGGAATCGATTATTTCTCTGCATTCTTCCTTCTCCATTTTATCTACCCTTTTTATTCGATGAATTAGCGAAGTATTAGGGTTTTTGTGGGCGAGTTAGCTTGGTTAAGTTTATGTGTTTTGTAGTTTGAGAAGTACGGCCTTTTGGTGAACTTCTAAGTACTTCAATTCTTTATTTTTGTCAATGTAGAAGGACCTTTGTTAAGAGTATAATAAATGTGGCACTGAAGTGTTCTTAAGATTACGGAGTGAGGATGGGTGCAGAAAAGGGAGGATCGAAGAGCAGCGGTTTCTTTCATCTGTTTGATTGGAACAGGAAGTCCCGCAAGAAATTGTTTTCAAGTGGAACCAGTTCACCTGGTAAATCAATATCAGTACAATGCTTGAAAGCAGCTATTTTTTTTCTTACTATTAGGAATTTCTTTTCCCTGACCTTATGTGTTTACCTTTCAGAGGGCTCAAAACAGGGAAAGATTAGTGATTGTAATTTGCCAACAACACGATTCCAGTTGGTGGGTAGCCTGTTCTTTCAATCTGTTCTATTGTCTTGTATCAATGTAATTGGAATCAACTGCTTATGCTGTGTAAAAGGAGGTTAGTGTTTTCTAATATCATTCATTCGTTATATCTTGCCAGAATGGTGAGGATGAGGTCATTGGAGTATCAAGCATGAAAGGAAGAATTGACTGCAGTGGCGCTTCATCACTGACTGAGGAAGAAGGAAATGAGATTAGGGCCCCAGGAGTTGTGGCTAGGCTTATGGGTTTGGACTCTTTGCCAACATCAGGTGCTTTAGAACCCTACTCCAATCCTGGTTTTGATTCACGATCTCTTCGAGATAACCATAACCTGAAAAGAAGTCCTGAATTCTCCATGAATGATCAATTCAAACCTGCAGCCCATAGAGCTGAGGGCTATTTTCGGAAGCCAATAGAATTGCGGTCTCAAAAAATGCCAAGCAGCCCGATAGAGAAGTTTCAAACGGAGACATTACCTCCAAGATTAGCGAAGTCTCTCTCAATAGCCCACAACAAATTGTTGTCACCAATAAAAAATCCAGGGTTCGCTTCTGCTACTAATGCAGCTCAAATAATGGAGGCAGCAGCCAGGATTCTTGAGCCAGGACTTCAAGCCGGTACCAGAGGCAAAGTTTCTTCCCTAGGATCATCTTCAATTCCATTGAAGGTTCGTGATCCAAGAGAGAGCATGGCAGCCTCTCGGAGGACTTTAAGATTGCTGGAATTATCCAGAACCACTGTTCAGACAACTGACGTCAGGTTTTCTAGAGGAAAATCCTTGAATAGGACTTGGAACGGTTCAGAAGATATTGTCATATTTAGGTCCTCTCCAGATCCTTGTGGAATTAATTCAGCTAGTGCAACAGGTAAGGGTAAGTCCATCTCTTTAGCTATCCAAGCCAAGGTGAATGTCCAGCAAAGGGAAGGCTTAACTACATCTGGTAGGAATGCACTAACCCGGAAAGAGCATGATGAATGTAAATTAAACCAACCATTTAAGAGCCAACCATATAATCAAAAGAATAAGCAGCAGAAAAAGCCATCAACAGCCAATGCTTCAGGGGTCCTGCGGCAAAATAATCAGAAACAAAATTGCCAATCCACCAAAGGCAAGTTGGCTTCAAAGCAATCCAATTCTAGTCAGCAGGGGAGGAAAATTCTTTCTGGAGATTCATCTTCTGGAAAGCACAAGAATGTAAATAGGCTCTCTGGAAATACAAAAAGTTGTTACAGGAAGGAAGTTTTAGTGACTGCTGATGTTGAAAGGGAAGGTTCATCAAGTAACAAGGATTTCCCTAGAAAGAAAAGATTGATAGAGGGGCGTTTCAAATCAGGGAAAAGTGGTAGCATAGATAATTTGTCTATGGACAGACATGTGAAATTTGTTCAATCTAATGTTGTGATTGATGAATATTCTAGGTGGGAAGAAGATAATAGAAATGCCATGGATGTTGTATCCTTTACATTCACATCCCCCTTGATCAAACAATTGCCTGGATCTCAACCTTCCATTCCGGTGGTTGAAAAGGAGGATAAAAATAGTGGGCACTGTTTTGATTCTTGCAGTGAAAAGGATGCTTCAGATGCCAAGAGTAAAAGATTAACGTCGCTAGGATTGAATGTTATAACGGGTGATGCTTTGAGTCTTCTTTTAGAGCAGAAACTGAGAGAACTGACATCTGGGCTGGAACCTTCCAGTAATTTTCTCAGAGGAGGGAGTTTTGCAGCTTCTACTCCTCTTCTGCAAGAATCAAAGTCTGCTTACAATACTGAGGCAACACAACATCAGGAGTTCTTACTTAGGCATTGCAATGATAAAGCTGATGGCATATCTGATTCTAACTGTTCTTCAACTAATAATCAGATGTTTGAGATGAGCCATAAGCTGCAGGTATGTTGTGCTTTATTTACCTGTGCTAATCTTCTTTTTTTTAAAAAAAAATAATTAAACATAATTTCTTTTGTTATCATATAATATTGTCCGTATAATTACAAAATGTACTCGTGCACCTCAACTGATTGATTCATGTGTGAGGAAAATGGATTTCATAAAATTCCTTTGATAAGTATTTTTATCTACTTCTGTCCACTAATTATTAAATTCTGCAAGAGTTATTATGGGAAATTACTGAGTAATAAGATACTTTTGTTTGTGTCTGCTTCATAATTTATGAGTTGTAATTTGTTATTATGTGTCAATGATGAGATATGCATTTGATGTAGATTTACAAGATACCTCTGCAGTTATTCATGTTCTTTGAGGGGCCCTGCTCTTGCATTATGTTATGTAATTCGAGGCAGGTTATGCCTTGCAGTTTTTCTTTGGAAGTTACACACTTGCTGAAAGAATCATTTATTTTTTTCTTTTAATTTACATCATCACATTTCATTGAATTTTTTCATATAGCATTACCCACACCATGGGAGCTAGGTTAGCTGATCAAAGAGTTTTGATATCCCTAATTCACTAATAGTTAAAGACACAAAGATTGAACACTCAAAAATCACTCTTTTATATGTTATATATATATATATATATATATTCAGTTTTTGTAGTTGGGCTTGTGAATTAAGTTCAGCATTATCTATCAAGTAGTTGTATCTTAGTAGCAGGAAATTTCTATCTAGGGTGATGTGCCCACTTCGAGAACTTTCTGGAAACTCGAATCTGTGGTTGCTTCCTAAGCACTCATCTGTTTTCTTGCACCTGCACTGATATCCGCTCTTGCACCCCTTCCCAATTCTAGCACCCAGGAGCTGGACTTATGTAGTAAACTGACACATTGTCATAGACATCCAACTTCGCAAGTATCGTTAAGGAGGAGAACCTTAAAAGCTTTACTACTTTCAATATCTATGCTTGTCTTATCTGGTTATCATTTACATACCGTGATCTTCATCTTTGAATATCTATGCCTGTGTCTGTGTGCACTTTTAAGAAGAAAGCTTTTGTTCTTGAGAGTCTGTGGTTTTGCATCTTGTTTTAGAAGAAAGCTTTGATTGAGTTATCACCACCAAGAAAGCATTAGTAGACGCAATACCAACCCAAATGAGACATGAATTTGTAAGAAAGAATATGTACTACAACTACATTTCTTCACCATGGGAATAATCTTATAATGTCCTTGGTGTTATTAGTATAGCATTGTCTCATAAATCTAATTGTGATAAACCTTTTATGCAATAGTAGAAGAAACTTTTTACATGGTCTGAAACATTCAAAAGAATAGTGATAGATGGCCAATAATTTAAACCACCACTTTTAACAAATCCAGCAGCCCATTGATGTGTTCGGCATGTGTGAGGTATCAATTTATAAGAAAGAATATGTATTATAATTACATTTCTTCACATTGCCATAATCATATAATGTCCTTTGTGTTATTAATACAGCATTTTGTCTCATAAATCTAATTGCGATAAACCTTTTATGCAATATTAAAAGAAACTTTTTACATGGACCTGAAACATCCAAAAGAATAGTGATAGATGGGCAAGGATTGTGTGTGTGTTTGATCTGTGCATGTGCATGCGTGCATGCATCTGAATATTTGTGTTTTCTATGTTCATAAGAGAATACTAGAACACCGCACACCTGGATCTATGATTTCATGTTTGATCAAAACCCTTTTTTCCTGAAGATATTACCAAAAGAATCCCTTGTTAGGTACTATTTTTTCTCCTAACACTCTCCAGATTTGAGTAACAAAAAATTTCATGGCTCAGCATATTACTATAATAAACCTTTGATTGACAGTAATGTCCCATGTTGAAGGTCTAATGCATACTCAGCTGGATTCTCAAGACTGATGATTCACTTCAATGGTTTATCATAGATCACACTAAACACAAATTATGTCCAATATGGTGTCTTGCCCCCAACCCGAAATAGCAAGCTGGGTTCGCAGCAATTGCCGCATACTTATAGGAAACTTTTTCCATAAGCATGCAAGGCATCTCATCACGATATCATAAAGCAACATAGTGGAAAGAATTGAATTAAGTAAAATTTAAAATTCAATAATTAACGAATCCAACTGATAAATAAAGTTCAAGTTTCTTACATCAATTAAACCTCAAATAATAAATCTAAACTATATCAATTTTGTCGAATCTCGCTTTCAGCCTTACTCCCATTGCAGTACCTACGTTCGCATCTAAGTATCTGAATCTATAAAGAAAGATAAGATAATGAGCTCGATAACCTAGTAAGCAATGAACGCATTAACTAGATAAATCGGGCAATAATAACAATCTTATAGAAAATAAGCATATAGAATATGTCAATTCAAACTGACTAGATATGTAGCAATATAAAATCATCATACTTGCGAATCAAATTCGATAACAAATCTAATTTCTTTCAAAATTTCAAGTTCATCTCGTCAGTAATGAACTATGACCATATTTATACTCTGTGGCTAGGCCAAATAATGAGCTCAAAAATAGTCAAAGTGCCAATACATAACTGACAACGACAACGTATCGAAATGCCAATATTTAATCCCTATTAGTAGGGTATCGAAGTGCCAAGATATAACCTCCATTGGCAAGGTATCGAAGTATAATTTGGCTATGAGCCCAAATCTATCTTGAGTCGAAACTCTTTCTCAAAAACATATTTCATATTCCGAATTAAAAAAATGCATAAAATCATATGGTATCAAAATTAATTGAGCATAATCCATATCAAAATTAATTAATCCATATCGAAATCAACACATTCAATCACGAGTTATATAATATTCCAGAAAAGGGCTAATTCAATAATAAACATCATGCATCAAGTTTATAAATCATGAATAATTTGATTCATAAATATCTTATAATTTGTTGATAAATCTAAGAAAAGAGTTACATTACTTACCTTACAAATAGAATCAACCGACAAATCCGATTAACTCCGAAAATCCCCCTTAAATCCTAATATTCAAAGATTATATTTTTATCAGACATTTAGCTATGATTATTTTAAGAATTAAAATCTTAAATCCCAATGCCCTCACAAGGTTGGCCAAGTAAGAGTGCCCGACGTTCCGGTCAGTTCGATCGAGGCAATTTCATCAGATCAAGATTGGACCAGGATACAGGTGGCTCAAAAAAGATTGGAGGTGATCAAATCTAACGGTGTCTAACAAGAACCAGGGTGGAGGCTCGCATGCTGCCTGATGGTTAGAGGTCAGGACATCCTTTATAGGGTCAATCAAAGTTATTGAGAAAGGACCCTTCTCTAGCATCCAACAAAACCTTATAGAGAGTGAAAGAAAAACCATGTAGAGAGAGAAACAAGAGAGAGAGTAGGATAGAGAGGAAAAAGAGAGAATAGAGCCTCTCTCCCTCTCCTTAATAAATTAAGGAAAGAGTCATGGGAGGGTGACTGCCGGCCGGAGGGCCAATGATCGACCATTATGAACTACGGTCGACGACAATAAATAGCTGGCAACGAAGAAATCGATCGGAAAAGGCAACCAAAATAGGCTTCGGCCCTAAAGCTAGGTAATCCATGGTATTCGGTGGTTAGGGCTCCAGCCATGGTCACAAACTGGCATGGAAAGTCAAATGAAGGCTTTAGCGATGAGCGCCAGCAGCAAAATTAGCTTGAAAAGAAAGAATAAAGTTAGAAAATCCAAAAATGGAAAAAACAAAGCACCCATTTTCTAGCAAATATCCGATGATTAGCTGGCCGAAAATCAAGATCCAAAAGGTAAGGAGAATTGAAAGGAGAACTAATTAGATGATTGATGGGTTGTTACCTGGTTTTTGGCGCTGTTTGGCCATGGTAGTGGCCAACGACATTCGGGAAGAAGAAGAACAACCCAACGATTTTCCGATTTGGATGCCTAAAATTCGGGGAGATCAAGGGGAAGCCAAGATTGGCTTAAATAGAGATGGATTAGAGGGAGTCTGGAGCTCCTGATGCTCCATAGTAATCGGACTCCTACATGGAGTGGAGAAGAAGGCAACTCCCATCGGGAGTCCACCTCTTCTCCTTGCACGTGCGGCATACGTCCCATTTTTTTTTTTTTAAATTTTTTTTTTCTTCATTGATTCTTATATCTAGGTCGGTCAGGTGGACCATGCCTAGCTCTCAAATAGGTTGGGTGTTACATATGGCTATTGCGACCATACAAGTGAGGTTCTCCCTCGATCTCACCATAAAATTTTCAGGCATGAATTACTAAAAGGCTATCCTCTTGCTAAGTCCCAATTTAATTTCTTGGTGCACGACATAGCTGAGAGTGTTAATGTCATCTCAAATTGATGTGTTAATATGTTCTCGATTTCTACGGATACTTTTATTGATGAAGTAAATGACATTTTTAGGCACACTTGAACACCAGTTCTATTAGATGCTGTATTAGGTATGACAATGACTCTTGGTTTTAAGACATTTGCATGTTTGGGATGCTTAAGAGGAATGGTAGAGGACATATTTATTTAAATATAGTAATTTTCCCTAGTCATTATTGGGTGTCTTTCTCTCACCAATTTAAGTGAGACATCTTGTGATGTCACTTTCTTGGTTGATTTGGAGTTTGACATATGCATTTTATGACAAGACTTTTCCTTGGCCTGGTTTACACTACGACAGTCCATACTTATTATAGTTCTAGCCATTAGCTGCTTTTGAAATTTTCTATGGCTATTCGTTGGATTCATATTATTTTTGACATAGATGCATACTTGGTTTGAGACGTTAGATGTCAGTTATATGGATCCTCTAATTAACTACTTACAAGCATGACTAGATTGCAATTTGTTGACCACCCATGGAATCCCACGAAGACACCTAAACCATGCGACTCTCAAATGCAATCCTTCTCTCTGGCCTTGCTTGATGTTTGCACTGGTCTTCTATTTCATGAATATGATTTGACATGTTAGAGTTTGCTTCCACGTTCTATCATGATGGGATTGCTTGCCTAAGTGGTTATTCTGGTGTGCAGGTGTTAGAAGTGAGTTTTAAATTTTCTTGAGGAAACAATCCTAATATTTCCTATGAACCTTTCTTTTTGATGTTTTGTTTATTTATTCTGACTTACACAATCAAATAACTGTTGAGACTTTCCATTTTCAAAGTTGTAACTTTGGGAAGTTTCTATGCTAATGAAGAAAGCTCCTGATGTCACCATCTACAAATGTTGTTTCAGATACCAGAGGAGTTGGATTGTATCAGCAGCAGCACTTCCTGGAAGGAATCAGACCACCAGCATCCAAGTCCTCTTTCCATATTTGATGCCTCCTTTTCGAATCAAACTTGCAACACACCGGAGAGCTCTGGCAGCACTGCTGGTAAAACACTACCTAGTAATTAGTCTAATACTGTAAACTGTGAAAATTGCTGTTTTCAAGAATAAAACCTTTCTAATTCCCAGGAAGCAAGATGTGTTCATCTTATGTCCAAGCTCGTAATGTTGCTCCCCTGAGTTGCTCAAACAAAATTTCATCAATGGAAGCTGATATGGAGTTAACGGATTCAGCCTCCTATGCCTTTATGGATTTGGATGCATTAGAAATTGGCAGCGCTAGTCTATTGAAAGTGAACAGCAAGGATATGGATTACGTGAGGGAGATATTATGCAGCAGAGGGTTGTCAAAGGATTTAAGCTCATGTTGTTTAAATGATGCTGGTGAGATCTTGGATTCCCTTCTTTTCAATAAGTTGGAAAATAAGAGAAGTAGGTCCATACTTAAAGGGGATGACAAATTTGGTAGGGCGAGGAGGAAGGTCTTGTTTGATTGCATGAATGAATGCTTGGAATTGAAATGTAGCAGTTACTTCCGGGCAGGATATCGTGCATGGAGCAGAGGTTTGGCAGTCATTGGAAAGGATCTGGCAGAAGAGTTTTATGAGGAGATTTTGAGGTGGAAGAGCATGGGAGACTCTATGGTGGATGAGCTTGTGGACAAAGACATGAGTACTCACTTGGGTAGATGGGTGGATTTTGAGATTGAGGTATTCGATACGGGAGTAGAGCTCGAGGGAGAGATACTAAGCTCCTTGGTTGATGAAGTGGTTACTGATTTATACACCAAAGGGTAGTATGTTTGCTTTTGTCTGCATGGAGTAGGTCTACTTTGTTCTCTAATGTAAGTTGATGTCTACATTTTTTCCCCTTCTCTTTCAATTTGTGTTCCATATCTTTTTCTTCCTTGAATTATGTCCATTGTAAAGTTAGTATTAGATGCTACATTTGTGGTTCGTCATAATGATCAGATGTAAATGCTTAGTTTGGACAAAAACTTAGTTTGCTGATTGTGCATTTTTTGCTTTGGTAATCTCTGGTCTGTTATGTCTCAACTTCGTCTTTTGAGTGCTTAGCTCAGACTAGAGCCTGTCTCCTGCAGTCGGGCTGCAGGAAACCTTTCCTATTCCTAGAACCATAACCAAGCCAACCCTTCATCTAGATGGGCAATAGTCCTCCTTAACAACATAAAACCCATTTCTAAGCACACGTCGACTCCACCCATTAGTTAAATAATATAATGTCCTGTAAAACCTTCGTTTTTTGGGGCTCTGTATCGTGGAAGGCATCTAATGATTACTGTAAATTGTACTTGAATTTTAACGAATGTTGTTTTGGTGAGAGTAGTAGTTTGCATTAAAGGCATGTTCTCTTTTTTTGTGCTATTTGCAGTAGATATAATTAAGGAATAACACTGCACCAAATTGTATGATACCGCAATATATTCACTTTATGAACACTTTGCAAACATCTGTAAGTGTTTGCGATAATATCAGGGATCGAACTGTGCCAGATGATAGGGAAGAAGAAGAGAGAAAACCGGTCATCACTGTGGAAGAAGTCATTGAAACTCTTTGTGCTGAAAGCTCCAGACTTTCCATTTCCAAAAAAAATAAAAGGTCGCTGTCCTCTGAAAGCTGTATATGCAACAGAATACTCCTCAATTCAGCTGCTTCCTCCTCTTCATTCTTAGTTATTAGATACATCAACATGAACTTGGGCCAGATGCAGGGAAGATGAGGGACGGATTTGATCTTCCTTGATCAGACTATTAGGATTTGGCTGCAAGCTTGAGAGCTTAAGGGCAACTTGAGAGGTTTACCTCCAATCAAAGCATCATTCAAGAAAAGAGTGCTTGCCCCGTTGCTAACTCTATTAGCAATGTTAGAGAAGAAGTTCTTTCCACATGGGAGAAGCCAACCTTATAAGGAAGAGCCAAAGCAACTCCATCTTCTCGACCACCATTTACTAATGAGAACTTCACTAAAGGAAGATAAGTCTTCAATCCTCAGACCAACCTCCTTTTTGGATCTGCAAACAATGTTCCAATTAGCTAGACGGAGGCCTTCCTGCATTGATCCTCTCCCCCTCCACTAAAAACTTCTTTTGATAGCGTCAATCTTCCTTCCAACCTAGACTGGCAGCATAAAAGAGAACTTAAAATAAATGGGAAAGGCAGTGAGAACTGAATTTACCAGTGTTAGTCTGGCCCTATAGGAAAGAAATTTGGATTTCCACCCGGCAAGATGCCCTTCAACTTGAACAATCAGAGAACCGATCTTCTTTCCTGAGCTTAGAGTGATGAAGGGGCAATAAGAAATATTTGGCGAATCTCTCAAACCTGTCTGAAGAGGAACCCAAGTGATACAGGGAACTTTAGCAGATGCTGATTCTCAAGCCAGACGAAAGCTCAAAGCCAAGAAGCATAAGCTTCAAAGTTTCGATGGAATCCTCATTAGCATCACATAAGATTAAGGTGTCATCAGCCTAAAAGGGAGGACCAAAACTAGGAGGGCTACCACTTAATCCTTTCTGGCAGAGGAGTGGAGCTTACTAAGTGCATATTCAGGATCGTGTCTAAACCGATCAAAAGTGATTCTGGGTCCAAAAACAGAATTTTGAGTGTTTGTCTATAATCTAAAACTAATTTCGGACTGTGTTGAAGATCCTCCAAAATAG